>JASAUF010000188.1:9775000-10145000 GCA_030180095.1 Magnolia changhungtana
CATTTTCCATTGTTTTCTACGGTGGTGTGGTACACCTGAGATTTGGATCTGCTATATTTTTCTAGATCAGGGATAAAATGAGCTGTGAAAATGGGTTAATGGCATGGATGTAATACACATATGCTGTGCTCGAAAAATTGGTACTTGAGTACAAAGATTCTGGTTCCGAGTTTCTAGGTGTGAAATAAATGAAAACGCACATATAACCTCATTTAGATTCTCATTCATTCCACAAATGAATAATCAAAATAATGCAATTTAACTTATTGAATCCAAAGTGTTATATAATATAAAAACTATAAAAATAATGCTAACAGTCAAAGTACAATTCCAATAATGGTGATTATCTAAAATGGGGATTCTATAACCCATAAAGATAATACAACAAAATTAACATATAAAGCACGCCCAGTCAAAAACTCTAACATATATATGCACAAATTTTAAATAAAAATAAGGTCTTCCAGTTTCACCCAACACTCCCGAGACATCACGACGAAAGTGAAAGCTAATCCAAGCCTATCCTCCGGGAGCCTCATATCACTTGCATCAACAACGTCGCTTGCTTGGTGTTTTAAAACACTGTCCCAGGCGGGCGTAAGTAACTAAATCAGTGGTTCTATTAGTTATAAGTTACATATGTTATTGACATAATTAACGCAGACAATGATAAACATGTAAATAACCACCTCTAAATACTCTTGTTAAATGCACGTATGAAATTATAACATGATGCATGCCCCTATAATCTACACTCTCTATCAAGCGACTTCAACGCCTATTTCGCAGATGCCAACACTCCTACACAAGCAACACCACCATCCAAACGTAACATATTATCTAATGCAATGTAATTGATGCATATGTTAACTGAGTAGTTATTAAATTTCATTCATCCAACATATTAGGGAAGCTATGGTACCACCATTTTATCATAGTCTCAATTAGATCATACGGATCGAAGTAGTCGTAACGGCTCCTCACCCGTGTCCCTTAATCTGTTTGTTAGGTTTGTCACACAAGCGACGACTCCCCAGCCAATGCGGGACTAACACTAGCACGACCGACTGACCTAACCAATCTCAAAAGACCTGAATGACACAGGGTTAGTCACCTCATCGACATGGTAGAAGACGATCACAATTGATGCAAGAGTCATCACTCAAATGCAATAGTGGTCTGATTGCAGCATCCATTCCATTTATGATATAATAGGCTCGTAACCTTCATGATTACTCATTTGTCACTACAGGTAGGATTGTCACCCCAGCATAGGCCGACAGTTCGAATGCGGTGTCTCATACCACCATGTCCAACTCACGATTTTTGTGGATCATACCGCAAATTATCATAAGTAAATTCATTTAATGGGAATGAGGTATCCTAGATTCTATTTGATCTTGTCATATATTGTGAACATACATTAGGGATGCACACAGGTTGGTTTGGTCCGGTTCTGGGGTGAAACCAGAATCGAACCGTTCCTGACGGTTTTACAGTTTTTGGAACCGGAACCGGACCGTTAGCACCCTAAAACCGAACTGGAACCAGACCTGAAAAACGGTTCGGTTCTGGATCGGTTCCACGGCTCTGGGCTTTTAAAAATCCAGCCCAGTTGGATTCCAATCAGTTGTAAGGCCCATCATTTAAAGGTTTTGGATCATTGAACCGTTGTCCTGAAATGAAGGAATAAGGGATAATTTACCATACATTTCAAACATCCCAGTAGCATATACAGCTAAGAAAGTATGCACAGTGTAAAAGTGCAACATCCAAGTAGCATATACAACTAAGAAGGTAATTAGGTATGCATGAAATCTAAAATTCTGGAGTAAATGTGTCTTCCTCAAAATCAGCAACAAAAACCAAAATCAGCAAGTAGCATATACAATTTGCCTTGTCTTCCTCAAAATCAGCAACAAAAACCAAACAAAAGAAAAAGTTTCATTGATTGCAACTCTCCTGCAGACTGCAATCAATGATGAAGATTGCAACACTTTCTTCCATGTTGAGACCAAATCCACAGTTCTTAGAAAGGCTGAAGGTCTACTTCTCCCATGAAGGTAATGAAATCGCCTTTTCCTTTGAATTTCTTTACTCCATGAAAAGATTATATGCAGCAGATCTTTCACTGGATATTTCACCACGACCATCCTGATGAAAATTTGAGACCTGAAGTTGTGGATGAACTAAATACAGATTATACAGGTACTGTCCAAGAGAAAATATCACAAAAAACACAACACCATGACCAACTACACAAAGGGAAATATGTGAAGCAACCATGGAAGTTGGGTCAAAAGATGGTCTTTTACTGAACAAACAGGAATAAATCAATTTTACTAGGAAGAGAGAAGATAAGAAAACATTTAAGCGATTGGCTGGGTTCAGTTTGCTCTTAATTAAATGAGGCCCGCTGATTCTCCAAGGATGCATTTGGAACTTCCGATATGCAACTAAGTGGATAGCCTCTAAATTGTTCAAGTTTTGTAAATGGAGATCCAATATTTCCATTTATAACCATTAGGCTGTAAATGGAGAGCCTGTAAATGAAATTGGAACTTTTTGCCTGTAAACAAGATGGGGGTAAATGTCATAGATCATTTACAGCCTATAAATTACATGAAAAAAAAAGGCCATCCAAATAGTGTAAATGATTTACCCGTAAATCATTTGCAACAACTTAGCCCATTTACAGGCATTCAAACGACCAAAAAATGGTGCATCAAAACACATCCTTACAATGAACCAAACTCAGAAAATTATTTAATTTGGTCTTTTATTGATTGTATGAGTGTTTTCAATTCAAATCACTTGCATATCCAAACACGACTACAAAGAATCAGTGCACTGAATTGAATTGACACTAAACTGAACTCAACAAATTGGAGTTGTTTGACATCGGTACATTTCAAAGTGTGTATGAAGAAAAGGTTAACGAGAGATCCACAACCAAACAGTAAATGGAATGGCCAATCGATTCCTTAACATAAGTATAGCAAATAAAATCCCCTTAATTGCTTGTAACAAGCATAATAGTTAGACTACAAATATGCTTTTAATGCATTTTAAAATAAATACAAGCTCTTTCTACCTCTACTCAAACATTCATTTATACATTGGCTTTCTAATTCAATACAAGGATAGAGCTACAAACAGCTAGTAATTAAGTTACTATTGCTTCCCAAAACTTATTCATGAAGTCTAGAAGCTGATGAAATTGTAAGTAATGGAAAAAAAAAAAAATCTGGAAGCTGATGAAATCGTAAACAATGGAAAAAAATAAATATCCATGGTCGATCCAAAATAGACTATGTAGCTTAGATGGTCTCGGTTGACATACATGCATGCCTCATGTAAAATGGAAGCAAGCCATAGACTTATCCATGCAAAGAGATGCATTCTTCCTTTTAAGTTGTAAGTAAATGTGGATATGTCTAATTGTTAACTAAATGAATAATTTAGGGCAGGTTACTTTTATGTGATTGAAGCAAAACAAAAATTTCTTTCATGGTCAATTTCCCTCACTTGGAAAATCCTTGATGAGATATCAGAGCCCATATATCCATGCAGATGTTGGTGGATTTTGAGTGGAGTTAGAGAAGGTCACCTCAGTCAAAGTTTATAGAAAGATGAAACATGCAAGAATAGGTAAAAAGAAGACAAGCAACAGAGATATTTCGTGCTCTAAGTAATAACAACAGAAACCGGAATTGGTAAAATGACAGTCTAGAAGGCTACATTTCCATCCAATTATTATGCACAAAAACATAGAATTTTAAAGGTTGTTATCCTAGATATCAACATCATAAGTAGATCCATTAAAAGAAGAAAGAAACTTTCAAAGGTTGGATCAAATGAACATTTACCTGATTCAATTGAACCTCACCCAAGTAAACTTGATATGAAAGTCCTCAAATAGAAAATAGGGCTACAAAAATATAATAATTTATTAAAATCAAGAGAACACAATAACTAGAAGTAAATTATATGACAAAATTATATTGATCAAATGAACATTTATCTGATTCGAGAGCTTCAATTTCAGCCATATTTTCTTCAACTTGAATTAGGAGAGGCGAAACACATAACCAATCTTGTACACAAATTAAGCATTCCACAGGCTTAGGGGTAAGAGAACTACAAAATTGATCTAGAACACGACCTCCAGTACTAAAAGCCGATTCAGAAGCAACGGTAGATACAAGAATGACTAAAATATCCCCTGCAACTTAAAAAAGAACTCTATACTTTGAGCTATTTACCTTCCACCAATTCAAAATTTATAAGTTTGGATCATCCTTTTCACAAGATTCCTTCAAATATTTGTCCACTTCAGACTTGCCTCCATTACTCTCTTCTTTTTCCAAATAGTTTTGAAACTTTAATTTGAGAGAAATTAATTGCTCGCTTGTACAACTAATTGATTGGTCGACATCCATGTCGAAAACGGCTTGACTTGAAGAATAATCAACTGATTGAAACTTTAACACTCATCATAAATACGATTGAATGCATCTTTTATCTTCTTAGTGAGCTTAATCAACATGGCAGGTTCGTAAACTTGAAAATAATAAAACTTCACATATTTCAATTTATAACGGGGATCCAACACAACAGCAATCAATAACATCATATTCACCTTTTCAATATTTCCCCAATACTTCTCAAATCTAATCTTCATTTTCTTAGCCATGACATTTAAAGTATAATCCATACTGATTGACCATTCGGATAAGAAACTTTCAATGACACAAACTTCATAAAAATATGAATTAGAAGTGACATATAAAGAACCAGACAAGCGAACAGTCACATCATAGAATTTTTGCAAAAGTTTTGTAAAAATCCGAGCATCATTCCAATCACTAGTGGTAGGAGGTCTATCATGAAGTTCTATGGTGAAATGTGGATCTTCCTCTTCTAATCTCTCAAATACTTTTTGAAACTTGTTGCAGCATCTAGCATGAGATATGTGGAGTTCAACCTAGTTTGAACATCTGGGCACAAAGAACTTTTATATGTTATTCTCTCTTTCTCTACACATGCCTTGAAGCGTTGTTCTCTTTGTGGAGAACTCCTAACATACCTCACTGCCCCATGAATTCGAGTTAATGAATCTTTTAATTCAATTAACCCATCTTTCATAATTAAATCAAGAATATGTGCACGACACCTCATGTGAAAGAATTCGCCGCCTAAAATGAAAGTATCGCTCTTCTTAGACATCTTTCTTTTCATATATGAAATGCAACATCATTGGAACTTGCATTATCCATAGTAAGCGTGCATAATTTCTCTATACCTCATTCCATTAAACATGTCTCTACCGCTCGACCAATTTCTTCACCTTTGTTACTAGAAATCACACAAAAGTTTAAAATTTTTTTATGAAATTTCCAGTCTTTAATAAAATGAGCTGTAAGGCACATGTAAGAAAGATTTTGCACTGAGGTCCATGAATCTGTAGTGAGACAAATTCTTTGATTTGAGTTCAATAATAAATCCTTCAATTTTTTTTCTCACTCACATACAATGCCATACAATCCATTGCCATTGTAGTATGTGACAATATCTTGAAATTAAGCTACATCACGCTACAAAAGTAACGAAACCCTTCATGCTCAACAAACTTAAAAGGCAACTCATTTACGATTATCATTTTTGCAAGTGATTCTCTACATAGATCTTGGTCAAATTTTCAAATACTAAGGGTACTACCACCATCTTCTGATATTGAATGCATTGACAAAAGTTTCTGTTTCTTGTCTTTATTTTGGGAATTCTTGGGACACTTTGATATATGTTTTCTCAAAGTGCTAGTCTCCTTCTCACTCAACCATGCATAGGATGAATTACAATAGTTACATCTAGCCCCTTTCGCTTTTCCATTCCCATCATCTACAATTTTCATAAAATGATCCTAGACGTCAGATTTATGACCCTTGTCTTTAGGAAGACATACCTTTGCATGAGATGAAGAATTAGTAATAGAGAGCTCCTGAGGATTATTCATCTCTCCGGTACTTGACATCTAATAAGAATTAAGATATATAAAATTTATTATTTTTTTAAAAGATTCAAAAATCAATAAAACACCTAAGATTCAATAAAATATTGATAATTAGATTGCTCAATATGTACCATATCTCAAGTAAACAACATTGTGCCATCCAAATAATGTAATTTCTTGAATGTCATTTACGTTAAAATGGTATTTGGCTGATCTTTTAAGTCAAAGCCAAACGTACCTCTAGCATTCAAAATAAGAAAGATATAATATCGGCCATGCCTATGCTAATACTATCCGTACATATGGGCCCCACAATTTCACTCAAACTATATATATATATGACTACAATGGAGAATGGTTTGTGAGGAATTTTGGCTGTGCATTAGGTTGGCCCCACCATATAGATGACTTAACCAAGAAATCAGGCTGGTCCAATCATCTGGTGTGCGACACACATGCATGAACAACAATGCACTGGCTTGCCATCCTGGTATTTCTTTTTAGAATTTTTTATATATACCATCCTCTTTGGCTTTTCATATGTACCCATCAAACACCCTTTAGGATCTGTTTTAAATTTTTAATAGTTGATTATCTTGTAAATGTAGTGAAAATCTCACATCATTATACTTTATTATTGATCGCAACAATAGTTCATATTCAATAAAACATTTGCAAAAAATTAATCACATTGATAATT
Source organism: Magnolia changhungtana (assembly GCA_030180095.1). NCBI lineage: Eukaryota > Viridiplantae > Streptophyta > Magnoliopsida > Magnoliales > Magnoliaceae > Magnolia > Magnolia changhungtana. The sequence continues at coordinate 9,781,714 of JASAUF010000188.1, forward strand.
AGTAATTACCATCACAGAGATTGACAATGAAGCCGTTGTTGAAGTTCGGATTGAGATTCAAGATGGTCGGAGAGGGACGGCCAGCGATGGACGACCGGAGAGGGACGACCGGCAAGAGAGGGATGGCTGGATGTGATGTTTTTGAGAATTTACCCTGCAAAGAGAAAATAAGTAAATTAACACTGTAAATGCTACCTTTTATCTAGGGTTTTGAAAAGGGGGCGTTCAAAAGAATCAGAGATCGGAAAGAACAAGATCAGCTGATTTCTCATTTATTTTTTGGAAATTCAATAAGATAAAATCTCAGAGCCCATGACCGATTGATGTTAGGAAAAGCTCCGAACATGGGATTGGTCTCTATTGTTTTATATTTCCTAGAACTCTTTGGATTTTGATAGATCAGATCTTGAAAAATGAAAAAAATAGAAGAGAAATGGGAAACTAACTGCGCGAATGGAACGTTTCAAGGAAAAGTCACAGAAATGTATGTTTAGTGTTGAATGAGATGATCAAATACAGATATAAAAAAACGCAGAGATCTTGAGTGAGATCTCAGAGAAGAAGTGATTGGGATTTTGAAATTTACCTGAAATTGTACTTTTTTTCAATTTTTTTCCTTTTACAGAGAAGTCTGATGGTTCGCCTGAAAAATCAAAGGAATGTTAGTTAGGAAGGATATCTTTCTAATAACTCTCAGAAGAATAGATAGCAGAAGCTTGAAAGAGATGGATTTGGAGGGCGCGCCAGAAATCGCCACCGATGTCTGGGATGGCGAGAGAGAGAGAGAGAGAGAGAGAGAGAGAGAGAGAGAGAGCGTAGAGGGACTGAGGGAGGGCAAGAGAGAGAGGGAGAGAGGGCAGAGGGATGGAGGGGTGTTTTTCTTTCTGCAGGGGCGAGAGGGGCGAGAGACAGGGCTGCAGGGGGGCGTTAAAGCTAAAGAGGAACTTTAGGGTTTTTTTTATATATAAAACAAATGCTCGGATCCACAATTCGGATCTACGGTTTGTGCATGGTTCGGATCAACGATTCGGTTCAATGGTTTGGTTCAACAGTTCGGATCGGTTCTACAGGGCCCTAAACCGGAACCGATCCGTAATCAACAGTTTTGGGAATTTTGGAACCGGAACTGGACTGTTAGCATCCTAGAACCGGACTAAACCATACTGATCCAACGGTTTCAATCCGGTTACACGGATCCAACGGTTCGATGTGCACCATTAACATACATGATCAGTTAATTGTTTAGACTAATTTAATTGACCTGAGAGAATCCAAGCGTGTAACGCCCCAGAAAATTGGGGGTCATGCATACGCTCGACTCCCGAGTTCCCGAGTGTCACTTATCATGCATTTATGTTTTTTTTTTTTAATTAAATTTAACTGCGCAATTTGAAATTTCCTGAGGCATGAAGCAAAATCACACCAGTCTACTGAAATGAAGGATATCACACATATATACAGGTCCAAAAATAAAAAAAAGGGGCACCTAAGGCGTTGTCCAACGGAACAACAAAAGAGGGCTAGGTCCAAAAAGAATAAGATTGAGCCCGCGGCTCAGCAAATCTAAATCCAGCCTGATCTAGCCGATAGTGAGCCGCCCATCATCTGAAAGTAGGAGAGCTCGTTCTCCTCATCAAATCTCGTCTCGCCAGGTTCCTCATGCCCTGGGTCACCTGCGTCTATGAATGGGTCTGGTTGGTGTTTTAAAACACCATCCCAGAGTGGGAGTGAGTGATCAACTCAGTGTGAACTATTAATCTTAAGTTTTAACAGACAGTAGTTATAGCATGAATTTAATGAAAGACAACATCCGTAGATACTAAGCAAATCTTGATAATGCGTATGCATGGTGAATGGTATGATGCATGTCCTCGCCACAACTCTCCCTCAAGCGACTCCATCTTACGATCGCATATGACAACACTCCCTCAGAGCGACCTTGACTGCCGAGTCGCCACCCTAGCTAATGCGATGCAATGACATGTTAGCCAAGTTCTTAGTTAAGTCCATTCATCCAGCAGGTTGGGGATTCTGATACACCCCACGTATCAATGCCCTAAACTAGTTGCGAGGTCAAGGCCCCATTAATGCGTGAGGCCGAGACCCCGCGGTCCGTGATCCCGTCGGGTTTCTCATCCCCGACTTCAAGCACATGAGGAGTGCCGAGAGAAGGGATCGCTCGCGGTCACTACGGGGAGGCGCGTCACCCCAGCGTAGGCCGATAGCTCAGACACAGTGTCCCATTCCACCATGCCCGGCTCACGAGGCTGTGGACCAATTTCAGGTGGGTTATTGATGGGCTACAACGGTTGTAGGGTGGTTCAGGTTCCATATATATGTGAGCAAACAAGGTTAACAAACAGGGTTGATCAGACAGTGGGCTAAACCGCATGAATCAGGCAAGCACGTGGTGGAACGACATCGGGTACCAACGACCCATGTAGTCTAACTACTGTCGCCCACACGCACTCGTCCAATCCATAGGTTTAGCTTCAAGACGGTCCTACCAACGGGACCGCCTTCGCTTTCCTCGCATTCCTGACCAACCCAAGGATTAGGTGGTGATTCATAACATGTTAAGTATACAAGTTATCAACTAACATATCAATACCATATTCACATGCATCTCGACTATAAAAATGAGTACTCCTACCAAGTGAGCAAACATTATCAAGAACCAAGGTGCGTGTGAGTGTGTGGGTTCGTGAGGAAGTTAAGCTCTTCCAACACCTCAAGGAATTAAACACACAAGAGTCAAGATTCATAAACACAATGAAGCAATACATATGAGCGAAATCAATCCAAACAAACATGAGCATGTAATCATTCCTATGCTAAATCATGTGAGAGACAAGATCAACATCAAATGTAAACTAATCATGCCAAATCATGCAATTCCAACAACACATCATTCCTAAGTTTTCCCTAAATTCTTTAATACCACAACTCAACAAACAAAATCATTACATTTCTACTATAATTGGTGCTAGGCCACCTAAGGATAATAGTCCGCACCTTATGATTCGTTGGAGGCTTGGTAACGCCCTAGGTGGGTGGATTTCGGGGATTGATCGGTTGGAATCCCTAAAGCAACATTTGCATGTTAGAATCTCAAGCAAAACCCTTCTTATCATAAGGGTTTCAAGGAGAATGAGTGTTGGATCTTACCTAGGCGATCAACGGAATGAAAAGGGCGGTTGCAGATGAGATTTCTTATTGGAGATGAGGTAGGGAGATGTGAGGTTTGATTTCCTTGGGCCCCACCACGATCTAAGGTCCACCTTACCCTTCTTCCTTCTCTCTTTCTTCTCCTTTCTCTTCTTTCTCTTCTCCCTTTTCTCTCTTCTCTCTTCCCTTTCTCTAGGGAAAAATTCATATGGAGAGAGGGGTGCCCCAAATGAGGCCCTTTTATAATGCCAAATTTGGTGGAAATGGCCCCAAGCTTCCACAATTTTCTAAAATAGACTTATGGGACTCCCTATTGGTGTTGGGGTGGCCCTAACACCCTTCTGGCTACCAAATTCGGCATGTAGGTGCCTTATGGTCCGACTAGGGCCCATGCAAAAATTGAGGACGAACGGATGAACGGATATATGATCTGAGAAAGCATTTCCGACCTTTAAGTGGTCCTGTGGGGGGCCATTTTGGTGATTGGAGCATTTTTTATGGCCCTCTAGCCATGAAATTTATAGGATAAGTGGTCCATGGCCCGATGAGGGGTCTTGCAAAATTTGGGAACGAACGGATGCGAGGTTTGGACGTACGGGTCTGATTCGCGATCAACGGTCATCGTGCCACGATCGGGGCCCAGATTTGGTAGGAAGGCGTTGAAAAATACATTAAACCTTCACCGTAAATTTGGAAGAAATCCGACGGCTGGAAGACCCGGAGTCTCAGTTTCTTTTATCGTGCGATTTTAATCGGCATTGGTGAGGCGCATGATTGGCAAGCACCGGATGGTACTTACTGGGTGTCCACCGGGTCCACGATCGGCGATGGACCACAAACCCGGTGAGATCTATGATTTTTAAAGTTTTAGATTTTTTCGACCCTTCTGTCGGCCTGGGTGGCCCACACGGTGTTGTTAATGTAAGCAGCCATCGGCTTGGCGGCCCGCACTTGTTCCCATCATAACTAGACTGGTCCACCCCAGTATAAACTAACATTGAGTGCTAATGGTCGTTAAGTGATATTATAAGTTAATAATAAAAAATAAATAAATAAATTTCAAGGATTTTTGAAAATCCAAAACAGTGAAAATCCGGGATGTTACAATCTACCCCCCTTAAAAACAATTTCGTCCCCGAAATTGCCTAAGGGTAGCAAGTAAAGGTTTCATTATTTCATTTGCCTAGGTTTTGTTGAATTCAAGTTCATATGCATGGTAAGGTGTGTACTATCTATACTAGTTTGGCTCATTCTAGTCTACCCCCCTTAAAAGTTTTCGCCTTTGAGGTTTGAAAACAAATGTCAAAATCATTATTATCGTATTAAGAGGTTGTTGGTAAAGTTTACCTAATAGTGGTATATTTTACCCTTTTAGGATCGGGCTATTACGGAAAGACAGTTGTGGTAGGCTTGATCTCATACATCGATCCTCTGCCTGACCGGGGTAGAAAGATCGTTGTATCCCTTCCTAGTCCTAGTAGATTATGGTCTTCTGCTCGGTCAAAGCAGTGAGTCCGTTGGTGTTCACCTAGGATTAAGAATTGGGTCAAGCCGCGAATACATCGCAAGTGTATGGTCCCGTGATCCGTAGTCCGATCAATCTTAACATTTGGAAGACATCAAAATTCTTTAACAGTTCAAACTTCACATTCATAATATTTTTATGGGTGGTGAGTTTCCCGCGATGCCTATGATCAAACGACTGTCCTAGAGGGGTTTCCATGACCTTAAGGTTCCTCTTGACATTACCATTTTGATCCTATGGTTAGTGAGTTATGAGCAAATCACGTTTTGGTTTCATAAATTTTAACAGGAAAGGAAGAATTGAAAGTTTTAAGGAATTCTGGTGGTTTAGAGTGCTAATAACATTAAGATGGACGCAGTAAGACAATCATACATACAAGCATTTATAAGGTGACAAGAAAATTTAAAAACAATCTATATATTCATATTAAATTCAAAGTGTCATTAGTATGGCTAGTTACATCATACAACATGGATTATATAGTTCTCTAGACATTCCAACATAAGGAAAAAATAATTTAGTCAAGCAAACGTCCTAACTATCCTTCAACATAAGCAAGTAGAACTAATCGACTCAAAGCAAACTACTAATTATCGGAAATGTTATGCTACTACTCCTCTGGATCGGGCCAAGATGGGGGTACTTCTTCCCCATGAGGGAAGGAATCACCGGAATGGGAAAGAAGGAAGTAACGGTTGCTAGGAATGTCATTTTCCTCGGTAGGGAAATGGATTTTGGATGAGAATGTAGGTGAGGGTGGGAGGGGAGATGCTAAGGATGGGTTTAGGAAGGACTTGAAAATGTGTTTAGAATTTGTTTGGGGAAAGTGGGGTGGAATGGGTTTGAGAAAATGAAATTTAAGACGAGCTAGAGTGAAGAGGATTGATGTTGGGTTTTGAGAGTAAATGGGTAAATGGAGTGGGATTGTGGAAGGTTGGAATGTGTATTTGAGATGAATTGGTGGGAGTAGAGGAGGGATTGGGATGAATTTTTTGTTGGGTTTTAGAAGTGGTTGTGTAAGTGGGGTTCAATGGAAGGGGTTTGAGATGGGTTATAGAAACGAAGTTTGGAGATGAGAAAAGTGTTGAGAATGGTTTTGAAGTATGGAGAGTTGGAAATGGAGTTTGAAGTGAATGAGCGAATAAGCTTTGTATGAATATTTTGTGGGTTTTGGGATTGAATGAGGGTTTAGGGAAAGTATGTGGGAAATGAGGTTGGGTTAAGCATGAGAAGAGGAAATAAGGGTTTGGAGTGAAGGAGTAAAGGGGATGTGGCTCAAGTGAATGTGTTTTGAGGATTGGAAGATGGAATGTTGAGAGGGTGGTGGAAGATGTGGTTTGGGTATGAAGAAGAAGATGTGGGTTTTGGAGAAGAATAAGAGAAGTGGTGGAAGTGGGATGCCTTTGTATAGTTTCCTTGGAAATGGATTGAATCTTGGAGAGGGAGAGGGTTCTTCCCTAGGGTGTGGGAGTAGTAGAGGGTATTGTGGGGTAAGAAATTGGGTATTAGTGCCCTTAAGTTGCAAGAGAGGAAAACCCCACTCGTGTGAACATTGAAAGGGAGGAGGGGACCCATCTTTTTTTGACGTTCCTTATACTTTTAGTAACTGGATATATTTGAAAATTTTTATGATGATTTAACATCAAGTTTTAAGTCATCCTACCAAATTTCATATCATTTGGAATTGTAAATAAATTATTAAAATTCTAGGAAAAACAGCTGCCTGAAATTTAAAATTTTTGGACAGTTGGTAGAATATCTTAATTTTAACTATATTAAAATTTTTATTTTTATTTTCTTATTTTTATATAAAACTAGACTCATCAAGCTTCAATCTGGCTTTTGAATCACCTAAATCGGAGTTGTAACGAAGGAGATATGACTTTTTGAAGTCGATCTAATTTTGCAGAAAATTCCGGCGTGGTGACGCCGGTTGGGCGTTGCGACGCCAGGCCTCTGGAGGTCTGGGCGTTGCGACGCCGGGCCACTGGAGGTCTGGGCAAGGTCACCTTGCGACGGACATATCTTGCAAACCGGGATGAGTTATTCGACGTGCCATATATGAATTTGGGGTAGGAGAAGATGATCTATCCAAATAAAAGGTTATTTTATAATATTCCATCAGGTTAATGGTCAAAAGTCTATTTTACTTATATTTTTACTATTTATAGTGATTTTTTACTTACTTATAGTTCTTTATCCTTGAACTTTAGGATTTGTGTCTAAGATGAAGGTACATAGAAAAATTTGAAGAATAAAGAGGTGGAAGGCGAGGATTTAAAGGAGATAGGTTGAAAGGAGGAGTTTAGACTTAGGGATTGGGTGGTTTAGACTACTTAAATTTCCTAATTGGTCGAATCGGGTCTTGTCGTTAAGTTCCCGAGCTCTTGCCCAAAGATGGGTTGAAATGTGTCATAAGGCTCCCAAGTCGAATCCTAATATTGTTATGCTCTCTCTCATCAGTTGAAGCCCTTCGTAAGATTCCCGGACCTATTTTCTAGCATCACTACTTACTCTCGCTACCCAACCCTAACAATTTGAAAGTCTCACCTTCTGTCTAAGACTGACGGTTCAGGGACTCGGGTCGTTCCTAGCATTTCGCGTTTTCTATTAGGTATCCTCTCAAGTCAGCAGACGCGTTAGTGAGTTCATGACCCATGGCCCAAGGGATTCCAAACTATTGCTCTGATACCATCTGTAATGCCCCAGAAAATCGGGGGTCATGCATACGCTCGACTCCCGAGTTCCCGAGTGTCACTTATCATGCATTTATGTTTTTTTTTTAAAATCAAATTTAACTGCGCAATTTGGAATTTTCTGAGGCGCGAAACAAAATCACACCAGTCTACTGAAATGAAGGATATCACACATATATACAGGTCCAAAAATAAAAAAAAGGGGCACCTAAGGCGTTGCCCAACGGAACAACAAAAGAGGGCTAGGTCCAAAAAGAATAAGATTGAGCCCGCGACTCAGCAAATCCAAATCCAGCCTGATCTAGTCGATAGTGAGCCGCCCATCAGCTGAAAGTAGGAGAGCTCGTTCTCCTCATCAAAGCTCGTCTCGCCAGGTTCCTCATGCCCTGGGTCACCTGCATCTATGAATGGGTCTGGTTGGTGTTTTAAAACACCATCCTAGAGTGAGAGTGAGTGATCAACTCAGTGTGAACTAGTAATCTTAAGTTTTAACAGGCATCAGTTATAGCATGAATTTAATGAAAGGCAACATCCGTAGATACTAAGCAAATCTTGATAATGCGTATGCATGGTGAATGGTATAATGCATGCCCTCGCCACAACTCTCCCTCAAGCGACTCCATCTTACGATCGCATATGACAACACTCCCTCAGAGCGACCTCGACTGCCGAGTCGCCACCCTAGCTAATGCGATGCAATGACATGTTAGCCAAGTTCTTAATTAAGTCCATTCATCCAGCAGGTTGGGGATTCTGATACACCCCACGTATCAATGCCCTAAACTAGTTGCGAGGTCAAGGCCCCATTAATGCGTGAGGCCGAGACCCCGCGGTCCGTGATCCCGTCGGGTTCCTCATCCCCGACTTCAAGCACATGAGGAGTGCCGAGAGAAGGGATCGCTCGCGGTCACTACGGGGAGGCGCGGCACCCCAGCGTAGGCCGATAGCTCGGACACAGTGTCCCATTCCACCATCCCCAGCTCACGAGGCTGTGGACCAATTTCAGGTGGGTTATTGATGGGCTACAACGGTTGTAGGGTGGTTCAGGTTCCATATATATGTGAGCAAACAAGGTTAACAAACAGGGTTGATCAGACAGTGGGCTAAACCGCATGAATCAGGCAAGCACGTGGCGGAACGACATCGGGTACCAGCGACCCATGTAGTCTAACTACTGTCGCCCACACGCACTCGTCCAATCCATAGGTTTAGCTTCAAGACGGTCCTACCAACGGGACCGCCTTCGCTTTCCTCGCATTCCTGACCAACTCAAGGATTAGGTGGTGATTCATAACATGTTAAGTATACAAGTTATCAACTAACATATCAATACCATGTTCACATGCATCTCGATTATAAAAACGAGTACTCCTACCAAGTGAGCAAACATTAGCAAGAACCAAGGTGCGTGTGAGTGTGTGGGTTCGTGAGGAAGTTAAGCTCTTCCAACACCTCAAGGAATTAAACACACAAGAGTCAAGATTCATAAACACAATGAAGCAATACATATGAGCAAAATCAATCCAAACAAACATGAGCATGTAATCATTCCTATGCTACATCATGTGAGAGACAAGATCAACATCAAATGTAAACTAATCATGCCAAATCATGCAATTCCAATAACACATCATTCCTAAGTTTTTCCTAAATTCTTTAATACCACAACTCAACAAACAAAATCATTACATTCCTACTATAATTGGTGCTAAGCCACCTAAGGATAATAGTCCGCACCTTGTGATTCGTTGGAGGCTTGGTAACGCCCTAGGTGGGTGAATTTCGGGGATTGATCGGTTGGAATCCCTAAAGCAACATTTGCATGTTAGAATCTCAAGCAAAACCCTTCTTATCACAAGGGTTTCAAGGAGAATGAGTGTTGGATCTTACCTAGGCGATCAACGGAATGAAAATGGTGGTTGTAGATGAGATTTCTTATTGGAGATGAGGTAAGGAGATGTGAGGTTTGATTTCCTTGGGCCCCACCACGATCTAAGGTCCACCTTACCCTTCTTCCTTCTCTCTTTCTTCTCCTTTCTCTTCTTTCTCTTCTCCCTTTTCTCTCTTCTCTCTTCCCTTTCTCTAGGGCAAAATTCGTATGGAGAGAGGGGTGCCCCAAATGAGGTCCTTTTATAATGCCAAATTTGGTGGAAATGGCCCCAAGCTTCCACAATTTTCTAAAATAGACTTATGGGACTCCCTATTGGTGTTGGGGTGGCCCTAACACCCCTCTGGCCACCAAATTCGGCATGTAGGTGCCTTATGGTCCGACTAGGGCCCATGCAAAAATTGATGACGATTGGATGAACGGATATATGATCTGAGAAAGCATTTCCGACCTTTAAGTGGTCCTGTGGGGGGCCATTTTGGTGATTGGAGCATTTCTGATGGCCCTCTAGCCATGAAATTTATAGGATAAGTGGTCCATGGCCCGATGAGGGGTCTTGCAAAATTTGGGAACGAATGGATGCGGGGTTTGGTCGTACGGGTCCGATTCATGATCAACGGTCATCGTGCCACGATCGGTGCCCAGATTTGGTGGGAAGGCGTTGAAAAATACATTAAACCTTCACCGTAAATTTGGAAGAAATCCGACGGCTGGAAGACCCGGAGTCTCAGTTTCTTTTATCAGTGCCAGATTTTAATCTGGCATTGGTGGGGCGCATTGGGCAAGCACCAGATGGTACTTCTGGGTGTCCACTGGGTCCACAGTCCGCGATGGACCACAAACCCAGTGAGATCTATGATTTTCTAAAGTTTTAGATTTTTCTGACCCTTCTCGGTCGCTGGGTGGCCTACATGGGCTGTTGTTAAGTGTAAACGGGCCATCTGGCTTGGCGGCCCGCACTTGTTCCCATCATAACTAGACTGGTCCACCCCAGTATAAACTAACATTGAGTGCTAATGGTCGTTAAGTGATATTATAAGTTAATAATAAAAAATAAATAAATAAATATCAAGGATTTTTGGAAATCCAAAACAGTGAAAATCCGGGATGTTACAAAGCGCAACTGACATTTGGTGCAAGCATCCCACATAATCCAATTATTGTCGATCGTCCATGTTCGACATAAGTTGATCGAACAAGCTTAGGGTGACCGACCTAACTCGGGCCATCCCTTATTTCAAGAGGTTAACCAACTGTACCAACATTGTAAGCAATTCTAAACATCACTATGGAGTAACCATTCGTCATGTAGTTATAGCGAGGTTTCATAGGAAGCATAAATTCAATGATACTGCTACTTAGACATTTCATCAAACATATTAGTATCAATATAAACAACACACTCACTTGAGTATTTCATCAAACATGTAAGTATTAATAAAACTACACATTCACTTAGACATTCCATCAAACATGTAAACATCAATAAAATAACACATTTAATCACATTGACTTTTTTATCAAACATGTGAACATGCATAAACAAACAATAAACACATGTTGTGATCAAATCAAAATGCGAACATGTTAGCATACACTAAGTTATGTACAAATAATAAATCATTAACTGAGACTCTCAAGGGCCGATAATAACAACCTAGGAATAATGGTCCGCACCTTAAGAAAGGATTTCCAGTCTTTGAGCTCTTCGAGTTTAAATTTTGGGGAAAATGATTCTTACACCAATTTCGAAGGAATTAGGTGAGATTCATGCAATTTAACATATAAAAACTTAAGTTAGTAAGTAAGGTTTGTTTCTTACTTCTTAATCGCGAGTAGGGTGGATTTAGTGGTGGAGAATGGTCAAGACTAGAGCTTTGATTCAAAGGATTCAGTGAGGGAGACACCAATCTCCATCACTTTCTCTACCTATACTCCTTTCTTTCATTCTCTTATTTTCTAGTTCTCTCTTTCTTTCTAAAGTAAAATTTGAATGGAAGCAAGAGTTGCCCTAAATATACTATTTATAGAACCAAAAATAGTGTAAATGGCCCTAAAGATTAGGTTTTCATTATACTAACCATATGGGATGATGTTTCCAACATTTACGGTCTATTATGGGGTATAGGGGTCGATATACACATAGGATAGTTGATCCTAATGATGTATATGCATAAATACAATCAGCCCACCATTTGGATGCATCGATCGACGTGTATGATTAAAAGTCGGATTAATGGTTACCGGCAGTCAATCAGAGCTGCAGTTATACAGATATGTGCAGGGTATTAACTTCGGTTGATGCCCTTAATTTGGTCAAAATCTAACAGTCCAAAAGCTACAACTCATGCTAAGATTGAAAATAGACATTTAACTTAAGTTCCTAACTGACTCTAAAGGTATTCGCTAGAGGTGTGCAAAATGGACCTGGCGGATCCGACCTGATCCGCCTCGATTCGAATAGAACCGATGCCCTGGATCGGTTAGGTTCGGGTACGACCGGGTAGATCCGAACAATATTTGGATCGGATTTAGGTAAACAGCAAATCCGACCGAACCGAACCGAAATCTGAATCGAAAGAATTCGATCCGGACCGATCCAGAGTGATTTTTATGCATCTTTGACACATATTTATCTTATACTTTTTTCTGTGGTATGGTCTACTTGAGCTTTGGATATCCATCAATTTTGAGTTCAATGACTAAAATGATATGGAAAAATGAATGGATGGCGTGGATAAACCACATGCATTTACGATAGGCCCTAACAGAATTTACTTAGTAGGATAACTCGATAAGATATCCTGTAGTTTGGAAGCGGAATGCGTATACTGAGTAATTGAATCCACTGACCGTACTGAGTAAACTCTGTGGGGTCCATCGTGATTTATATATTTTATCCACTCCTTCCATTCATTTTATATGATAATTTTAGGGCTTAAACCAAAAAAATGAAGCATATTCGAATCTCAAATGAACCACACCGTGGTAAATGGTGTGAATTGAAAGTCTACCGTTGAAAAATTGTTAGTGGCCACAAAAATTTTGGATCAAGTTTATATTTTTATTTTCCCTTCATCCATGTCGGTATGATCTTATGAACAGGTTAGATTGCAAATAAAAATCACTGTGGGGCTTAGCAGGGTTTCAACGGTGGAAATCATTATTCCCATTGTTTCTTGTGTTATGCTACACTTGAGCCTTTTATATGCTTCGATTCTTGGCCCAAGCCCTTAAACGAGGTTTAAAAACGGATGGACGACGTGGATAGACCACATACATTCAATGTGGGCCCAACTGAGCTTACTCGGTACGATAAGATGTATGTATATACATTCACGGGTGTAGATACAGCTGTTACAACAGACAACACAGTGAGCTGGGCTACTCCGCCCGACACCATGGCTAGTGGTCAGTGCTCTGTGGGCCCCACCATGATGTATGTGTTTCATCCATGTCGTCCATCTATTTTTAGAGATACTTTTACAGTGTGAGACCAAAAATGTGTTGGGAGCCTTGCACAAAACCTTAGAATCTAGCCCTCCAGAACAAACCAGAATTATGGAATAACAAAGCAATGAAATAAATCAAAGTATCAACCACACACCACACAAGAGATTTTTACGTGGAAAACCCTCAAGGAAGTAAAAACCACGGGACCTCGTCCAAATCAACAATTCACTATGAAGTAGAACGTTACAACCTTTTTCACTTACGCAGGAGTGGATAAACAATAAGAGAAACAAAGAAAACGGAGAAATCTCACCGATTACGAGGACGTAGAAGCGCTGAGATATCAAGAGCACAATAGATCTCCTATATGAGCATAACCTCCCTTCCACAAGCCTCCCCTCTCTCTTTTCTTTTCTCTCTCACACCCTTGTAAAGCTTTAGGAAACCCTCTTGCATTGCCTAGAAAGCCCTAAGTACCTGCTATTTAAAGTTTTAGGAAACTCATTTTCGCATCCCAGTTGCAAAAGGACTTGTGACACGAAATTCACGCAAAATCGCGGAACAAATCTGCGTAACCTCGACTGGTCGTACTGAGTCCACGACTGGTCGAGCGCCACCCACGACCGGTCGAGATCCTCCTTCGACTGGTCGAGCACCCTGGAGAAAATAGTCCACAGTCATTGAACTTTGAGTCATCTCACGACTCGACTCCACGACTGGTCGTGCACCAGCCCTCGACCGGTTGAGCGAGGCTCACGACCGGTCGAGCACGGGACAAAAAATCCCATCAAAATGAGATATATCCTAATCTCAAATGAACCACATTACAGGAAACAATGTTGAATGAGCGTAGACCATTAAAAACATTTTGGTGACCATAAAAGTTTTGGATCAAGCTCATTTTTGTTTTTCCCCTTCATCTAGGCCTGTATGACCTAATCAACAGATTGGATGTCAAATAATTAAATAAATAGTACTATGGGCCGTGGGAGGATTTTAATGGTGAATTTCCAATCACTATTGTTTTCATGTGGTGTGGACCATTTGAGATGTTTATACCTCTAATATTTGGGTGTAAGCCTTAAAATGATCTTTAAAAATAGATGCACGGAATGGATAAAACACATACATCATGCTAGGGTCCACAGAGCACAGACCATCAGCCACAGGGTTGGTGGCGGGGGAGTAGCGAGTAGCTAATCTGTTTCCCAACGCAGAACTTACAGCTGTAGATACGTGTCATGCAAAGAGGAGCGGAGACGCGCCTCAAGCTCCGAGTTGTACGAACGACTCAAATGGGATCAAGATTATATGGGCCCCATGATAATGTATTTATTATACCCACACTATTCATCCATTTTTCATGATTATTTTAGAGCATATAAAAAAATGACCCACAAAATTAACTCGATCCGAAATATAACTAATCCGATTCGACTCGATTTTCCTGACTGAGTCGGAATCGGTTCGGGCCAGTTAACCGCACATCGGATCTATTCGGGTTAGATGCGCCGGATCTGGTCCCGGATTGGATTGAGTTCGGATAAGCCCATATATATTTCAGGCAGGATCGAGTTGGACCTAATCCGATCGGACTCGGTCCGATGCCCTGCTCTAGTATTCGCACATCTCATGCACCGACCTTACGAGTCTAAGTTGAATAGTTTGAGACATTATCTAAACTCGATGTCCTACAATGGATGTCAAGCCCGTTAAGACGAATGTCTTTGTATAGTCTTGGGTTTAGTGGCCCACTAACGAACAGTTTAAAAGTTATTCGGATAATCATGACATTTTTGTAATGAATTGAATAGCAAGATTTCTCATGCGTGATAATTATGGTGTGGATTAGCTAAGTTTATAGTGTGCCTCTTCGCAATTAGTGAAAATGACGATTCGATCCTAATCACTCTAAATTGTTATTCTTAGGCTAAATGAGTAACTTGGTTAATTTGATTTAATCTAATTCCTAATTGTCTCAACTTTAGACAGGTTTTTATTTAGTTTTGATTGTCTTAATTAGCTAGTGATAAATTGGCTAAATTTAGACCCTATATGAACAAATCATGATGATAAACTCGAGATTTAAGTGATTTGACGGATTTATTAGCTTTATATGGTTGATTAATCGAATTTGTAGGGTTCTTTACCTATAATGCCCGTGTATAAGCTTATTTTCGATGTTAAAGTTTAGTAAATGATAATGTATGCTAGTTATATTGAAAATTTCCAATAATTTCTATAAAGTCGAAATAGTATGAAACTGAAATACTACAGCATATATTAAGGTACGCCCTATATTAAAGCCCCGCCCCTTAATGTGATCTCCTCACTCACCGTGGACTTTCCAATTAGTTTAGATGGGGCAAGTGAGCGCCATGGGTATAATGACCGTTAAAAATCCTAGGGCCCACCATCATGTCTATTTGTCATCTAACCTGTTCACAAGTGCATGAATGAAGGGAAAACACAAATATCAGCTTGATCCAAAACTTTTGTGGCCCCACGGAAGTTTTCAACGGTAGGCGTTCAATCCCCACCGTTCACATCGTAAGGTCCATTCGATCTGCTTGTGAACGCACAGAGCTTGATCTCCCACGCGCATGTAAACCTGGGTGGGACCACATATAAACTTCAGTAGTCCGCATGGTACTGGACCTTGCACGTGATGATCTCTAGGGTGATCGGAACCGTTGTTCTGGTGGCACCAATGCGTGGGCCATAAAAGCCAGAAAATCCTAGCCGTCCCATCTCACCATTGCTCAATTTTCTTCTTCAAGTATTTTTATCCGTTCATTTGATCTTTGTTGATGCGGCTGCTTCCACAATTTTATAATGCACCATCTCTGGGACCTAGGCCATCGGTGTGATGGCCCACCAGATCAACGGTTCGATGTAGAGGGTTCGATGAATATGCCGATGTCAGTATATCCAAAAAGATATGGCTAACTAACTATCAACATTCGAGTGGGAAGAATCTCAACCGATAATCTCGTTAGGGTTGTTCACCCACTAATGTTTAGGGTAGATGATACGGTTGAGCCGTCTGTCTACACTTCAGGTGACCCAGTGATTTATTGATCGGGATGGTCCATGTGGCGGGCCCTACATAGATGACACATATTTCAAAAGTCAATCCTATCAGGCGATCTTATACACCAATATTTTCTCGTTTTCACACTAGAACGGATTGCCTATTGAGTTACTGAGCAAAGTCTGTGGGCCTACTGTGATGTATGTGTCTTATCCACTCCGTCCATCCGTTTTTTCAGATCATTTTAGGAATTAGCCCAAAAATGAACCATATCAAAAGCTCAAGTGGACCACACCATATAAAAAGGGGGAATTGAATGGCTATTTTTGAAAATTTCACGGGGGCCACATAAGTTTTAAATCAAGCTGATGTTTGTTTTTTCGCTTCATTCATGTCCGTGTGAACTTATGAATAGGTTGGATGACAACTCAACATCATTGTGGGCCTACAAAGGTTTCAATTTTCAATGTCATTATTCCATTCTTTGTTGTGTTGTAGGCCTTTTGAGCTTTGGATTTGCTTGAATTTTGGGCTCATACCCTAAGATGAGTTGAAAAATCGGATCAACGGTGTGGATAAGACACATACATCATGGTTGGGACCCACGGAGTTAATTCGCCGCTCTCCTTTGAATTCTGCTATTGTTTTGAAGACTATTAGATCAAACCGTTAGGAGGATATGTATGTTGGACCAGTTAGCATCCACTGTAGGGGCAAGTAGATGGATGGTACAGATTGATGGCCCATTTAGGAATTATTTCATTGACCAGACCATTCTAAAATTTCGATCAATAGCCCATAAAATAAAATGGATGGTCATGATTGTTCTAGAAAATAAAGTTCACTTAACAATATTGGATCATCAACTCAAAGAGCCAACATATGTCACTTATGGTTAGGGATCCGACTCGGGCATGGTTAGGTTGAGGGTCAAGCTCAATTCAACCTCAGACATGACCCAAGCTACCTAACCCAACCTAAGGCAGGTGTGAGTTTGGAGTCAGTAAACTGTACAAAATGAAAATCTAACCATTAAATAACATCAGAAAGTGATACATGCAACTATCAAGATGGACATGAGTAAAATAAAGCCTATAACCAAAATTTATAAAGAAATAGATGGACTTAAATTAAATGTGGCATATATGATATGGTGGACGTCATACAATACTTGGTTATTGTGTGGATTGTGTAAACAGGACTCGGTTCTGAGTTTTATATTAGAGTCATGACCGTGAGTAGTAAATCATGAATATTTAATGGAATGCTGATGCAAGGGGCCGAACATGTGCGAGAGAACTTGATGGACAACACGTATGTCCAAGACTGCATCATGGCCAATGTAAAACTGTCATGGACGAAAAATCATACCGGTTGTGTCATAATTTATATGGAGGTGTATTGTTCGGATAAATCAATGGCTGGTGGTCAGTGCTCAGTGGGACCCACCATGATGTATGTGTTGCATCCATGCCGTCCATCTATTTTTATAGATCATTTTACACGATTAGATCAAAATGAGGTATATCCCAATCTCAAGTGGACCACATTACAAGAAAAAGTGTTGAATAAGCGTTGACCATTAAAAATATTTTGGGGGCCATAAAAGTTTTAAATCAAGCTGATTTTTGTTTTTTCCCTTTATCTGGGCCTGTATGACCTAATCAACATATTGGATGTCAAATAAACAGTACAGTGGACCTTAGGAGGATTTTAATGGTGGATATCTAATTACTATTGTTTTCATATGGTGTGGTCCACTTGAGATTTATATCTCTCTCATTTTTGGGGTCAAGCTAAAAAATAATCTGTAAAAATGGATGAACAGAATGAATGAAACACATACATCATGATGGAGCCCACAGAGCACTGACCATCAGCCACGGAGATGATGGCAGGGGGAGTAGCCAATCCGTTTCCATATTGTTCATCTACCAATCACTACGGGGATTGAAGGAGGTAGCACCCCGTTGCTTGAGGTGTAAGAGCGTGACCCAATTTAAAGAGTAATTTTATGATTTTATATAAAATTTTATGTAAATCCTCATCTGCTTGGGCAATGTATATTTTATTACATGAGAGAGAGTTATCATTATATGAAAATTTGTTTATTTATGTTTTTTTTTTTAAAAAAAAAAAGAAAAAAACCTCTAAGCAAGGTAAATTGGTGTGAATCTACGAAAATGATGTAAGGGAAGCATTTAAATTTATCTACTATAGTTTGTATCTCAATCGGCTATCTTTTTGTTGTGATATTGTTGTATGTGTGGTCGAGGAGAAATCTTTCTCCCAGTGAATCATACTCACATGGACCCTATTTTCTATCTTAGCCATAAATTCCACTTTAACCAAACAAAATGAAAGGAAATCAAGAGAATCTCTTGATTGGACTCTTTGTTTCTTTGGGTATCGATTCTTTACTTTATGTACGATATTTTGACCGTACAATAGTTACGAGAAAATGACCACTGTAGACAAACCCTTTTACCCAGCGGTTTCTATGAAAGAATACAAACTTTAGTTACCAATCTAGACTATCACGTGCGGACAGCGACGTTGAGGACGAAACTACCCATCCATTCGCGAAGACCATCCTCGTGCACCTGGAGAGTTGTACGAAGCGGCTTAAAAGGATTGGGTTGCCACCAGCCAATGGCGGATGGTCGGTGGTCTGTGGGCCCCACCATGATGTATGCTATTAATCCATCCGTCCATATATTTTTTCCATCTCATTTTATGGTATAAGACCAAAAATGAGGTATATGCAAATCTCAAGTGTACATGAAACAAGTGTTGAATGAGCGTCGACCATTAAAAACTTTTCCTTTGTGATGTTCGTGAGAAATCCTCCCGTCTAAGTTCATTCATAGGTCAAAGACCTGGATGAAGAAGAAAAACAAATTTCATAATGATCCAAAACTTCTATAACCCTAAAAGGGTTTCAATGGTAGAACCCATTGCCTTTTAAGTGTGGTCTACTTGATAGTTAGATCTATCTTATTTTTAGTCTCAAGCTTTCCGAATACGAGCTCACCAAATAGATGGACGGTTTGGATATAACACATACCTCATAATAGGACCCACCAAAAGCGGTAGGATTACTACAAAAAAAAAAAATAAAAATTAGTCGATATATCGTGTTGATCGATATATCGAAAATGGTCAGAACTTGTCAAGTGAGTTTTCTTCAAAAATCTTACAATTTTCGATATATCGATTGTCGAAAAAGGTCTTTACCTTTATTTCTGATTATAACCGTAACCATAAGCGTATCGTGTTCGTCTTTAAAATTTTTTATTTTATTTATTTATTTTTTATTTTTTACATAGAAAAATTTATTCTACCTACAATTTTCTTTAATACATATTTATATAAATAAGTATATAAAAATTTTTTCCCTTTTTTTTTTTTCATTTATTTCTTTAAATTTACAAGAATATCGTAAACCAAAATTCAAGTATATGGGGTAGAGGATCAAGAATCCATCGTGTCGATCAGGCAACGTGAAATTTGACGATTTTCCTAGGAATCCAATCCGTAGAAATTGAGCGAGAAGCGTAGAAATGGCAGCGAGCAAATGTAACGAGAAGAGACGATGGACTCTAGAAATTGAGCTAGAAATCCCGAAATGGCGAGGAAGGTCTAGTTTGATCAATAACTCAAAAGGAACCCAGAGTTGAGGGATATTAAGAAAGAAATTTCAATTTTCTATCTTCCTCCTTTTGTGTATATATTATCCAACCCATTAATCAGTTAAATTTCTGCCAAGATGAAGGGACACATAAAAATTTGGCTTCCTGCTCATTCTCTAATTCCCCGCTCGCTTAAACATTTCAGCCGATGCATACCACCACAATTCCTACGTTCCTCGCTCAATTCTTGGCTTCCCTCGCTATTTAGGTTTTAGGTATGACTGTACTAGTTGAACTCCTACCTTGCCTCTCTCGATTTTTAGGTTCCTCGCTCTATTCCTGGTGTGTCCCACAATTTATGGTTTGTAGTTGGAAATTGTGAAATGAATGAAATGATCGACATGATGGAATCTTGGAAAATAACTAGGTTGGTTGGTAAAGTAGCTTTCTCTTACCCCAAAATCATATGTGATACGTCAGTAACTTAATTTTGGTTTAGAAGATATTCTTGTTAAATGATTAAAGAAATAAATGAAAAAGAAGAGGAAAATTTTTTATATGCTTATATATAACTATTTATATAAATATGTATTAAAGAAAATTGTAGGTAGAATAAATTTCTCCATGTAAAAAATAAAAAATAAATAAAAAATTTCATGCTCCATCTGATTCGATTATGGCTCAATTATAATCCAGACTAAGGTCAAACACCTTTCTCGATATATCCTGCGTCGCGAAAATGTAAGATTTTTGAGGAAAACTCACACAGTTCTGGACCATTTTCGATATAAAAGATATATCGACAGTTTTTTTTTTTTTTTTTTTTTTTTTTTTTTTTTAAATTTATTTAAATTTTTGCTGTTGTAATCCCACCACTTTTTGTGGGTCCTATTATGAGGTTGTTATATCCAAACCGTTCATATTTTTGGCAAACTCGTATTAAGGTTTGAGACGAAAAATAAGACAGATCTAGCTATCAAGTGGACCACACTGTTAGCGTCTACCATTGAAACCCTTTTAGGGGTCACAGAAGTTTTGGATCATTATGAAACTTGTTTTTCCTCTTCACCCTGGCCTTTGTGACCTTATGGATAGATTGGATGGAAAATAAATGTTATGGTGGACCCTACAAAATATTTAACGGTGAAAATCAAATTCCCCGCTGCTCTTTGTGGTGTGGTCCAGTTGATCTTTGGATATGATATTTTTTTTTTGGATAATGCTCCGAAATGATCTTGAGATATGGATGAACGTTGTGGATATAATAAATATATAGCTGTGCGGCCATGTAACTTTGATCTCTTTTAAGCCGTTCGTACAACTCTCAGTTCGATGAGCGTCAGCGCACGTCTTCGCAGCGAAAAGGAGGGGTAGTTTCGTCCTCAACGTCGCTGTCCGCACGTGATAGTCTGGATTGTAACTAAGGTTTGTATTCTTTCATAGAAACCGCTGGGTAAAAGGGTTTGTCTACAGTGGTCATTTTCTCCAATAGTTACCATACATTCAAGTTATATAGGGCTCACTATCATGTTTGAGTTCCATCCAATCCGTTCATTAGATGAGCCACTCTTGCTAGGCCTAGATCCCATGGTCTAGTTTGATCAATAACTCAAGCAAGCCGCACCAAAAGGAAAAATGAGGGATATAAAGAGAAATTTGTGTTGTGTATATATTATCCAACCCATTAATCAGGTAAATTCTGCCAAGATGAAGGGACACATAAAAATTCATGCCACTCTAAAACTCAGGTGAGGCATACCACCAGAATATATAGGTTTTAGGTATGACTGTACATTTCCTCCTATGGTGTGTCCCACTTGAGTTTTGGATCTGGAGAATTATTGGTGTGTACGATGAAAATGAGGATGAGAACGAGATTGACGGTTTAGATTCCATAAAAACATTACGAGTGGGCTCCATCAGTTTCGGATGTATGTGATCATTCTCCAGACTATTTCACGTTCATGAGAGATCCTGCGGTGTAACACAGCACCGACTTGAGTTACTTAGTACGCATTTATCGTACTGAGTAAACTCTGCAGGGCCCACCTTAAATGTATGTAGTTTATCCACGCCGTCCGTATGTTTTTTCAGCTCATTTTAACAGTTGAGCCAAAAATTTAATTATATCCAAGACTCAAGTGGACCACACCATAGGAAGCAGTGTGAATAATGATTTCCATCGTTGAAAAGGGCCCACAGTGATGTTTATATGTAATCCAACCTGTTCATATGATCAAATAGATATGGATGAATGGAAAGAACATATATCAGCCTGATCCAAAACTTCTTTAGCACCCGAGAAGTTTTCAACGGTGGAAGTTTAATTCATACTGTTTCCTGTGGTGTGGTCCACTTAAAAATTGGATATTCTTAATTTTTGGGCTTAAGTTCTAAAATTATCTGATAAAATGGATGGACGGGGTGGATAAAATATATAAATTATGGTGGACCCTACATAATTTACTCAGTAAGCTTAGCCTATTGACTTACTAGCACGCAATCCACTTCCCGGTGAGCTTATGTGCTTCTCCGTTCATACATTTGGCACATCATTTTAGGGCATGATCCCAAAAACCGGGCGGATCCAAAACTCAGTTGGACTATACGCAGGAAAATAGTGGTGATTGAACACCACCGTACAAAACTTTCAAGAGCCCACTGTAATGTTTATTTTCCATCCAATCAGTTGATTAGGTTACTTACGAGAACTGGGATGAAGGGAAAACACAAATATCAGCTTGATCCAAAGCTTTCTACCGCAAGAGAAGTTTTTAATGGTGGGCATTCAATATCCAGCTATTTCTTGTGGTGTGGTCCACCTGAGATTTGGGTATGCCTAATTTTTTATCACATGACATAAAATGAGCTAAAAAAACGGATGGACGGCGTTGATAAAACATATACATCATGGTGGGCCCACAGAGCTTTTCCAGCATAATGCTGACGTTGATGCTGTGCGCTGCACTACGTTATCCAAATCTATGCTTGTTGTTCATTTTTAACTTGGGACTTTATCTCTTGGATCTATGATCATATTTAGACGATCTAAACCGTTGATATGATAGGCCAGATTGTAGATGACAAGACATTCAAGATCAAAGATGCTACCAATTGGATAGGAAAACAACGGTTAGATTAAGCGGTTTTATATTTTTTTAAAAAAAAGAGTTAAATAATAAAAGGGTTGGAAATCTGAACCATTCCATTGTGCATTTTATACGTTTTGCTCCATCCATGGTGTGGCCCACCGTATAAACGGCTTGGACACTCAAACATGACTCCAAATCCAACGGCTATAATCCCGCCTTTAAAAACAAATACGCCCGGATGTATTATAACAAACTTCTCTAAAACGAGAAGCAATGAAGAAAGAGAGGTGGGTCGGTCCAATCATGAGTTTTCTCATTCATTTCCCAAAACCGTGTTTTCTGAGTTTGATACTCCAGCGGAGAAGTGATGTTTCATACACATGCACTAAGAGATTGTACACATATCATACGAGAAGCTGAAATCAAACCGTTCAAAGTTGTGGTTCTATTGAATTTAGACCTTTTAAGTGGTTTTCACGTAATGAACGGTTAAAATAAGAAGTATTCAAAGGTCTAGATCAAGCTTTAAAATGTTCATAAATCAGAAGTTAAGATCGGTCTATTGATTTTCATGCAGTGACCAATCTACGTCTGATCTCAAGGTTTTGACTGGTTATTTAAGTTACATGTTTTACATCCATACGTGTTTGAGTGCATGTGTATGAACCATCATCGTTTATCAGAGTATCAAATAACTCTACATCTTCGCACCGCCCTAGGGATTGAAAAGTCATGCCCCACTTTGGATTTTTTAATGGGAAAACATGGGCTAAGGCGCTAAGCTTCCTATCCATCCTTGGAAACTTGCTTGACCTAGGTCTGATGCATCATCACGTCACGTGAATACTGTCCTGATGCATTCATTTGGTGTTGGTGGGGACCTGGTTAGGTGATCAGAACCGTCAAACTGATGGGCCCCACATGGATGGTGGATTTACTTTTTAAAAAAACCTTAACGGTCCATTCGTAGCCCACTTTTTAGACCATTGAACTTGGGTGATTTGCAATCAATTTAACGGTTGGATACTTAACCGTAGCATCCAATGGAGTATTTTTGGCATTCTTTCCATCCATCATTTTGGGTTGCCTCGTGTCAGGACATTAAATTAAAATAGGTAATAATTAAAATTTAGAATATCCTCGTCTGATGGACTTTATTGAATATGTAACAGGCCATTATTTTTATTTCGCATTATTTTATTCCACATATTTCAAAGGATAGATGTATGTGTAATAAAAGATGAGTCAATAAATTTATAATTATTAAAGACAATTATAGTAGAAACTCCAATCCTAATATTACTATTAATTTATCTTAGTTAAAGCTATCAATGAGCTGGGCTTAAGCCAGCAAAAACAAAATTTTAATTAGGGTTAGCTTAAAACAACTCAAAATTTAAGCCAAAAGTTTTATAGTGATTTATTGATAGTCTTAATTTTAATATTAATTTGATATTAAAGTAATATAAAATTAATATAATTATAATTTTTTATAATAAACTAAATAATGTATTTGATTAATGACTCTATCAAATATAATCAATATAATCAAATTAGTAAGTAATTTATAATTAATGTTCATTCCCTTTAATGTCATAATTGATAATAAAAAGAGACTTTAAACCAATTATACACTAAAAAAAAAAAGGAGAGATGTGATGTACATTGTTAAAACTTTTTTGGCTTATCTTATGTGAAATCAAATTTTGTACCGAGTAAAGTCAAATTTTGTAGTGAGTAAATTCTATTAGCCCACTGTGAATATATGTGGCTTGTTCACTTTGTCCATACATTTTTTTCAATTGATTTTAAAAGATGGCTCAAAATTGAAGTATATCCAAAACCCAAGGGTTTATTTGGGGAACTTGTAAATAAAGTCAAATGTAAATTTGAATTGAAGGTAAATGAAGTAAGAGTAAATACCTTACACAATTATATTTGAATGGGATTAAATGAAATGTATTTAAAATGCAAATATTTTGTGTGGATAGAAGTAAATGGAAGGAATTGAAATGCATTCGAATTTTTTAATATATACATATAAATATATGTAATATTTTAATTATGGTTTAATATCCCAACTCAATGTACATATGTCATATTCAATGAAATGATTGTTATAAGCACATTGAAATATATTCTTTGATGAAAAAAAGTGACAAAATACCGAACATTGGATATGCCACAAATGTAAGAATCACAAACAAGCAACATTTCAAACTTTTTTAATTGTCCATATAAACCATCATTTGGAGAATTTGGATAATTTTTTTTATATGATTTTAGTGAGGTAGCCTATAATTAAATTATTTCTAAATATCATTAGCAAAACATGAATATGGCATAAATGTGCACATGTGACTCTCTAAAGAGTTGGAAAAGTCATTACACCCCATTTACTTTTAAATACTATCAGGAGGAAAGGATTTCATTTACGTGAATATTTACTCCCATTTCATTTAATCTAGGCGCATTTACTTTCATCCAAACACACTGAGAAGTATTTTCTTCCATTTACTCCCAATTACACCTATTCACCTCTATTTCCTCCCATTCAAACCGAGGTCACACAAGCATGGATGAAATATTAGCTTCACCCCTACTAAGATTTCAATGATAGGTATTCAATTCACATTTGTCTATATTGCGTGGCCCACTTAAGCCTTAGATATACTTCAATTTTGAGCTCATACACTAAAATAAGCTAGTAAAACAAATGAATGGGGTGGATGAGACGCGTAACTCATGATGGCCCTCATAGAGTTTACTAGCTTATTAACTTACCAAGTACTCATGATGGATCCTTACGCTTGCTTGGGTGGTAGACTCTTAGGAGTTTCAACACCCGGTCAAGGGTTCGAGTATCTATAGGTGGTGAAATTCCACTAGCCTGTGTGTGTGAGGTGTGTGTAATAATAATTAAAAAAAAAAAAAAAAGGTACTTGAACCAATTTAGGATAATGCTTATAAGCTATCTACTTTGCTCATAAGGTTATCTACGGAAAGGTAAAGGGAAAATCTTAACATCCCTTGTACTTTCAAAACTTTAGGCATTTCAATGATGAAAGTGCCATCTCTAATTTTCCTCCCTCCTTATTTGAGATTTTGATCAACTTGATTTTTAATCACCTCTGACATGAGGCGGCTTGTTTTTCAGTCACCTACCCGTGAGGTGGTCAGATGCCAAATGTGTTAGTACATAGACATCATTGTGGCCACACATAGTGTTTTGCTACATGGGAAGCGGAGTAGCTGGTGAACCCCACACCAGCTATATAGCTGTATTAATGTCAGCAAAACTCTGTTTGTCAAATGATAAGGTATGTGTTAAATCCAAACTGTCCATCCATTTGGTGAGCTCGTCTTAAGACGTTTAAACCGAAAAATAAGACGTATCTAAAGATCAATTGGACCACACTACAAAAAACAGCGGAGATTAAACGTCTACCATTGAAACCCTTTTCAGGTCACGGAAGTTTCAGATCAATATGAAAATTGTTCTTCCCCTTCATCCATGTATTTTTAACCTTATTAATAGATTGGATGGAAAATAAACATTACGGTCGGCCCTACGAATTTTTTAGCAGTGAAAATCATGATCCTCGTTGCTCTTTTTGGCGTGGTCCATTTGAGCTCTAGATATGATTCGAAATTTTCTTCTAATGCTCTAAATTCATCTCGGAAAATGGATGAACGGTATGGATATAATAAGTACATCATTGAGGGGCCCATGTAACTTTGGTCTCATTTGAACCGTTTGTACAACTCGGAGCTCGCGGCGCGCTGGCGATCGTCTTCGCACCACACGGATCTACAGCATCCGCTTCCAGTTAAGCCCGGATCCTCTTATCCGGTGAATAAAGATTTCCTGATACCTTAATTCTCATTGGTCCACGTCACCACTCATTAAAAAATAAATAAAATAAAAAAAAGCTTCGGACGCCGTTTAGGGTAACAGGAAATCCCTGTTGAGGTGATAACAGAGGATCCCGACTCGTATAATGTAGTGCATGGTTTCCTAGGGATTCGTCCATTTGATAGGCCCTATCTTGAATGCCCATGTCCCAAGAGTTACATTGATCTAAACGGTACAAATGCAACTTTTCTAACCATCTATTCTGTGTACTTTTCATGTCAACCATTCATTTTCAGCCAGCTACACCACGGCCCATTAAAGTGAGATACTGCAAGATGAATGATTCTGATCACCGTTCATTAACAAAAATCACTCATCTAGAAATTCACACCGTCCAATCAATACGATCTTCAACCAATAATCCATCCAATGCAAGACCATCCAATAAATAATTCCGATCGCCCATAAACATGGCCATGTGATTAATATGATTGGAGTGGGCCACCATTGAATCGATCCGACGGACTACAAAAAACCATTTTCCCCCTTTTACATTCTTCCTTCTTGGTCACTTGTCCGAGAAACACCCAGTTAGTCGTGCGCCATTTAAAAACGGTGGTAACTCTTCAACCGCACATCTGGCATAGTTGTACACAAATCCAGGCCGTTCAAATCTCTAAACATATGATTTTTCTCATCGAATTTGGACCACTCGATAATTTATTTCCACCATCCATTTTATAACAGATAAATGGATGGTTAGGATTACTTGATCAGTAGTATTTTACATATATGATCTGGATAGAGGTAGACCAGTGCCACGTAGATCAAATAATGGGACCCACAATTTGAATGGTCTGGATGGCGGTAGATCAGTGCCACTTATGATGACGTGATCAGTTTTAAATGGTGGAAAACTAACATAGGAGTTTTGCGTCTCCCTCCTTTTCTCCGTTTACGCGCATCTGCAGCAACAGTAACTACCTCTTTGCATTCCAACGAAAACTGCCGAAAAAGAAAAGAAAAGAGACAAAAAAACCCCTAGCTAGGGTTTGGGTTTTGATACCTTTCTCAACCAAAGGAAGCAACGGAAGCTGAAAAAGGGAAAGTTCCAAAACGGTATTTTGAGAATTCTTGGAGGGTTCCATTGATTTCATTTTCATTTGAAAAGAAAAAAAGATAAAAAAGAGAAAGCGTTGGAAAATCCCATCTTTATTCCAGTTGTTGCAAGACATGATGGATTTGTTGCTTTTGATTCCAGTGCTGGATTTTTGAAATTCGTTGCGGTAATGGAAGATTTGAGTGATTTTGGTGATGGGGTTTTCTTGAATTTTCATTTGGGTTGGGAAATGGCAGTTGGAAAATCTCGTATTTGTTCTATGTTCGAAGACCTGCGCGTTTGGGGCTTTTGAATCTGCTGTAGTTTTTCTGAAATTCGTTGTCGGAGTGGAATATTTGATTGATTTTGGTGATGGGTTTTTCGTGAATTTTGATTTCTGTTGGGAGAAGGCTGTCAGAAAATATCATCTTTCTGCCAATCCGGCGTAGCTGATGAATTTGGGGCTTTTGAATCTAGAGTAGGTGTTTTTGCAATTCGTTGTGAGGATGGATGATTTGAGTTATTTTGGTGGTGGGTTTTCATGAATTTTTTATTTGGTTAGGTGGTATAAATTGGATAAGTCCTAGAAGCCCTTGGAATTTAGGGATTTCAAAGCTCTTGTAGGCCTTTGGAGGAGTTGGCGTTGTAAGTGGAGGGTTTAAGGATGGATGTTTCTGAATTTTGATTAGGATGGAAGGCTTTAAAAACCCAATTTCTTCAACAGAAGAAACCGTTGCAATTTGGGCTTTCAACCCTTTTGTGGGCTTGGGAGAAATTGATGTTGGAAGTGGAGAGTTTGAATGGAATTTTTGTGGGTGTAGATTTTGATTTGGAAGAAGTGATTGAAAGATCTCCCCATTTTTATTTGGCCATTCTCTTGTAGAATTTTGGAGAAATTTGGGATGAAGATGGCAGAAGTGAATGATTTCGATGATGGGTTTTTCATAGACTTCGACGAGGAGGAAGAAGAATTCCGGAGCTGCTTTGCAGAGGAAGATGAATGGCGGGACCTAGAGGAGTCTGTAGAAGATGGTTCGAAGGATGAGGTAGATGAATTCACATTGAAGATGTTCTTTAAAGGTGTGTCTATAGCTCAGGATGGAGATCCAGGTCAACGGGCTTCTGGAATTGGGGTTGTTATGGAGAGATTGTGCCAGGGGACTGTTCATCATGTGCAGAAAAAGCTCGATTTCTATGTCGAGGAGTCGGTTGCTGAGCATCTGGCGTTGATGGATGGTTTGTTGGAGGCTTTGCGGAGCGACGTGACTCGTGTCTTTGCATTTACAGATTCTGAAACCGTATACGATCAGGCAAGTAATCATCAATTCCTTTCTGATCTGATATTCTTGTTTTTTCCCTCTTTCTCCGCATCATGTCAGTTTGTTACAGTTTTCTTCAATGGAAAATACAATTTTTTTGATTTTTTACGGTTACATATATATTACCAGATCACAGAGACACAGTTTCTTACTATTCTGGTTTCTGGGTTTTTAAATCTTTACAGTGTCATTTGTTTTCGATTCTACAATCTGACTGGGCGATCATAGGAGCTTTTCTGTTTGCCTTCAGCAAATGTATAGATGGGGCCTACAGCCACCTTTAGGTAATCCAGACCTTTAATCTGGTGGGCCCCATTAGGGATGGGCCTTGCTCCAAAAGTTGACAAGTTCAAGAGTCTGCTTGGTAGCTAAGTGGATGGTTAGGCCAATGATCTGGATTGAACGATACAATAGAAACTCACCAGTGAGATTTTTAAGTTATGGTGCATTTCCTGGCAGTGCGGTAGCCACCTGGATCACAGATCTTTGGGTGTTAACATGAAATCCTTTCATTGTTTCTACAATGACCATCATTTTTTATTATTTGGAAGTATCCAATATTTTCAAGGGAAAAGGCAGAAACAGAATTCAGAAGGCATAAAAAGTAGGTTGTATCATACAACTAGTTTTAGTCGACCTGTTCTCTGAAAAATGTATGATCCAAAAATCTGAAGGCATAAAAAATGGGTTGTAGTGTAACTGGTGCACAACCAGTTGTAGGCGATGTTCCTCAATTTGGAAATCATGGAATTAGAATAGTTGATATTCAATTGCTCTGAAATTATATTAATGCATTAGGATTCATTAGTGCTTTTGATGTTTTTTGGCTTGAGGGTGTGTTTGGTTGCACCAAATATCATATTTTAATGATTAGTCAGTCTAAGTTGTTCCAAATTTTCATGATATTTCATGACTTTGGTGCAACCAAACACGTCCTAAGCAGTCTGCAATCTTTGCCTCTTTATCAGTTGGTATCATTTTCTATATTATTGCCTCTTTATTCGTGAAAATAGTCATTCTTTCTTGGGTTGGCATTTTGTTGGATAATTTCTTAAAGGGTTTTTTTTTTTTTTTTTTTTCCGAACATCTGAACCAAGTGAATTTTCTTTCCGTGAATTTGATTGGGATTGAATTATCAAGATCCTTCTTTTAAATGTAAACCACATATTGCCTTGAAACGGATCCTGATGTTTTTAGAAACCATAAATTTCACAGATTGCCCGAGGTGAAAGACTCGAAAACCAGCTTCTAACAGCACTTGCGCAAAGGATTCTCGAACATGCGAGTAAACTGGAAACTTTCGTCTTGAAACTGGTTCCCAGTGGCGAACTCTTGAAGCCATTGAGATTAGCACAAGATGCGATTGGTGCGGGGGATGGCTCTTTTGGTGACTGCCCGATCTGTCGTGAAGAGAAGGCACCATCGCAGATGATAAGATTCAACTGTTCTCACAAATTTTGCTGGCATTGTATGATAAAGTACATGGACACAAAGTTACACAGCTCCCAAGTTCCGATACAATGCCCGCAATTGAGATGCAGACATTACATCTCAGCCATTGAGTGCAAGTCATTTCTTCCGGCCGCTTGCTATGAATCATTTCAAAGGGCTCTTTCAGAAGCTGATATTCTCGACTCCAAGAAAATCTATTGCCCGTACCCAAACTGTTCGGTGCTGCTTAATCCCCGGGATTGTTTATCAACGCAGGCAAGCTCATCCAGCCAGTCTGAAACCAGCTGTGTCGACTGCCCTGAGTGCCGGAGGTTTATCTGCATCAGTTGTGGGGTGCCATGGCATTCATCGATGAGCTGCGAGGAGTATCAGGAACTGCCAGTGGACGAGAGAGATGCCGGGGACATCACTCTGCATCGCCTGGCGCAAAATCAGCAGTGGAGGCGGTGCCAGCAATGCAGGCGGATGATTGAGCTCACACATGGATGCTATCACATGACCTGCTGGTATGATTGACATCACCCCATATGGAAATTTTTAGTTTGTTAATTTCTCTTTCTTGAATTTGAATAATTTTTGTTGGTAACCAAAGTATTATTAAAACAGAACAAGAGTATACACTCAAAAGGAAACAGATGAATTTCCATACCATGTTACAATAAAGTAAAAGAGTCTCATAGCAATGGCTCCGACACCTAAATAGCCATCGTATGATTATGACCCCCATCAATTACCACTGTGTATTATGTCAAATCACATCTTTTGATTAAAAAATGCTTCTCCTTGCATGGCACTAATTGATACTTCTCTCTGATCTGATTTGCCATATCTTTGCTGGTACTACATCTGACCTGAAAGATTGTTTTGCTTCCTTCCAATCAGGTTCCGTGTATATCTTGATTTGAATTTTAGGAGATGCTTGCTACTGTTTATCAACAGTGGAGAATTCACCACCTGTTGACATTTCCTACAATTCCTAAACTGATTTCTACATCACCCATGCCTTCCTGAACGATTCGAGAAACTTACACAGTTACACCAGGTTATGCAGTAAACTGGGCAATGAACCAACAGATGATTCACCATCTCTTCCATCCACAGTTTTGAATAATTATATCACTGGGCGTATCGGCCAGGCCCAAAGCCAATACAATACAGAGCTTATCAGAGCCACATCGGCCGATCAGAACTGTATTAACCATAAATTTCCCCAAAAATCTTGAAAATTTATTGGGAAAATTGAAAAAAATGCAAAACACGAGCATCTATCATTTTCCTTTTTATGTTTGACATGTATTTACTGGCACATCAGACCATAAGAATGTTGTCTATCGGCTTGATCTACTGAAAGTTGACAAATTAGGCCCTAATTGAAAATTTGAAATACAGCTATAAGAAGATGAAAAACTGGAAAAAAAGTGATGGTTTACCCACTCTCCTGATTTTCCCCAAAATTGTCCATCCTGCTTTTGATTCGTTGAAGCCCACTAATCTTGTGTTTTAATTCCTAAAATATGCCTAGTTCTAATGTAAAATAACTTTCTAAGTCTCCTCTATGGTTGGTTGAAACAAAGAAAAAAGTGCAAAATAAGAGAATGGATATTGACCATATTGGCCTATATCGGGTGTGTCATCCCTGCATAGGTGCTGAATTCCTCCCCCCCAATTCGTGTAACGGTGAGGTCCTATATGGTTAGGACATGGGCAAGACAGCCATATCATAACCACAAAACCATGCTTCCATCACCCAACAAGCACACACCTATTTGGAAACTGATGGCTGACGGGGTTGTTTGGATCTAAAGAAAGCAAATGTTGTTTCCAATGGAGGGAAAGGGAACTAGTAAAAAGAAAAAGAAGTTTTTGATGTTTGCTTTCAATTAAGTTCTTCATTGCAAGTTGGAGCCCATTTTCAAATTAGTTGCTTGGTGAAACAAAACATTCCATAGGTAATTTACTTGGTAGTTTCTGGCATGTCCTTGTTGGCACATGTGGCACGCGAAGATGAATGGTGCCACGTGGCGTGTATGGAAAATTGGAACATATGGTACAAGTGGGGTGCTTGAAGATGGATTAAAATTAGCAAATGTGGCCCATGTGGCACATATAGGGCTCTTGAAGGTGGGAAAGAGGCAGGAGTCGCTTGGAGATGGATGGTGTCACTTATGAGGTGCTCCAATATTGGGAGTGGCACATCGGTATGTTAGAAAATTGGCACATTGGGGGGTAGGGGGTGGGTGGGGGTGCAAGAAAAGATGGACTGTAGTTCCATATCAAAAGTATTCCAAAATGGTTACATAACGGTCGTGAACATTACACATTACGTTGTCATGGCTGTAATGGCCATTACAAGAAAATTATGGTCCATAATGGTCAGTTACATGGCCGAAATAGTTTTAAAAAAAAAACTGTTGGGGCTGTTATGACCTGTCTTATAACAGTAGTGGCAGTGGCTTTTACAGCCACAATTACCGTTATGTAATACCTTGACCCTATCACATTGCCACATGTGAGGTGCTAGAAGATGGGTGATGGCGCATGTGAGGCACTTGATTAAAACTAGTCTCATGGAATCTCACACAAGAAAGGGAATAAGAAAGAGCTCTCTCACAATACTCAACAACCTCTTACTCAAATCTCTAGAAAAAGAGAAATATTGCAGTCAAGAGAATATGGCATTTATACAATCCAGGTAACTAATCCAACTCATCCCCAACTAATCATGGTGATTAGTTACTAAAGATTATCCATTCACACTAACAAATTAGTTAGTCTTGTAACCGAATTAAGGAAATTACAAAAGTGCCATTTTCCTGCCCAAAACAAGAGGGGAATATTATTTCTACCAATCAAGGATCCGTCCCAAAATAATAGTCAAGATCCCTAGCGGTTGGAAATAGTATTTCCGCCAACTAGGTGGAGTTCACGGGTTGGTGGAAATACTATTTTCACCCACCGGGGAATTTCCTACTCATGCCTTTTTCATGCATTGCGTGGCCCATTAATCATATCCCCAAGTTGCTTGCTTTTGTTGTTTTAGTTACTGGATGGCTAGTAAGGTTGACGACTTGGCCGAGAGGATCAAGATTATTCATGACACAGTTTAGCAACAAATTGAGGATATCAATTTGAAGTATGCAAAGGATGCAGACAAGCAATGGTGCATAATGCTGTTTGAGGTTGGTGACCATGTATGGGCTATATGCTGACAGGAGGAGGGTTCCCTGCCATAGGTATAACGGGCTTTGGGAGTATGAGATTGGACTCTACGAGATTGTCCAATGATTAATGACTACGCCTAGATATTAAGGTTCCAAATCATATCTGTGCACATGATGTGTCAACATCAAAACGTTTGGTTTTGTACCATGGTGAGCCCACAACCAATCAAGACAGTAGTAACTCAAGGACTAGTTCTCTAACTAAGGGAGACTATTATGGATGCCATAACCCTATGCTATTTGGAGTAACAAGATTGGGCAGCTTGAGGGTGTGATTGATGGCCACCTAGAACACGAAATAATGTGAGCAGGGTGGGAAAGGAATCCATAAAGTAGATATGGAAAGGAAAACGGCACATTTGAGGAGATATGCGGAAAAGAGTCTAACTAAACCTATCTGTTTTAGCACACATGATTTCCATATAAATGTGCCAAGGTCGATGGTCAAAAAGTGATTGATAGTTGTCTTAAAAAAGTGGAAATCTCCATTTTTTTTTTTTTTTTTTTTGACGTTGTGGAAATTGCCCTTGAAGAAATTTGTGGAAATGGAAATCAATTTACATAGTTGGCTTTGTTTTCACAAGCAACTGAAAACCTCACATCTGAGGAAAACGATTCCATTTTCACGGTAGAAAAGAGGATTCTACCAATCTAAACAGCCCAAATGTAATCAGCTTTGAATTTGGAATTATAGAAATTGTAAGAGGGTTTGAGAGAGGGATTTTCCTTTGTTCTCCTTGAGTTCGGGTGGCTTTGTTTTGTCTAGAAATTCTCTAAGTGCACTTGACCTTGAATTTCCATTATTCCTCATCTTTGGCCATGTTTGGAAATCTTGGATTGCATGCCAAACAATGGAAAATGAAAAAGGATTTTCCTATGATTTGAAGACTTGTGTTGTTTGGATGGCAAAGAAAAGGGTGGATTCCACCTAGCAATCATTAATTTTTTAGTGATTAGAACAAAATTCTATTGAGAAAAGAGGCCGAAGCTAGAATATACAAGACAAAAAAGACTATACACCACCCAAGAGCTTTTATAGCTCAACCCAGTTGGTCGGAAAATGAACTACGGTCTACGGCCTTCGTGGCCAGTGCCCATTCTATTATATGAAATTTCACTTTGTTAAACACTTCCTCAACTCGACATGAACGATTTCTGAAAGTTCCGTTATTCCTTCCAACCATACGAACCATCAACCTGCCAGCAAAGCAAGTCGCCACACTTTCCGGCCTGCATTCTCAATCATACCCTCATGCCACATGAAGAAGAATTGACTAATGGAACTTGGCGAATCCCACTTTAATCCAAAGAGGTTAAAGAACTTATGCCACACATGTCTCGCAAAGCCGCAATGAATAGATAGGTGATCCCCCGATTCCTCATCCCGTAAGTACATCACACAGACATTCGGGAGAATCATGTTTCTTTTCTTGAGATTATCAACCATCAGAACCTTGCCGCACCCTACTAACCAATTAAAAGCCGCCACCTTTGGGCGCACCATAACACCAAACTGAAGCAGACGGACTTATCCTGCTATTGTTTGGTGAATAGATGAGGATTCCTATTTTTTTAAGACTATTCACAACCGGACTTATCCCGCTATTCACAACCGGACTTATCCCTCCAAAAGCTTGAGCTGATAGACCGTGGTGAATCAATCCCTTTATCCCATAGCCTAGGCCCCACATCCCATGGGTTGGGACCTCGGCTGAACCCTCATCGTGGGCCCTATATCACATGGGTTCTGCCTTACACGAGCCATCTGCCTCACATGGGCCGCCTACGCCAAGTGTGCCCCTACATCCCACAGGCCACCCTACTCGAGCCCGGTGTGAAAATGCCCCTGCATTAATGGGCCATCAAATGGTCCATAATATCAACGGTTTGAATCACTAAACCATGGGTCCAAACTGAAAACCTGAACAGCACTGCATGACAGGCATTTATAATGCCTCCATCATGCTCTAGGCATCCATGCTGTAGAAAGCTAGAAGCTTGCTCCTCTAGGCACTACAGAAATGGAGATGTGCTGCATTTAACCCATGTCTGTGCCTCCTACAATGCCTTCAATTGGACATTGTGTCTTTACTGATGAAGATTGTAATCCTTTAACTGGTGATCATAGATTGACAAATGATAGCCACTGTATTTCTGGCTGATGTATCTGGTGGAGTGCAACTGAGATCAGCTGAGAAATGGATGCAGGTAACGACGTGAGAAATGAACATGTGAAATGTTCTATTTCACATCAAGTTGCCATGGCAGTTTGGTAGAAGCATGGAATGGCTACAGAAGATGTGAATTGAGAAATGTGGGTATTTGGGAGTTGAAGCAGTTTCCTGGTGGAGTGCAACTCGTGCGGGTTGGGTCAAGTTGAGGGTCAACCTGAGCCCGACCAGACCTCAAGAGTACCCAACCCACAATCTTACCTGACCCGAATTCCAACCCAAGGTGCCCCAAACCTAATCCAAATTCCTCCATACTCGATCCAACCTGACCCAACTCGACCCGAGCCAAATACATGTGATTATTTCCAACCTGACCTGAATTGGCTCAACCTGAAGTCGACCCCATTTCAAATCGGACATGAGGACCTGACAACCCAAACCCGACCTGAGGACTTTGACACCCTAACCTGAACTCTGGTTGGGTCAATTGGGTTCCTGTTAACCGGAACCCAGGTTGCAGCACTATTTCCTGGTATCCACAGGCCTGTGGCATTGTTTTGATCAGAAACAAAAAACATGGGGTGGAACTTGCAAGGAGAATCTGGAAATCTAAGTATGTAGTCAAAAGGTGAAAACTTTATCATCGAGGGTTTATTTCATCTGGTTGTGAATAGTCCCTTGATGCTTCAGTCCATACAAGTGACACCTGTCATTTAGTGATCCAATGGACTCCATTGTGGATGGGGATGCCCCAAAATACTTAGAAATGAGAAGATCCTAGCCATCAAATAATGCTATAGAAAGATTAAGGCCTTAATCCATATTCTGTGTACTGGACACGTATTGTATAATACAAGCTCACCTGTTTAAGAAAGTTTGTTCAAACTAGAAATTTTTGAATAACTGTTTTAATAACATTAATATGACATGTATTAGGGTGCCACCAAATATCGAAAAATTTCATGATATTTCATTATTATTGGTCTAATTTGGTGCAAAATTTCATGATATTTCATGAAATTTGGTGCAACCAAACACACCTTTAGAGGAAATGATTTAACATGGAGGCTTGTGTACACAAGGATCCCGGAGTACTTAGGGATCCATGCAAGACAGTGATGGCGCAAACGAGCTGGAAGATCATCAAGATTGAATTTTGAAGCATTTTGGCGCTGGTCGCGTCCAAATCGGATGAAGAAAATTAAATATGCATCTTAAATTATTTTTCAGTATGGATTTCTTTTGTCATTTATGATAGGTCATGGAATAAGCGTCTTGGTTTAAATAAAAATGGGATTTTTACTGCAAATTCCTCAAGAATTCTGATTTTACCAAACAATGCCTTGACTCATTTGAAGTACCAACATGCTTTTTGGTGAATGAAATGACTAAACTGCCCTCATTTATTTTTTTCTAAGTGGTAGACCTGAGCATTGCACGCCCCCAGTGGTGTGTTTATGACCTTCAACCCATCCAACTAGTGCGGCCCATCATGATGACCATTCAAATGAAGAATCGTGCTAATCCAATCATTAGGTGGGCTTCACCATTGAAAACAATGTGCATATGATAATTGGACCGCCTGATTCTTGGTTCTTGTGATCATCATGGTGAGATGCACCTGTTAGACGGCAGCTTGGATACCATGCATATACCACATGGGCCTACAATGCTCGAGTCTACTATTTCTTTAGAAAAAAAATGATGGCATTTTGGTCATTTCACTCACCAGAAAAGCATGTTTTGGCACTTCAAATGAGTAAAAGCATTGTTTTGTAAATCAGGGTTATTGAGGAATTTTCTGGTAAAAATCCCAAAACTGATGATTCACTATTTGTTTCCTAATTTAGTTTGATAACCAAGTCACAAGTGAGGTTGGAAGTTTTTTTATTTTATGAAAGGTTGAGGTTGGAAGTTGGTTTTTCTAGACTAAAGGATGTTTAAGATGAAGTTAAATAGTCCAGTTAGGCTAAGTTGGTCTTGGGGCAGGAATCAAGGAATCAGTCATGATTTGTTTCCTAATTTAGTTTGATAACTTTAGTCATAGGAAAGGTTGGAAGTTGGTTTACTTGATTACAGAAAGCTTAATAAATAAGTTAAAGCATCTAGTTAGGTATCTTTTTAGGGGTTGTTGTTATGCCAGATGGATGGTTCAGGTTGTGTAGGTGCTTTTGGGTTTTGAAATGTAACTTTTAGCTATGCTAAGCCCACATACTGGTGTAAGACAGCCGCCCATCTACATGCTGCCACATGCCATAAGGTAGTGAGGGTCTGAGATCCATCAGGTGTGTCCCACCATATAGATGCTCAGTCAATCATCAAAATGGCCATGTCCATCTCTTTCTAACATTATGGCCCACCTGATGGGTGGACCCACCTCATTTTTGGGCCAGGGCATCTATGTAGTTTGGCCAACCTGATCGATGGCTTGGATCCTCCACCAGTGTGCCATGGTGGCACATTAAGAAAAAGATGCCAAAACTGCTGAGTTCTGATATCTGTTGGACCTGATGCTATAATTTGACATGGTGCGGTTGTTCTTGTACAATTAATTCTATGCCAACCAAACCGGGCATTTTGATGCTTAGACATATGTGAGGTTACTTCTGAATCTGCGAGTTGGTTCTTCTTTATTATTGAAATGCTATGTTTTCTTTTAAATGTACTTGAGGGGTGATCAAAAGCTAATCTTACTTCATAAAGGGACCTCTGGAATTAGATTTTTCCATCTCTTTTTTATCGCTGGCCCACAAGATCCAATGTTAGTTTCATGAACGTGTTACCCAGATGCTGCTCTTAATTCAAATCATGCTTTCGACTCATGCTCCTGCTTCCTGATTGTTTATACCTGGGAACATTTTGAACTAGGCGCTTCCCCACTCCACCTGAATCTGATGTTGCTTCCCTTCACGCTTAATGCAACTATTCATCTGATGCACATTTATGTTCTCATCAGCACTTCAGATAACTTGTTATAGGGGAGATTTGGGGCAAGAAACTCGAGGGTTCCTATTTATTTGCCCAAAAGATGCGGGGCCTATTGGACAAATAACTCGCCTCGACTGCGTTGTTGTCTAGCACACAGCCCTACAAAAACAGGAATGGGAAAAAAGTTACCTAATTCGCTGAGAACCCCTACATTTTCATTCTGAATCGCGTGATCTGAATAATGGGTCATTTGTGGATCACAAGTTCTACCAACCTGAAATTATGATTCTATAATCATAATGGTGATTAAGTTGCAATATAAATTTATAATTAGAATGTAGAGATATTTATACTGATTTATGCAACGGCATGCTTGTAGTATTATATAACATGCATAGGAATCTGTAGTAATGACTTTCATCATTTCATGTATAATTTATAACATCAATTCTCTTTTAGAATTATATTGCATATACTTAGCGAATGTACTGTAGGGACCTACCTAGCTGATCCAACCCTAGTGTACCACTTATTGGGGGAAGTAGCTTGCCACACACTGGTTCCCATACCATACATAGTTCAAAAACCCTAAAACTCCATTCAATGTTCAGCCGGGTTGGGTTGACTAGAAGACTTGACCCGACTCGACTCTATAAATTGAAAATATTAGGAGCGTTGATGGATATTTAAAATAGTTAGTCCTCTTATAAGTAAATATAAAATGTAACTCTTAAGTGACAAGTTTATAGGTACCTCACCAGTTAAGGTTGTGTCCTCTGTAGTTGAGGTTGGGGCTTTGGATCTCGCTTCCACCATCATATTTTATTTTTAATAAAATCCCACCACTTAAGGTGATTGGCTCAGTTCAAGTCAGGCTAAGTTGTATCAAGTCAACCAAGCCACCAAAGTCTCTCTGAGCCCTGGCTGAGTCATGCCTAGCACTGAGTTTCCAAGAGACTTGGCCTGTAATCTCGCTGAGTTGAGTTGACTCGGCCGAGTTTCAAGTTGAGTCAGCTGGTTTTAGAACTTGTATCATACGTACCTGACTAATCCGCGATGCTTAACATTGGAACCGAATACACTCCCAAATATTTCTTCAGTCTAAGAATCTACACTATTCATGTTTTCTTTCATTATTGTTTTGTGAATGAGGTGCTTCTAGACAACAACTCAAGTGTCGAGCTCTCATCTAGTGGGCCCACTAAATGCCAGAAAGACAAGTCCAAAGCCTGTTTTCACACCAGATAGCACCTTGTGCTTTTTGTTTGTTATCCACTTCTACTTGTATATGTTGCTTTCTCAAACTTAGCTTTATCAATTCATAGCGCATTGCTATCAATTCATAGCACATTGCAATGCGAAGCTGTTAAGGGCCCATTTGGACACACTTCTGCAACAGGAGGGTTTCCACAAAAGGGTCCACACATGCTTTTTTCAGTCCACTCGATGAAAACTGATGGGATTGGTTTTCGTAGAGCTGGCTTTTTAGCCCCTATTTTGCCAAGCGAGGGATGAGATGGGGGTTGTGAAGGTATAGCCAAACGCACAACATAGACAGGGGTTTGGTTCAAAATGCCGTATATGCATCAAATACCCCTTTTCAGGGTGTGTTTTAACAGGCCCTAAAGGCAAGAGTAGCAGAACTTCTGTAACTCCATTTAAGATTCCTCCAACTTAGGTTTCCTACGTGCTATTGTAGCAACAACGCATACCTCAGATCCCAAAATGTCTTTGGATTCCAATTCTATAAAACTGTAGATAAATTTATAAGATTTCATAAAAGTGTGTGTGAGATTCTCGCTTTTGCTTCCTGCAGGTGTGGCCACGAATTCTGCTATTCTTGTGGGGCCGAATATCATGACGGGCAGCAGACCTGTCAATGCGCATTCTGGGACGAAGAATTTGAGGGCTCGACAACCCCATCTCTGCACGAAGAATCAGAGCCATGGAGATGGGACTCATTCGATTCTGTGCCCATGGCTATGGATGCGTACACGGATCAGGAGAGGTCGCAGCTGGCACTGATCCAGAGGTTCCTCGCCGGTGGATTCAGCCTCAGTGATCTCCATGTGGATCAGTCCCCACCCCGCTGCTCAGACTCATATGTTGACACCATAAAGGACCTCCACCAGCTCCCATGGCTCGAGAGGTTCGTCTCTGTGATTAGCGACAATTACTATGAAGATTACGTCCAGTAAATTAAGCGAAGATCACAACCACACATCTTGATTCTCGTAATAAGTCGCATGCAATAGGTATATCCTGTCCATTGTTTCTGTTTACATTGGCTGCTACTTCATGAAGGTGACGACACTTCTTATCTTTTTTTCTTTTGGGGCTTTTCCTTGCTGCTAAAAAATGCTGATTTCTTTTGAATGTAGAGATTTTTACCATGCATACTGACAATAGAAATCAGAAGGCTGTGTTTACTAGTAGGTTTGGTTCTTTTCTTTTTTTGAGCTTTGCTAAGCCCACGCACGGGTATGAGAGAGCTCATGTACACACGATACACATGCCGGCATGGTACACAAGTACGAGATCCAGTCCATCCATCATATGGATACCTGTGTAGACACCTTGGGCCAGGAATCAGGTCGTTCCACTTGTCAGTGGGCCACGGCTTATGAAACAAATGCAAGGGGGAGAAAAAGCTGTGAATTTAATGTGTTCACCCATCTCTAATATCGTGACACAATTGCTCAGTAGACCAGTTAGATTGGTTTTGTTTTTAGGCGAGAGCTTCTGCACAGTCGGACCCACCTGATGGATGTCGTGGGGTATGGAACCCGTTATGAGTGTAGATGGTATTAGATAAAATGGGCTCTTACTAGGCTTGAATTATACACGGTTTGCCCCCTCCCAACTTCTTTAATTGGTTGGTAGTGGTCAACCACTGAAAGGAAAGGCCTAAGGTGATTCCCAGGTGGTGGAAATCTGAATTTTGACCGTTTCCTGCATGATCAACTCGCTGGGGCGCAGTGGGGCCAGTTTGACAGATTGGTTCTTTGATCCTGGATGATAATAAACATCTCTGGATTTGGAAATCCGACCTGCTGGGTTGGTTTTGGGTCCAAATTACCACCTCAATTACCTGTCATTGGCCTTTGCTTTCAAATAGGTAGGATTTGGACCACCCAAAAATGTAATGGACTTACATAATCTAAAAGTTACACTTAAATCCCTTCATTTAATTAATGTAATCAACAAAAATGTAAAAATCTTTCTGAAAATCATAGTGCTTTTATTCGGGGTCGGCAAATCATCGATAGCGCTCTTATTGCTCACGAATGTTTAGACTTGAGGCACAACGCGAGAGAGAAGGGTATCACATGCAAGCTGGATTTAGAGAAGGCATATGATCACGTTGACTAGGACGACTTGGAGTACATGATGCAGTGCCTTGTGTTTGGGGAGAGATGGAGAGTGGATTGGGG
This sequence comes from Magnolia changhungtana, assembly GCA_030180095.1. Taxonomy (NCBI): domain Eukaryota; kingdom Viridiplantae; phylum Streptophyta; class Magnoliopsida; order Magnoliales; family Magnoliaceae; genus Magnolia; species Magnolia changhungtana. The sequence continues at coordinate 9,823,682 of JASAUF010000188.1, forward strand.
AGTGCGTGAAATCTGCGCATTTTTCGATTCTACTTAACGGATCTCCCAAAGGTTTTTTCAGAAGCACTTGAGGTTTATGTGGGGGGGGGGGAGGATCCATTATCCCTTTTCCTATTTCTTATCATTATGGAAGGCTTGTCGAGGTTGATTAGAGGCTGGGAAGAAGGATTTTTTTTCACGGTTTCAAGGTGGAAGGAATGGAGTCCCCGATTTCTCATATTCAATTTGTGGATGACACTTCTATCTTGCGATGCTGAGATGGCGAAGGTGGAAAACCTTAGAATGATTATTCGTTGCTTTGAGGCGGTGTTGGGCCTTAAGGTTAATATAAGGAAAAGCAAGATGTTAGGGGTGCTTGTGGAGGATGGCGTGCTTTGGCCTTTGGCGGACTCTTTTGGTTGTGAGATAGGTGTGCTTCCATTAACATTGTTGGTCTTCCTCTTTGTACTGGAAAACCTCCAAAGTTCCTTTGGGATAAGGTAATTGAAAGATTTGAAAGATATCTTGCTAGATGGAAATGCCAATATCTATCTCTAAAGGGTCACATTACGATGATAAAGGCAACTCTCTCAAATCTTCCTCTATACTTCATTTCGGTATTCAAGTGTTTGATGTCGGTTTTGTCCAAGCTAGAGAAGTTGCGGCGAAATTTACTTTGGCATGGGATGAAAGATATGAACATGGTGTTGCTAGGAAAATGGCATAAAAAGAAATTCCACCTTTTGGAATGGAAGGAGGTTTGCAAATCCTACGAAGAAGGTGGTGTAGGGGTTAAAGACCTCAAAGCTATGAACATGGCGTTGCTAGGAAAATGGTTGTGGAGATTCAGGAAGGAAGAAGAGTCACTTTGGAAAAAGGTCATCAAAGCTAAATATGGGTGCATGGAGGTCGGGTGGTGGACAAGGGACTCTTCTCTTTACAGATTGTTAGCTTTGTGGAAAGGCATTATCTCCATGAAGACGGCATTTCTTGAAGATGTAGCTTTTTCTCTCGGCAATGGTGAAAACATTTATTTTTAGAAAGAAGTATGGGTAGGAGAATCCACACTGAAAGAACATTTTCCTAGTATTTACGACTGCTGCTCTTTTGAATGAGGACAGGTGATATGGGAACCTCCATGCAGTAGATATCTTCAGGATGAGGAGATAAACGAATTTGTGAATCTTCTGAATTGTATTCATCTTTGTTGCTCGGACTCATCCTCTTTGGACCACATGATTTGGAGATTTGATGAATCAAGTGCATTTTCGATCCAGTCTTTCTATTCCTACCTTACCAAGAATTCCGTGGAAAGAGAAGAGTCAAGCACCAAGCATGTTTGGCACTATCAAGTTCCCCCCAAGATCGTGGCCTTTGGTTGGTTGATTGGGCGCAAAAAGGTTCTGATTGTCAATAATCTCCAGAGATGTGCTATGATTATCCTGAACATTTGCTTATGCTGTATGGGAAATGAGGAAACGGTGGTCCATTTATTTGTTCATTGGGATCATTTGGTCTGATAGTTTGTCCCGATTTGGAGTAATGTGGTCTTGTCCAGCTTCGATGGGAAATCTTTTGGGAGCTTGGCATGGGATTGGGTTAGAAAAGAAGGATGCTAATATGGAGAATGTTCGTCCTTGCTGTTTGGTGGTCTGCTTGGGAGGAGAGAAATGCTAGATGTTTCCGTAACAAGAGCAAGTCGCCAGAAAGCATTTCCCAAAGGGCAAGGATGCTAATTATAGATTGGGCTTCCAACTATGAGAAGTTCAAGGGTTGTAATTTTTCTTTCTTGGGGATGTAGTTAGGCTGCCATCTTGGCTGTTTAGTGTTTTGTTTGCCTTTTGGCTTTCTTTAATCAAATTCAGTTATCTTCAAAAAAAAAAAAAAATTTGTAAAAATCTTTCTAAGGAAAACATGTAATTTGATGCTGTTTAAATAGGGAATTAGAACTTTGGACCAACCTAGCTTAAACCCGAGCCATATACAAATGAGTTAGGTCTTTAGATCATCTTAGTCTAGACTGTAGGACAGATATTTTTGGACTTGGATCCAACTCAGACCCAACCCGTGTATTCATGGATTGAATCTGGGTACGAGATCTGAACCTGATTGCTAAATGGTTCAGGTTGGGAACTCTCCTCAACCCGACCCATTGTGTCCTCGGCTGTAGGGGAGTTAATTGTATTGTTGCCATTCTTCAGTAAGTTCACCATGCCGACGATGGAGGTGGGACCACAAAAAAAAAGGGTACCAGAAATGTTCGTGTTTAATTCGGCCTCAACCATTAAAAAGATGGTAAAAAAATCTGCTCATCAGGTTTGTGTGGTTTAGACTAAAAAAAGCAGTGTAAAAAATGGCTATATATGTGCATATATGTGTTTATACCTTATGTATAAATAGGTTATAATAGAAAACTCCAATTAAAATAGTTAGAATTCCTATATGTATGAGCAATCATGCATGTCTTTTAGGGGGCGTTTGGATCTTAAGTTGCTTAAGATTAGTTACTTATGCCACAAGTAGCTTACCTTAGTTTCTACTTATTAAGAAGATAAGTATGTTTGCTAAATAACATACTTATCAGCTTCTCGTATCTTTCGTCTCTCCTAGCGCCTCTCTTCAGCAACTTATGAAAATTAGAATAGCTAAAATAATTAACTGAAGTGAAGTATTTTTTAAGTAAAAAAGTTACTTATAACTAATCATAAACCAAACTTATCTAAAATAAGTCACTTATCTACTGCTGTAAGTAGGAAAAGTAACTTATTTGGTGGGTATCCAAACGGGCCCTTGAGTTAATTCTTATATAAATTGATCCTTCACCAAAACTTTTCATCTTCTACTCAATTCTATTAATGGATGGCAATCATCAATCTTTATTAAAACACCCTTCTAAAGTTTCGTTTTTTCAATAAATGTTTTTTATTCGGTTTGCCTGAAAGAATTTTTGTTAACTACAGTTTAAAATAGAGTTTTGTTAACCACGAAAGGCTCGTTTGGGTGCTTGAATTTGAATCACAAATCAAGGCGACTCCGAATCCGGTTCCGGCTCCATGGCTCAATGCTAAACAGACTCTATTTCAACACTGAGACCAAGGATCGAGTGCCCATATGGTGTTGGTGGGTGTGTAAGAAAAAAGTGATTCTCAATCTTCACTTATGTTTGGCAGTTTGTACGTGAAGATTGTGTTTGGAAGCTTGTATTCGGAATGCTAGGAATCCAAAAATATGAATACATTAAATTTTGTAGAATGCTAAAAACCCACATTAGTACACGTGCTATTTGACAGAACGATCCTAATAACTAATAAGCCCAAATGATTGGAATAAGTCCATTCAAATATATACTTTGGTAAAAAAATGACAAAATTCTAAGACTTAGGTGGGCCACAAGCACAAGGATCACAAACGAGTGACTCACCAACATTTTTTCACCATTGATTTACACCACCAATGTTTGGACAGTTCAGATGATTCTATTGATCTCATTTTAGTGATGTATTGGGTAATTAGATTGTTTCAGGTATCATCAGCATGCCAAGTGTTCGATGAATTACCAGCCTACTAACACATTTGTTACGAGTTTAAGCAGATTTCAAAAATTACTCTCGAATCTAAAGCTGCCAAAGGATTTTTGGATTTGGAATGCAGAAATACACCCAAAGCTGGTGTTGCCAAACAACCTCTTTGAGTTTTTGTTAGTGTGGTTCGTCCGTGCCACATGGATGGACATTCCAAAATATCTCCTAGATTTGGAGATCATAGCCGTCCAATCATTGGGCTTTTTACTTCTCTCTTCTTTTTCAGTTGATTGGTCTCCACTTCTTTTTGTGACCGTCTATTTTTCGGGCCATCAATCATAGAATTGGGCAGCATCAAGATTGCCCTATTAAGGGGATTTTGGGACATGGTCCATTCTATCAAACGGATCTGGATTTCCCAACCATGGGACCCAGTTGTGGGAATCTTAAGAACCCCAAAGAAACTCTATATCCTCAGATTTGAGTATTCTATAGTTCCAACTGTACAATAGGCGGTTCATAGGGTCTGCTAATATGTGGACCCCACATCCAAGCCGTTAATCAGATGGGTCTCACCCTAAATGGGAAATTCACTGAAAATCTCCCAGATTGGCATATCCCAACCGTTTGATCTCTGAACTCGGTTACGCTATTGTCTATTTGTTGATCATTGATTGAAGGTTCCAGATCTTCTGATCTTTAACACTTTTAAGGGCATACGATTGCCAAAGCATGGCCCCCACACGATTGAATCCTTTACATCAGCAGACACATGACCCCATGATAAGGGTGTGTTAACACCGTTGGATCCTACGACTGTTAAGCTGATGTTTTTTCACGTGCTAGCATCTAAAAGGCCCAGCAAGTGGGCTGATCTAGGCCCTGGTCCGTTTCAACTGGATCGTCAGGACACGTGTCCTTATCTTGTGGACCAGATCAAACATGTTCGGTCTCATTCCACGTTCTGACCTGGTTTAGGCCATGGGCCCCACATACAGAGGTTGTCGGACTATGCAGACCGTCCATCTTGAAGGTGTTCTTGTAGATGGGCCAGAATCCAAAGTATGATAATTGGAACATGGAAGCCTACATCTGAAGGTAGGCCACTGTTCCGGTTCAACTATGCTGATCAATGGCTGGGATTATCTTTCAGTGTGATTATTGGTAGGTGGTCCATCCATAACAACAGCTAGAACATGGAATGTCAATGGTAGAAAGATTATAATGAGTCAAATATAGATGTGGGAGGTGGCCCACCTTATGAGTAGGGCAAATTGATTTTTGAGTATCAGAACCTATGCTCAAAGGGGACGCGGAGAAGTTCCTGCGCAAGGATGCCGGGTGGGGCCCACGTCAATGTTTTTGAGAAATCCACCCCGTCCATCCTAATTTAGAGATCAATTTAGAATTTAAGGCCGAAAATTAAGTGTATCCAACACTCAAATGGGCCACACGAGAGGAAACAGTGGACATTCAGTAAGAACCGTTGAAGCATTCTCATGGCCATAAAACTTTTGTATCAGGCTATATTTTTTGTGTTTTCACTTCATCGCATTAGGAATGACTTTATAAACGGTTTGGATAGCATATAAACATCAAGGTGGAGCCTAGGAAGGTCTCAACGGTAGGAATTTCTTCCCCTAATTCTCCCTCTCGTGTGACCAACTTGAGTTTTTTTATCGCATATTCGCATATTCTAAATTGAGCTCTCAAAACCAACTTGATTTCTCACAAACGTTGTAGTAGCCCCACCCGCCATCCTTGCGCAGGAACTTCCTGCGAAAGGCTTTCGCAGGAAATCCGCGTCCGCTCAAAGGTACCTATTTGAGCATGGCCCAGATGTCACACACGTGTTACTTTGCTCAAAATAATGGTTAAAATCACGGTACTGTCATGGATGGAGAAGATTGCATCAATCACACACCAATCATACAATCTTACCCATCCAATTTCATATATTGATTTAGAAGATCTGGAATTCACCCATTTACGCAAGTTATTAAGTCAAGGTCAAATCTGAATTGGTATAACTTCTACTAAGGGCTAATTCCTTACAAGGCACCAGAAATTGTAGAAGATTTGTACCATGCACACGGTACACCTCATCATTATGAGATTTTAAACAATTGTTTAGCTTCATTTGATTGTGACATTTTAAGTATGAAATAAGCATATTTTTATTAGGTTATTATAATTGATGAATGATATCTAAGATTAATATTATATATATATATATATATATATATATATATGGAAATGGTACTATGAGGTCTATGGTCTGGATTTGTGAACCACATCTCGGTGGCCAAATAAATGACTATGAATGTTTTAATGGGAGGGAAACCCCTCTCAACTGTTGTATGTGCCGTGGTCCACTCAAGTCTTGGATTTACTTGATTTTTAAACCTGTGACTCATCATAAAATGTTTCATCTGACTGATGGGGTAGATGTTTGGCACACATCACGATGGGGCCCACACAGCTCGACCTCATGGAAAGTTCTCATGAGGTCGACCTCGTAGTACCATTTCCTATATATATATATATATATATATATGTGTGTGTGTGTGTGTGTGTGTGTTTTTGTTAGTACATTTGTGTGTGTGTGTTTGTGACAATTGATGGACTTGGATGGAATTTAGAATAAACATAAATATTGACTTTGATTTAACTATTCGGTTAGCAGTATCATGTACACATGGTGTAGTTGCAACTCGAAACTCAAGTATGAGAGTGCATACTCAGAACTCGAATTTTGGGGTGACAATCTGAATAGGATTGGAAAGGTGCGACGGTTTGGATCGATCGGTAGGATTTGATTATAGTCCAAGCCCAAATCTACACATTGTGTATTCAACGGTTTGGGTTGGAAAGTTTTCAGATAACAATTTAACTTAGAAAATAGTTTGGCCCACCTAATGAGTTAATCGACCACCTTATATCATGACCGATCTAACCTTTTGAACGGCTTAGATATTGTACTTATGAAATATGCTAAAATTACAATGTTATAAGCTTATCTGTGCCATATAATGCCATTAGCCATGGAAAAGTTTTAACTCCCAAAGCTAATTTTGGATTTGATAAAAAAGTTTGAAGGGATTTCAAATAAAAGAAAAATATAATCTTAATTTAGGTATCTGGTTATTTTTAGCAACCAACTACTTAGATTTTACTTATTTTGTTCTATAAATAATATATTTATAGGATTTTTTTTTTCTTTTTTTAAAGCAATTTACATTTCTTTTTATGCACCTTTTTTAAAAACATTTTTGAGTTGGGTTGGAGGGTTGAGTAGGCCCCGCCGCGATTTTTATTTGAAATCCACCCTGACCACTAGTTGCCTTACACTAAGTTAGCCCATTACCCAAAATTCATTCCCATGCATGATTTTGTTGGACCACAAGGTTGGAAAGTGTATAAGGTAATGATCACCTTCTAAACTGTTTCCCTTGGTGTAATCCACCCACTTGGATCACGAATAGGGCTAGCATTCGGGCATCGGGTCTAAATTTTGGTGTGGCATCTAATAGTTAGAGTGGATTTCATATAATAATTGCTGCTGTACCTTATAAAAATCAAGGGTGGATCTCTCTCTCCTAACTCTTTCCTTTAGAGTGGCCCACATGAATCACAAGTCAGCTTGATTTTTTCTTTTTGCTTCCGGGCCTAATGGGTGATTACATATATGATGGTTGGAGTGAATCTTATGCAAACATCAAGATGGCCCCGTGAAAAATTAAGAGTGGGCGTAAAATTTTATTTTTCTTTACGGAGAGGATGCCCTCCCTCAATTTTTGATGGGGCAATGATATTTATGTTAAATTCATTCCAACCATTAAATGTGTAATCCCACATTAATCCCAAGGCTAAAAATCAAGTTGACTTGTCATTTTGGTGGGCCACACTAAAGGAAATAATTAGGATGGAGATGTTTGATCTTAATTTTTATAGGGCTACCATGATGATTTTATGAAATTCACTTCAATCATACAACATTAAATTTGAGTCTAAGGCCCAAAAATTACGCCCATTCATGATTAAAGTGCACACTAAGGAAAACAATTTAAAGGGTAAGTGTTGCCATGTGCGCTCTTTTAAATGTTTGCCCATTTAAATACGGGGCGAATTTCACATAAACATCTTGGTGGGGCCTACCTGAGCTTCCAACCTATTTAGTCTACAGCAGGTGTTAAGAAATGTAACAAAGGTTGTGAGACGTTAATTACACAATTAATGAAGTAGCTTATTGAAAACTTTATAAAAAAGTATTGAAATGTAAATTCTTTATAGCTTTTTGTAAATTATTATTATTATTTTCATGTAAAATTTTTAATGCCGAGTATTCCATGCATATGACTCACCCTTTCTCTCACACCTTCCATTCTGTCTCTGAAGCCCACACCATCTCTTTTTCATGTAGATTGCTCGTTGCCCCAACATAAGTTCCTATAGTACAAAGCTGTTTGGGACCCACAAAGATGCTAGTGGCAAATCCACTCTGTCCATTAATTTTGCAAGGCCACACTATATCAGGAATCTAACAGATCCAAAACTCATGTGGGCCACACCAAACGAAACAGTTAAAAATGGAAATCTCCACCATTGAAACCTTCCCTGGAGACGACCATAATGTTTATATATATGCCATCCAAACCGTTCACAATGTTATTAGGCCCCTGCCCCGACAAAGTTTCCAATGGTGGGCGTCAATCCCTGCCATTTCATCCAACATGGCTCACATGAGTTTTGGATCTGCATGATTTTTAAGCTCTAGTCTTAATGTGGGACAGATTAGATTTGTCACGGAACATCTTTGTGCATCCGTGTGTGATGAATAAGAAAGTCTAATTAAATCATTGAGTTGATTGTCCCATTTATTTACGATCTAATTACGAGTCTTGTCATTCCATCATTGACAAAAGAGTCGGGCCTCTGGTATTTGGTAAACAGGGATTCCCTTATTTCCTAATCCTCATTGGTCCACGTCACCACTCACTTCAAAAAAAAAAAAAAAAAACTAAAATAAAAAATGGGACTCCAAACTATTATTAAAAAAACCAAAGGAAAAAAAAAAAAAAACGAGAAGAAAATATCCAAGGATTCGGACTCGACTCGTTACTTCTGCGTCGTTCCTCTCCACACTTCTTCACATCTCTCTCTCCCTCCCACTCTCACTCATTGCTTCTTCCTCAATCCTCTCCACACTTCTTTACATTTCTCTCTCTCTCTCTCTCTCTCTCTCTCTCTCTCTCTCTCTCTCTCTCTTTCATTGCATTTGACTAAACAACTAAAGCTCTCTCTCTCTCTCAAAAGAATTAGGAAGGAAGTACTTTTGTGGTAAGTAAAATGCTCTTATTCTTCTTATTTGCACGTATGCCAAAATCCAAGTATTAAACTGGTCCGATTATAAGGCCCGTTTGTTTCTCCATTGTAAATGTAAATGATAGTGTAAAATTAGTTTTCACCGGTGTTTGATAGAGAAGGATATTACTATTTTAATTACTCAAAAATCGGATGTAATGCTACTAATCGGACAAGAATTGTATTTCGTTAAATATGTAAGGCCCACCATAATTTGTGTCTGATCCACGATGTCCATTTGTTTTACTAATTCATTTTAGGGCATTAGACAAAAAATGAAGCATATCTAAAGCTCAAATGGAATACACTGCAGAAACAAGTGAAACAATAACATCTACAATTGAAAGCTGAAACTTGGATCAGAGCTCACAAGGATGTGCATCTGTCATCCAACCTATTTATAAGGTTACACAAAGATGGATGAAGGGTAACCACATATATCAGCTTGATCCAAAACTTCTATGGCCCTAAGAAGGTTTCAACAGTCTATGTTCAATTTCCCAGTTTCACATGGTGTGGTTCATTTGTGAAATAAATGGCTGGCGGCATGGATTAAACACATGCATAACGGTGTTCCTTTCGGATCTTACTCTTGTGCCAAAAAATATAGGCATGAATCTTGGATAACAATGGCGGTACTAAACAATCATTATTGAAAGCTTCCTACGGTCTAAATGGTTATTTGTCATCATAACCATTAGTGAATCCCGTAGGAGGTGTGGATTGGGTACTGCCCCCACCAAGACCTACCTAGAGATGGACAGCCATACCAGGAGCTTTGTCGGGCCCACTTTGATTGATCATTCTAGGGCATTCATTAGGCCATTCAAAACTCCAGTGCCCCACAGATTATATAGGATTTGATGATGATTTTCGTCGATTGCTCTTAATGGTGATCTTGTATATTTATTTGAAGTGTTTTATGTTAGATGACGGGGTTATATATATATATATATATATATATATATATATATATATATATATTAGTTTTTTTAAAATTTTTATTATTAATTATTTTTTAATTTTAAAATCACAGTTCTCATGTTAAATTTCTCTTGACATTATAGGTCAATGGAAAATAGAGCTCTTATAGCTTCTTGCACGTAATGCCTGGTGGATTTTATGCCTTATTCATGACATGATATAGACATCAACTCAGAAGTGAAAGTTGGTTTGAATGATCCAGACATAGATAAGAAGATACCGAATCTAGAAATTAGTGTGAAGTTTAAAACAGAGAAAGATGCATATGATTTCTACAATAGTTTTGGAAGGAAAGTCGGTTTCAATGTTCGGAAGCATAGTATAAATAAGGACAAAAAGACAAGTGTATTGAAAATGATAGATTTTGTTTGTTCCAAAGAAGGTAAATGTTCATTTGATAAATGTGATGTTAATGTGAAGCATCATCGGGATGAAACAAGAACAGGTTGTGAGGTATATATGAAAATTTGATTGGGAGTTGACGGTAAATATTGTATTACTGATCTTAAGATTGATTATAATCATATTCTTGCATCTCCTAAAGAAGCTCATTTGTTGAGATCACAATAAAAATTTACTCAAGAAGTAGTTGCCGATAACTGTGATAATGCAGGCATAAAGCCAAAAGCGACATATGATTTCATGACTAAACAAGCCGGTGGTCGACAGAATGTTGGATATAATTTGGTAGATTACAAGAATTATTCACGAACGAAAAATGTAAAAGTAATGAAGAAATTTGATTACGAAGGTCTTTTGATATTTTTTAAAAGAAAGTAAGCCAAAGATCCAATGTTCTTTTATTGTATTCAATTTGATGCTGAAGATTGTATCACCAACATTTTTTGAGCAGATGGAAGAATGATTTTAGATTATGAACGTTTTGGAGATGTGATTTGCTTTGACACGACGTATAAAACAAACGAGTATGGATGGCCATTTGCACCATTCATCGATGTTAATCATCATAGATAGATAGCTATCTTTAGGGCTGCCTCCTTTACGATGAAACAATCGATTTTTTCAGATGGTTGTTTAAAATATTTTGTAATGCAATGTGTAGAAAAAAAAAATCTCAAACCATTCTCACATATTAAGATAAAGCTATGTCAAATGCCATCAAGACAGAGTTACCTAGAATGGTTCACCATATTCGTGTATGGCATATGTGTCAGAACGCTTGTAAACATGTAAGTAATTTATTTTGTTCTTCCAAGTCGTTTGGCAATGATTTTAGTAGATGTGTATATGATTTTGATGAGGAACATAAATTTCTTCAAGCATGGGAAAGAATGATCACGAAATATAATCTCACAGATAATCTATGGTTACAATTATTCAATAAAAAAGAGAAGTGGGCATTAGTATATTGAAAGAACAGTTTTTGTGCAGATATGAAAAGCACCTAGCGTTGTGAAAGTTTAAATAAGGATTTGAAGAAATACTTGCATCCTGATCAAAATATAATCAAATTTTTTGAACATTTCGAACGCTTGGTGGATGATAGACAAAATGCAGAATTAGAAGTCAATTTAAAAATTACCCAAAGTTCACCAATTGTGACTTTTCCTTTTAGTATCCTGAAGCACGCAGCTAGTGTGTATACACCAACCATTTTCAAATTATTTCAAGCAGAATTTGGTGATAGCCTTAATCAAATAGTAGAAAAAGTAGATGAGTCCGATACAGTCAAAAAATATCAGGTTTTGAATAGAAGAAATCAGAGTTTTCACATTATTACTGTTAACTCAATGGACGAGTCCATCACTTGCAGCTGTAGAAAGTTTGAATTCATGGATATTTTGTGTTCTCATGCATTAAAAGCTACGAATCATACTCTCACAAATATCCCAACTAAGTACATCTTGAAAAGGTGGACTCAATAAGCTGCTTCAATTTTATTTCCCTCATTAAGTAGTGGATGTGACTCCAATGACAAAAATAAGAAATCACAATCCCGGCTTTACAATAGTTTACTTTGCAATTTTATGAAATTGGCAACAATGAGTTGTGAAAGTGAAGAAGCATTTGAATGTGCTTCAAGTATTTAGAATGGATGTTGCAAGATTTGAAAAAGATTTTGAAAGAAAAAGAGAATGAAAAAGAACCCTCATCACATATTGAAAGCTTGAGTAATGAAAAAGGCGTTCAATCTTATTGGGTAAAATTTGAAAATGATGATATACAACAAAGAAGTGAAATCATTAAAAAATTTTTAAAAAAAAGCTCATGAGAAAGTAATGGAAAGTTATTGCATGAAAGAAAAATACGCTGAAATCATTGAAGTAAGATAAAAAGCTTATGAAATTAAAAGAAATGCGAATTGCCGTGGAAGATGTAAAATTAAGAGTAGCTTGGAGAAAGGAAAATCGAAGAGACGTCGACAGAAAGAGTAGAGAGATACACCAAATCCAGTCCATCCCAATAAACAGCTCACATTAGTACGCTCTAATGTTCAATTTCCATTTTCTCCGGTAGAATTTTGATTACCCTTAGAGTAATGAAAATTTATTTTATAGTGAAATTGAAATTTTTAATGAACTTAATATTTACTTGTACATAATGTCAGGGATACAATAATATCAGGTCACTCCCTATGATCACGTACTATATATCGGAAACACAGATTCAACCACAACTCTCTCCTTCTTGGTGTCAACAACAACTGTTTCTTTCCATGGATCAACTACATCTATATATCCAGCATGAAGTTGATTCAAATTTCCACATGCTTGATAATTTCAACTTTACTCAATTACTCCAGGTAATGAATAACATTTAAGGAAAGCTGATATAGTTTAGTTTTGTAAAATGAAAATGTACGCATATGTATTTCGTAAACTTGGGCATTTTAGTAATTAAAAAAGTAGTTGTTATTCAATTTAAACTTTGATTTGAATTATATCTGAATGAAATTAACTCAAAATTTATGGAATGTTGACTGTGCAGTATCCCGCTACATATGGTGCATTCCAATAGTCTATGGTAAGAGGCAGTAATTCAATATATAGAACAGAGGAACAACGACTTTTATCGAAATAGAATATGGTAAGGTTCATCCTATCTAATATTTTCTTAAACTGTTTTCAAATTTTTCCTAAAATATCTCAGCTCCTAAGTATAATCACATACTCCATCCTCATCACACCCTTATGTGTAATCTCATCACACTTCCTTATAATGCACAATAGATTGTCTAGTGTAAGCCAATCACACTCTCCACTACCCATATCACATCCTCAAGTTTAACCTCAACACACACTTCATCACCACTATGATACTGTCAAGTGTAATGGGACCACTCTATCTGAAAATCATTTTGCATCCTAAAGTAGAACCAAGTTATACTCTCAATCAAGCACATCGCATTCTCAATGGTAGTCCCATCACATATTCTAACTTAGATATATACTCCAACCACATCACATTATTAAGTGTAACCAACTCACACACACCTTCATTTTCATTACACTCATAAATGTAAATACATCACATTTACATAAATGCATATCATATGATCAAGTGCAACCTAATCACACTATCATTAAAACTCTATCATCTTTGTCTTCAAACCTCTTCGCATTCTCATGTACAATGTAAATATATACATCTCCAAGTGTATAATCCAAATATACAAAATGTGAATTAAATGTATAATTATATGTTGCTTTCATTCATTTTTTTCAGGTATTGTTTTAAATTAGGAACGGTGTGTTATTATGAATGAGATCTTCATGAGGATGAACTTCATTTTGAATTATATGATACATGAGGGCAATTCAGTTATGGATGGGCTTATGCAGATAAGAAGTTCAAGCAACAATAACTCCATTATATGCCGCGGAAGGGTAATTTAGTTGTGTTAAGGATCATTGTTCAAGTCGAAGGATGCTCAGATTTTGACATGTTTGAAGAACTCAGAATGACTATATATATATATATATATTTATAACAAATATACATTTTATATTATATATGTGCCTTATACAATAGGTGGGGTCTTTTTTTTGTGGGGCCTGTCCTAGTTTATGTACATTTTGTGCTTTTTAAGTGCATTATACGATACGCGAGAAAGGTGAACGTCATTTCTTTTATTTTGTGAGGCCCGCTTGAATTAATGTATATTTTGTGTTATTTAAGTACATTATATGATAGGTGAGGCATGTTTCTTTTTTGTGGATCTTCAAGAATTCATGTACAGTAATTTTGAAAAATGATGAAATTGCATATTAAAATTTCACTTATGGATGTAATGAAATGCCGTTTACATATTGAAATTTCACTTTTGAGATGTGATAACGATAAAGGAAGTTGAAGTCATGCAAGCGACAAGTTTGGACATTGTTGGAGGCTCTTGAGGCTCTTTGATTGAGTCGGTGCTTACTTTTGATGATTTACAAACACAACATACTTGTATAATGAATATCACACCTCCAAGCTTAGGTGTTGATATTACAACAAAGAGAGCTAACCCGACACTTTGGGTGGATCTTTTTTCAACGCTGAGTAAAACAAGGCGCCGAAAAAATGTCTCTATATATGTAAAAAAAAGAAAACCCTACACCCCCATTTCAATCCCAGCCCCCGACCCTCTCCTCCTACCTGCTCCCAACTCTCTCTCTCTCTCTCTCTCTCTCTCTCTCTCTCTCCCTCTACAACTCCGACACCGATTCTAACAAAATTAGGCATACTTTTATGCACTTTATTCACACAACATACACATCATGACACCAATGATAAAAGGTGGTGAAGCAAATCATACCAAATAGAGCATAGGTAAGACTATTATTTTCTATATACTCATATATGAGCAATAGCTGATTTCCCTCCATAGAGCTTTACAAGATGCGGGTGTTGCAAAGCATAAATCATGCCTATCTCATTTACAAACTCAAAGTTCCCTTGCTTTAATTTAGAAGAAAGCTGCTTCATTGCAATTATGTTACCATCTGATAGTAGACCCTGCATTAGGGTAATAAGGTTCTCTAAATGACCTTGATGGGGAAAAGATGCCTATATTCAGTTTGAATGCAATGGATCAAGATAGCTGGTGTGTATATAAAATATCTTATAAACAGGTCCAAAACCACCTTCACCAATCTTGTTTGCAGGATCGAAGTTGTTAGTGATAGCTTTAATTTGTCTTAAGGTAAAGGAACCGGTTTGCGGATCTAGACCTCTAAGTTCTGTCTAAGAAGGAAACTTAGATAAGAGAAAGCATATTAAAAAGCAGATATTTTCTTTTTTTAGCATTATATTCTTGATCAGCCATCTAATGGCCCACATACTTATGTACAAGACTACACAGGTAAACATTAATGATAAATAAGATATACGATTTAGAATATCGAAGAGTTGTTGCATATCAATCAGACTAGTTTTTATACTAGACCATACGAGCTGATCAGCCAAGGACTGAAATTCAATTTTCATTTCAATCCTTCCAGATTGTAAATGTGTTTATAACTCTCTATAGTTCCATACTTTTAAGAAGAGATTCCATTTCAATTATCATTTATATGTATTCAGTTCATGCAATTTTTCTGTTGTCTATTTTCCCTTTGATAGATGCAAATGGTTACAGTCACACTATCGGTTTAGGTTCTATTATGGCGTCATAGTTCATTTTTAAGACTGTTGGACATTCATTTTCTATCATATTATTTATTTATGGAAGTGATCTTAATGTCAATAGAGATCTTACGACTCAAGGCTTAAAAGGTTATATAAGTGATCAAATAAGTCTTCTAACAAACTTGGTAAGCTTGTAAGTATCTACTTACTTTATGTCATATATCTTTTCATGGTTGTCATTTATTTTCTCTACTTTAAGATCAGAATCATGTAGATATAGATACATTATTAAGTAGTTATTGCAATGAAATCAAACTTTCAAACATAATGTATGTTTTTTTTTTATTAAAACTATATTTGGAAATGACACAATAAACCCAATCAATTCATAATGTCTACTAAAAATAAAAGAAATGTAAGCAGTAAGTACTGTTTGTGATTCTGAACTTAGTAGTAAATTAGAATCGAAACTAATACCTTATTTCTATGGACTTATCTTGCCGAGCAAAAGTTGTGTAGCTATCTTTTTTCGTTCAAATTGCATATCTCCCTAACCATGACATTGGACTGTAAATATATCAAATAAATGATACATAAATTAAAAATCCTAAAGAGAAAATGAAAATACCGAATTGGAATAAAATCTATCTCCTTTGGACAAGCAATCCATAAATTCCATTACAAAAAGACAACAATTATATATATTTACACCAAAATAATAAAAGTGAATACCTATTTAAACAAAATCAACACATGTCCATAAAAAGAAGTGATTGAAAGATAAACATATAAATTTTTTTGTTGAGGGCATTTATTATCCATAATGAGTTGAAAAGTACTGCAATCAGGTATACCATGTATTGAAAAAATATTTCTTTACACTTGTAACCTGCAATAACAATAAAGAAGTAAATATTCTTATAATCATATTATTCTAGTTTAAATAATTTACATCAAAAAAATAATTTAAATCGAAACATATAAACAACTACATACCATTGTATTAATGTAGCTATACGTATAATGAACTTTAATAAAATTATAAACTGAAAATATGTTTTTTTCTTCTAGTCAATAGTGAACAAATACCAGTGTGACACTTCATTCATAGGATTAAAATTTTTATCTCTACTCCCTGAATCATAAGGTATCGTCTCAAAGACACGTTCAATTTGATGACTAAAACTATTATCTGTGTCTTCACTTTTCTTTATTTTTGCCTTATCATTTCTCATTGAACATCTAAATTGCTAAAATAGTTCAATCACGAACAAATTAAAATACTTATTAATCACATCAATCTTTGTATGAACATTGTGCATTTATATGAAAAACTTACATAAAACCAGGTATTAACTAAATGACATTTTAATAAATTCAGTTTGTCTCTATTTTCTCGACTTTTCAGCAATTCACTATACTTGTTTATAACCTAAAACATAATTATATATATATATAATATGTCAAATGATTATACTCTTTGTATCCATTAATAGTATATTAATATATGTTGTTGCATGAGGTAGTAAGAGAATGAAAACAGTATATGTGGATATACCTTATCATCAAGCCATCCTCTATGATTAATCAATCAGTTTAATGAACTTCGAAGGACATAAAGTGGTCCACAAGAGTCTTCCCTAAAAACTTACTTTCTCACTACCACAATGAAAGTAAGTTAATAATGACAAACTAATTAATTTATGTGTCATACTTGCAATCAGTCATGTCAACAAAACTTTTAATTGCGACACCCTCTTCTTGATACAACATAAGCCTAGCTACCCTCTCTTCCATTGTTGAATCATTGTCAGGTGATTTTACTTTGCCTTTAATATTACTTTTATGATATGTTATCATGTACGGTGATTGTAAGACCTTTGAAGCATTTCTAATCCTACTATCCTCTTTCACACGCCTCACTAAGGCCCTGTTTGGACAATTAGCTTTGGGTGTAATAAGGCGTATGGAATTACTATGTTAGTTGTATTTAATGCCGTCAGTAGATGGTCGGGTGCTTTTGAGTGTAAATGCCAATCCCATGCTCAGCAGGTGTTCCGTTTGGGTGCTGTGTATTGTAACCATCAAGCAACTTCTAAAAAGAGGCGGTTTGCTGATTCCACATGCGTGTGGTAGCTATGCCCATTTACACGCCCACACACGTGCTAACATATGATATGTGTACGAGATCCGATCTTTCCATCAGATGAAATACACTGTTTAAATATACTTCGAAGAAGTTCATACTAATTCACAGATAAGGTGGGCCACAGATTACAAAACAAATGAATGACTAAGAAAAGTTCCTTTTGTACATTGTGACCTAACTGAGTGTTGCTACCTGAGAAGATCTGGGCATTATTAGCAACTACATGGAGAGCTGTAATCTTTCACATGCACTCCATATTGGCACGTGTCTGCCTATAGATGAACTGGGCTCTATACACGTGTGTAATCAGCTATTCTCTAAAGCAGTGGGCGACGATTTCAACAATCCCTCCCGTCTCCTCCGAATCCGTCAGAAGACGAAAGACTTCCCATGTTCATCGCCGTCCAAACAGGCTGAGTGATGGGACAGGAGGGATTTTATAATCCTATTCCACCTAATACCCTTTAATGCGCGGTAAGTCTTTTGCACAAATAAGCCCTAAGGAACTCGGACTTACAAGTACAAAATCATGCTTGGTGCCCATCGCATTCATAGGAGGAAAAATATATGGACTATTTGCAGCTAATGGTGTATTCGATATTACATTTATAGAAGAGAAAAGTTGTGGACTACATGCTACCATCCAATTATCCTCCATTGTCTTACACATTGGACTAACATAATTACATTTCTTCTCTGATTTTATCCATTTATCAAATATCTCTGTGATGAGTGCTGCCTATACATCTAGCTTATCTTGCATTCCTTTTAATACCTCCAATAATTGTTTACGCTCCTTCAACATTTCTTTGTAATATAAGTTCTCTTTGTGATTCCTATTATGAGTCATAGACTGGTCCTCTTTCAATAATAAAAAATCTAATACAAGTTGAAATAAACCATGATAAAAATAAAGTATTTTAAAATGATTTTCTAATTAGAAATATGTGCATGCATATAAATGAAATAACCATTATGTGAAAAGTACTTATGATTTTCTCTTCAATCTTCACAAGTATGGGTTCTAACCACTAACAACTTTCTTTGTTTGTATTTGAGGTCACCTTATATAAAACAATGTGAAATTAGTTATATAATCTAAAAATATGTATAGAAAATATAAAAAATTTTATTTACAATTTTTTCATCAATATTCAAAAGTGTGAGTTCCAACCACTGACGTATTTCTCTATTCGAGCTTGAGGCATCTTATATGAATATCACAACCATTACTTATATGATCAAGTGTGAAATCATTTATATTACCAAGAATCTATGATATAAATAAAATAATCACTATATGAGGAATATTTACTATTTTCTCTTCAATCTTCACGAGACATGGTTCTAACCACTGACGTATCTCTTTGATTGAATTTGATGTCTCTTGTATGTTAATCACAACGAAGACTTATATATCTCAAGTGTCCAATCATATGGTAATTACATAATGGGCAAAAACATAAATATAAAGCACTTACAGTGAAAGGTAAAAGGTGACTCTCCTCATTTGTAAGAGTTATATCTTCAATAATCTAATGGAGATAAATATATCAATATAAATGTACACTTGGACAAAATATTGATGAATGTTTAAACAAATAATTATTTAACAAATGTATATACCTATGTGCAGATAAGAGTGTCTAAGAATTTTTTATGTGTACCCGTCTGTTGATAACTTTTATCAACTCATCTCAAAATACGTGGATACACCATCTTTGTTGATAACCATGACGGAAGAATAATATGTTTGTGTAACCATGGCTGTTGAAAACAATATCATTGATGAGAAAGACATGTAAAACCAAAAAAAAGTTGATTGAAAACAACCTCATTAATATAAGAAGTAATACTTACTTTCAAAACCATGACACATCCATTCACGTACTTTTTCTTCTTCCTCATGCTTTCAGAAATACTCCTAAACAAAAATGTCCAAATGGTAGTGACCCATGCATAACTATGCAAAATTTTCAACTCATTCATATAGTGCAACAGAAATATAGGAGTTGTCTCGCTGGCGATTGGAAATTTAAATATATGATGAATAATTTCGCAAAATCAGATATAGATTCTTCCAAACTTTCTTCCGATAAATTCTTTATATTCTCATCTATTAACTCTCTCTTGAGAAGAACATTTGCAAAATATTTTTTCTTTAGTTCTTTCTCACTCGCACTCAATTCCCTTTCTTAAATCCATATGTTCTTCATTCATACAATCCTAATATAATGACAATATCTTGGGGTTTAAGAAAGATCATCTTTCCTCTGAGGAGGAAATAATTATGTTCATCATCCTATCTAGTAATAAGGGCCTGTTTGATTTCCGTTCCTTTGTGGTAAATACAAGTAAATTCTCCGGATTATCCCTGTCAGAGATATTTCTGCTGTTTGAAATTAAAGTGAGATTTACTGTAGGATTTCTTCTTGCAGAAATCTTGTGTCGGTTATCTGCGCTGGAATGAAATCAGGTATGTAATGGCTCAGTGCACGTGTACATTTTCCCTTGGGTGTTTCAAAGCTCCATGTGGGGTCCACCGTCATCAACACAAGAGATGTGTACCCTCCATCAAACCAGGTGGCTAATTTTATGGGTTAACACCGGATGGTTTCGCGATGTACGAGTTGGGTATATCATCTCCTTAAATTATTATAGCAGCTTGTCTTGGGCTTTTTTATGTTGTGATCCACTTCGTAGTGATGGAAGTTTCATTTTGGGATTGAACGGCTTAATCCTTATTATGGAAATACTCATCAGCATGGATTATAGCAAACAGATGTATTGTGGTCCATATCTAAGATCACATGGAGGGTCTTCCACCCAGCTACCAAAGCTTCATCCGCACCCAGTACATCAAAGAGCTACCGTAGCCATCATTTTTCACCTATGACGTGAGACGAATGGGTTGAAATCAAAATCTCTTTCACGAGAGTAAAAAATCAGTGTGCATGCAGAGGCGTAATGTTATAAAAACATCATAGGTGAGTTTTAACAATCAGCTTTCCACCGTCTATCAAGGACCTGGTATGTGTACTGTTCTATCCGGATCATCTTGTTCGTTTCTAACTAGGAATGAAGCGTACTTATCTTCTTTCGTTGCAACAGGTAAAATGAGTTGCGGTTTGCTACAGTTCTTCATCCTCTCAACAGGCCAGTTGAATCTCAAAACCTACCCATAGTCAGACGATCCTGGCAGTTCCGCTTAATGTCCGTGATCCAATCTACCAATGGATCAACGGAATGGATGAAACAGATTGATCGGGTGGGATGATGGTTTGAAGGTGGTGGTCGCAACGGATGATGTTTGGGTCGACTACATAAAGGTTCGTAGTAATATTATTTTTAAATTTTTTTAATCAATTTCAATTCTAATTTAGGTTGATTATTTATCTCTTAACTTAACATTCAAAATTCTTGTTCTCTTAATAGTCACACCGGTATGCACAACATGTTCGTGGTAAGCCGTGTTCAAGATATAACGACCTGGAATATATTTTTGGAGACGATCGTGCCACTGGTAAAAGATGTGCAACTGGAAATTATAATTTTGACACGGGCTCTTTTGGTGGCCCGAGGAATCCAGATGATCCGATGACACAGACCGTAGACCTCAATTTCATATCAGTTGATCTTGGATCTGACGATTTTGGGGATAGTGGTCCAACTATCCATTAGGAGTGGGACAGTCGTGAAGGCGCTAATATACCACAATCGACTCCACCTGCAAAAGGAAACAACTCCAACACTACAAACAACAGTGCAAACTCTAGGAAGAGGGCAAGGGCTACGCGTCTAACTGATGTGATTGGTCATGGTTTGACTGACATGGCTAATGCTTTGCAATCGATTGTGACAAATATGACAAATGAAAAGAATTTTGCAAGAATGGTTGTTATCATTCCAGAGCTGGAGCAGTTGGATAGACTAAACGGGCAAGAAATACTTTCCGCAACAAAACTACTTTCCAAGGAGGAAGAATATGGTGCTACTTTTCTTAACCTGCCTAATCATAAGAGGCTGGATTTTCTCCGGATGTTGATGATGTCCCACTAGTGAAGCCGTACAGCACCCGTAGGAGTTTGCCAAGGAGTTGTTGTTGAATGCTCCACGCGTACAACATTTGATGCATGTTTTTATTTTCTTTTTGGACAATTTGACTTTATTGGGTGATACAATGTCTAGGATAATTAACACTTGACTATGCTAGTTTAACTTGTAATGTTATAATATTCTTACCCATCTTTTGTGTTGCTTGACATTTACTCAAGTAGATATTTATCGTTGCGCAACATTTCATAGGTTGATCCTTTGCTATCACATGTTACTTTACCGTCTAAGTAGTATTTTAAATAAATAAACGTACAGTACATCTAATGTATACTTTCAATCTATCTAATGTCTCTATTTACGCTAATATTGGAATATGAATCTCTTTTCTAACGGAAGTTCCTTTTTTATTTTAGATGGGAAAGGTGTACGTTGTATTTAGGGGAAGAAGACCTGGTATTTACTTTACTTGGGAGGAATGTAATGCCGATGTAGATAGGTTTCACCGGGTGCTATTCAAATCGTAGAAGTCGAAGGAATTGGTGGTCTGTGCATGGCAGGCTTTTCGTGCAAAATCACAGAATCCAGATATGTCAAACCGAGAATTCTTCCCCTTGACTGGTGACGATGACAGTGGGGTTACACATCAAGCCCAGCATGGTCAGGAAATTCAAGTTAATCATATTAGCCGTCATGATACCATCTATAATGGAGCCTCAACTTCAAACCCCCCATCTCTGAAGGCAGAGATCAGTTCTAATGAAGACGACGGTACTGCACTGCTGTTTCTACTAGGCATTTTGATTATCATTATGGCGGTTCACCTCATCTCTTTGAACTATTAAAGTTGTAGTGGTGGATGTCCAACATGCAACACACGTATGGTCTTGTTGTACAAACATGTTTTAATGATCTTCTATGACTTTGCTTAGTTGATATGAAAATTCTTAAATGGTAAATTAATATTAATGGAACTGATAGAGGCTCTGAGGAGCCACCTTCATGCAAGCGATTATCCACACCGTTCAACTATGCTGTTTTGTATGGAGTAGCCCACCTGCTCGGTATCGTGGTTGATTTTTGCACTATGTGATCCTTAATGGTGGGGCCAACTTAAGATGTGGTTCCATCGAGGCGTGCCTTTGGCAACATTTGTTAAACTGTGGCGACTCATCCACTTACATGGATACATACCGTCCAAATTGGGTGCTGTATTATGGATGCATCCATCCATATCTCGGAAGCCTCACAGATAAAACAACTGCAACCATCCAATTGGTGAGAAGCACATGGATGGATAAGAATAGGGTTACTCGAATTGAACGGCTAATACCAGATGGTTAATAGATTTGCCCCATCAGTGTGATTTTCGGCCAAATGCTCCATCCATCATGAGACCCATTCATAAATACAGTTTCAATTTACGGCGGTCGATGACTCACAAACATGGCTCCAGTCGTACCTGGCCGGTGTGGATCAAATCCATACATCACAGTGGCCCCTCAGAAATGGAGCGGAGTGGGTAGTAGTGGAAATTCGCGTCCTGTACGTACTTGGCCGTACACCTGCAAGTCATTTGCAAAGGTAAAAATTACGCTCCATCCAACGATTGTCGTACTTCAGCAGGTCATTTGCAAGCTGCAAATCAAACAGGGACACGTAACTCTTCACCGTATTTACAGCCATCACGGGCACAAGCAAACACGATCACCCAGCTACTACTTCACCCGACAGGCATGCAGGCGTAAATGTAAATAATGATTAAATACATTTACCCCTATTTACAGTAAAAAAATAGAAATCAAACAGGCCTTAGAGTATTTAGAAATGTGCGTTGAATTGGAAACTTAGGAAAATACATAAATCCTTTAAATGGAGTATCTTCTATCACTTTAATATGTTCATCCTTCAAATTTACTTTCTTGATAAAATTATAAAACTTTGACGGCGCACATCTAGTGTATAATTGACTTTTTGTGAGTAAATGTTCTCCTACATTCAATGAGAAACAATCATAATGAGTTCATCATATACCTTTTTAATATTACATATTAAATCATTCTAAATTTGATTGATATTATCTGAAAGAAAATAACTCACCATCGCATACTAAAAATCACTTCAATATGATATCAAAGTATGAGAATATAATCTTGTTTATAAGACAAATAAATGATGAGAGAAAACTAAATGATAACATAAAAAAATTTACTCCAATCCATATATAAATTTTAAATAATCTTAACCTAAACCATCCATATTCAAAGTAAAAGAGTGAGGAACTTAAAAATTGAGTGATGAGGTTTACTTGGGGGTGTAATGGTATGGTTAAATACGTGATGTGATTATCCTTAAGACTGTGATGTGGTTGATCAAGAGTATAATTTGGTTTCATTTTAGGATGTGAATGAGTTTTTAAGTGTTGAGCTAGGCCATGCATGGATGTTGTGAAATGAATGGCTACATTCCTTGCAACTTGTATGCCATTTTTATTTTTATTTTTTGGATTCTTTTTTTCACTTGTTTCTCCATGTGGTATTTGATCTTTTTTATATATAAAAAAAATCTACGTATTATTTGTTTGGTAAATTGCGTCAGGCAAGAAAAAATTTGTGTTGAAACAATTCACATGAGGCGCACATAATACTCACCTTGCTTTTGAACATGAAGGCCTTTTTTAATTGTATAATGACTATCATCAATGTTTAAAATGGTTAGGAGTGGGGGTTTATTATGGTTCCTGTTAGTCATGGTATATCTCCTCTACTCAACTTATCCAAATGAAAGAAACACATGGTATGGAAAATTGACAAAGAACGAATATGAGAGATTTTTTTAACCACATATCTTCTCTTTAATGATACCTAATGCAAGTAGTTAATTCCATTCTCATATTTTGGTCTTCAAGTTGGTGACTATCTTCAGTTCATATTTCCACTCCTACAAAATCTTTTTTCTTTACAAATTTCCAATTAAATGTTGACATGGGATTTGTTTCTTTAATGAAACTGAATTGGCTACAACGATTAATGGGCTATTGATGATTAGTTCTCTCTCAGTGTACGTTTTGATTTTCCTAATTACAGTACTACACCTATAAAGAAATTGAGAAGGGAAAAGATACAGTTGAATGTGAACATTGGTGTTGAGAAGGAAATTGTTTGAAAGACAACCAGCTTTTGTCCGAAGGCGAATTCAGACTTGTTTTTATATCTACTTGCTCTCTACTACTATACTTTTTTATGATAGTCCTGCTTATCCAAATAACTTACAATCCAAACACCCTTTAAGTGTACCAATCATGCATGATTTAGACCAAAATGCCCTTGAAATCATAGATGGGTCATCTAGCCTGACAAAATATGACACTAAACCAGGCCCAATTTTTAAAAAGGCTTAAATTTTGGGCCCAGACTAGCCGTGGGAGTTAGGTTTACGATTATATATTGATGTTTTCGTGTGACGTTGACGGTTATAGCTATTTGGATTGCTCGGAAATAAAATTGAGAAATTAAAACGTAAGAGTAAGATCCACAGGGAACACCGTTATGTTTGTGTCTAATCCATGCTGTCAGCCATTTATTTCACAAATGGACCACACCACATGAAACAAGGGAATTGAACATAGATCATTGAAACCTTCTTAGGGCCATAGAAGTTTTGGATCAAACTGATATATGTGTTTACCCTTTATCCATCTTTGTGTGACCTTATTAACATGTTGGATGACAGATGCACATCCTTGTGAGCTTTGATCCAAGTTTCAGCTTTCAATTGTAGACATTATTGTTTCACTTATTTCTATGGTGTGATCCATTTGAGCTTTGGATATGCTTCATTTTTTATCTAATGCCCTAAAATAAATTAGTAAAATGGATGGACATCATAGATCAGACACATAAATTATGTTGGGCCCTACATATTTAATGAAATACAATTCTTGTCCGATTAGTAGCATTACATCCGATTTTGGGGTAATTAAAATGGTAATTTCCTTCTCTATCAAATACTGGTGAAAACTAATTTTACATTACTATTTACATTTACAATGGAGAAACAAACAGGCCTTATAATTGGACCAGTTTAATACTTGGATTTTGGCATATGTGCAAATAAGAATAAGAAGAGCATTTTACTTACCACAAAAGTACTTCCTTCTTAATTTCTTTGTGAGAGAGAGAGCTTTCGTTGTTTAGCCAAATCAAGGGTAAGGGGGGGGGGGGGGGAGAGGGGAGAGAGAGAGAGAGAGAGAGAGAGAGAGAGAGATGTGAAGAAGTGTGGAGATGATTGAGGAAGAAGAGAGAGATGTGAAGAAGTGTGGAGAGGATTGAGGAAGAAGCAATGAGTGAGAGTGGGAGGGAGAGAGAGAGAGATGTGAAGAAGTGTGGAGAGGAGGGACGCAGAAGTAAATAGTGGAGTCTGGATCCTTGGGTTTTTTCTTCTTGTTTTCTTTTTTCCTTTGGTTTTTTTTATAATAGTTTGGAGTCTAATTTTTTTTTTTTTTTTCTTCTTCTTCTTCTTCTTCTTCTGTTTTTTTAAGTGAGTGGTGATGTGGACCAATGAGGATTAGGCAATCACGAAGTCCCTGTTTACTTATTTACCAATTAACAGAGGATCCAGACTCTTGACAAAATAAGAGTTGAAATTAACTTTCCCTATATGGGAAATGGTTCTATGCGGTCAAGCTCATGGGAACTTCCCATGAGGTCGAGCTGTGTGGGCGCCACCATGATGTGTGTCGAAAATCTACCCCATCAGTAAGATGCACCATTCCATGGTGGGCTCGGGCTTAAAAATCAAGTCAATCGATGACTTTTGTGGGCCACACCATGTAAAAAAGTTGAGAGAGGTTACCCTCCCATTAAAACATTCATAATAATTTTTTGTGCCCACCACGATGTGGTTCACAAATCTAGCCCATCCATTATGTGTGTCCCACTTGGATGAGGGGTCAAACCAAGTTTCAGATTCATGCAAATTTTAAGTGGGCCCCACCAAGTGCTTTTATATATTTTAGGCATGTCTTTACATGATTTTAGATAGTATGGCCCACCTGAGTTCCGTATACAGATGATTTTTGGGATATCTCATAATTTAAAGGGGACCCATCAAATGCACGGTGTCGATGTTCGACACACATCACAGTGGGGCCTACACAGCTCAACCTCATAGGAAGTTCCCATGAGCTCTACCGCATAGAACCATTTCCATATATATATATATATATATATATATATATATATATATATATATATATATATATATATATATATAGACACACACAAGATTATTTAAATATTTTGAAATTTATCTTTTTTTCCTTTGAAAATGTGTGCTAACCTAACCATAACAAAGCCTTTGGGCATCCCCTTGGGGGGCCCACCTATCATATAAATGGTTTGGATCATTGAAATGGCCCACTTATTAGTATGGCGTTTTCATTGATCGTGTGATTCAATCTATCTTCTATTTGGCTTTATTTTTACGTTGATGCCCTAGATGGTGGGATTGTTATAATTGCCCAACAAAAGTGATTCTTTAAGATCATAAGCATTCCAAGATGAGTTTTAATAAATAGATGGATTACATTGGCTAGTGAATATAACTATTTAAATGATCTTGGCCGTCCATATTAAAGGCTATATTAATCAAATGGTTATATTTGTCGGATCAGTGTGGTGTTTTGCATTATAACCCATGGAATGTGCACCAGACATAATGAACAGTCTGGATCAATGGATTAAACAGCATAAGTGTCCCAATGTAACTAGTATAAGTTAAAATAGAAAATAAAAATGTTATACCTAGCATCTTCTAAGTTTCTAACAAGAAATAATCTAGTGGATGGTGTATGTATATCATTCTCTTCATGAACCACTGTTGCATTTGGATCTACCCCGTCCATCAGATATGCCATCCATTTTTCATCGTAGATCTTAAACATCAATAAAATCCAATATTTAAGTGGACCACACCATATGAAACGGCATAAAATTATCTCCGAAACTCTAAACTCACAAGATGTGGCTCACATGAGTCTTGGAATATCCTTTTGTTTTTTAGTTTTTTTCAACGAATTCATTCATCCTGATGTGGTGCGTCAGATGAGTAGACTGGATGGCATTTACAGAAGATGGTGGATCCCACACCAATTTGGACGATTTCAATGATGGGACTTACCATCTCAACTGTTTCCAATGGTGTAGTACGCCTAAGCGTTTTATCGGCCTTAATTTGTTTATCATGCACCAAATACAGAATGGGGCACCTGATGGACGGTGTGGATCTTATCCACGTAAATTCCCGCTTTGCATGATAAGAAAGTCACGCAAACGTGTAGAGGAGGGAAGGATTGCAACGCCTGTACACCGAGTCCGTGTAATCCAAAGCTTTGTGGAGCCCACTGTGATATTCGTGTGAAATCCACTCCGTCCATCAGTTTTTTCAGA
Source organism: Magnolia changhungtana (assembly GCA_030180095.1). Taxonomy (NCBI): domain Eukaryota; kingdom Viridiplantae; phylum Streptophyta; class Magnoliopsida; order Magnoliales; family Magnoliaceae; genus Magnolia; species Magnolia changhungtana. The sequence goes on from JASAUF010000188.1 coordinate 9,851,755, forward strand.
TCATTATATTATCTAGTCCAAAAGGTGATGGAGATAAAAAATTCAAGTGGGCCACTCCAAGAGAAACAATAGACAATGAACACTGACCATTGAAACCTTCTTCGAGCCCACAGAAGTTACATTAAGATACTTTTTCCATACACCCTCATGGAAATCACCTTATGAACGGCTTCGATGGATTATAAAATCATGTAAGGCCTTAAGGAAGGTATCAATGGCCTAGGATATCATCCTTACTGTTTCCTATTGGGTAGCTCAATTGAGTTTATATCTAACTCATTTTGAAATCACATCCTAACATGATATGGGAAGAAGCTGATGAACGGTGTGGATGCCACACGGACAACTCTGAGGTCTCCATGTAGCATTGGGTTACACGGGTTGCATGTATCTCCCGTACGTAAAATAACGCGTCCCGCGTGAAAACTGTGAAAACCAACACAGCCACCGACGAGGAAGCGGTTTGCCTCTTGCACCCGGCCCGTTCCGAGCTCGGGACAGGTGGAGGCTTTGAGGAGTCAATGAGGTGCCACCTTGGCATATTCATTTGATCTACACCGTCCATCCATTTTTATATATCATTTTATACTATTACCCCAAAAATAATTCATATCTAAGTTCAAGTACACCACACCACAGGAAGCATCGGTGCTAAGGACGCCTACCGTTGAAACCTTATTAGGACCCACCATCTTGTTTATTTGCCATCCAACCTGCTGATATGGTCTCATATACATGAATGAAGTGAAAAAACAAATATCATCTTGATGCAAAACTTCTGTAGTCCTAATAATTTTTCACCGGTGGGAATTTGATCCCCTCTGTGTGGTCCACCTGAGGCTTGGATATTTCCTATTTTTGGTTCATATTCTATAATCATTTGGGAAAATGGATGGACAGTGTGGATGGAATCCATACATCACACCGGACTCTCAGAGCCCACCCTGTCTCGAGCTAAGGAAATTAAAGGCAAGGGGTAGTACCTAATCCGCACCCTATGTGGGGCCATTATAATGTATGTATTTTATCCAGGCCGTTTATCCGTTTTTCCACCTCATTTAAAAATAAGTCAGATTCAAAGCTTAAGGGACCCTTTGTTAAGGAAACGGATTGGCTACTCCCCCTGCCACCAGCTAATGGCTGGTGCTCTGTGGGCCCCACCATGATGTATATATTTCATCCATGCCGTCCATCTATTTCTTTAGATCATTTTAGGGTACAATATGAAAAATGAGGTAAATACCAATCTCAAGTGGACCACATTACAGAAACAATGTTGAATGAACGTCGGCCATTAAAAAAATTTTGGGAGCCATAAAAGTTTGGGATCAATCTGAACTTTATTTTTTCCCTTCATCTAGGTCTATATGACCTAATCAACATATTGGATGTCATATAAAAAGTACAATGGGCCTTAGGATGATTTTAATGGTGGATATCCAATCACTATTGTTTTCCTGTGGTGTGGCCCACATGAGATTTATATCCCAGATCAAGCCATAAAATGATCTATAAAAATGGATGAACGGTATGGATGAAACACATACATCATGGTAGGACCCACATAGCACCGACCACCAACCCTAGGCTAGTGGCGGGGGAGTAGCCAATCCGTTTCCTTTGTTAAGGGCCGTTTGGCGCATGGTATTAGATAGGATTAGGTCGGATGGAATTGCATTTGTTCGTGCCAATTTCACTCAATGTTTGGGAAGAATGGAAAAGCTTGGAATAAGATTAAATAGAATTGCATTGGGTCCCATGCTAATTCCACTCAATGTTAACAAGTTGTATAGGTCCCACCATGATGTGTGGGCTATATCCACACTGTCCACCCATTTTTCGAGATCATTTTAGAGTATGGGCCAAAAAATCAGGTAGATCTAAAGCTCAAGTGGACCCTACCATAGAAAGCGGCAGAGATTGAATACCTACTGTTGAAAACTTCTTTGGGCCCACATAAGTTTTGGATCTACCTCATTTTTAGGTTCATGCCATAAAATGAGGTTACAAAACAGCTGAACGGTTTGGATATAACACGTGTTATTCTCAATAATTTCAAATGATGGTGAGTATATCCATTCAATGTACCACCGTATTACAAACATAGCATGATATTAAGCTTATCCCATAGTAACAGGGGACAATCTCTGCCATATATAATAATTACTTTTTTTTTAATCCCATCCCGCCTAATCCTTCCCAATACCATGCGCCAAACACCCCCGGCTTGGATGGGATTAGGTGGGATTGAATTACATTCTCTCGTACAAATTTCATTGGGTAGCCATTTTCGTTTGTTAAAGGCCTGGGATGGATTAGGTGGGATTGAATTACATTTGGTCCGTAAAAATTTGATTCGGTACTTGGGAAGATGGAAATAGTTGAGAGTGGGTAGGATGGAATTGCATTTGGTATCATTGGATTTTGAAATTCAAAACACATGTGGGCCTCATGTTGATGCATGTGTTTCATTCGAGCCATCCATCCATATATGCCCTTTACACATGATATTTATGTAATATTCTAGTTATATGTGTGTACATGTGATCGCATCTGTGATGAATTTGGTTAGTTAATTACAATTCCATGATTCACCAAATGTTGTTTGGCTTAATCAATTCTTTTTCTTATAGCAATAATTTTATCCTAAAAATGAGAATTAGATGGCCAAAATGCCATGGTATTTTCAGACATGCAATCATTGAGTATTAATCCCATCTAATGCAATTCTATGCCATTAAATCCCATGGACCAAACATGCCATAAGTGGACCACACCATAAAAAATAACGAAGATTTAAAGCCCACCATCCAAACCTTCTTAAAGACCACAAAAGTTTTGGATTAAGCTTATATTTGTGTTTTCCCTTCGTCCATACCCTATGAACAAGGTTGGATGGCAAATAAAACATCGATGTGGGTCCTAGTAAGGTCTCAATGATGGATGTCATTATCACCGATGCTTTTCATTATGTGGTCCACTCAAGACTTTGATTTGCATCCTATTTTAACTCATGTCCTAAACTATGGTGCCTAAAAAGAGGACCGATCGTCTCTAGGTAGGTCTAAGCAGGAGGAGTACACAATCCATCCTTCTAGCCCAAGCTCTTCAGGACCGACATGACGCTATGGTACTTTGTACATTTGTTTCTTTAGCTTAATTTAAAACACAAACCTAAACATTAGTGGGTGATCCAAAATTTCTAAGTCATTTATATTCCTCAATGGCTACTTACCTTGTTGTGAAAAAGCTTTGATTAAAAAACATTTTTATAATTAAAGTTTTACCGAAAAAAGACATGTGATATTGGCATTTTGGGAATGGTCCCACGTCGGAAAGGAGAGGAAAAAAAAATAATCGTGTTCATATGCGGGGTATGGAGTATCTTATTTGATTGGTTGAGTGGTTGTAAAAGCATTAGTGGTGCACCTTGTACTTACAAAAATGAATATAGGGTAGGTGGCTGGAATGAACTAACAGTTGGAATGAGATGTAACTCATCATGCAACATTAATCCAACATGCACAAAGGTCATATAATGGGTAGTTAGTGAGTCTTGACGGCCAACATGTAGTAACAATAATTCCACATGCACAACGGTTAGAAACTACCAATAATGACTAGTTTCTCACTAACAGTCAATTAACAATCATATTGAGTTATGACACTGAATCAAAATAGTCAGTCACCCTAGCCTATATAAACAGTGCCTGAATGGTTTAATAGACCATCACCAACACTCAAACCATTCTCACTTACAACCCAACTAAAAGAGTAATTATGTACTCTAATCAGTTAACAAGGTTCATACGAAACTTAGTAAGAAGACCCCATTTAATAGACCAATGAGTGGTTTAGATTTTTCTTATTTGCTTTCTGAAGTTGGGATTTTTTTTTTCTTTTATTTATCTGTCAGAAAAATTGTGTATACTGAGTTCCATTTGTGGTTCTTCGTATTTGCTGAATGTAAAGCTATACCCAAGCTCGTTGTATTCTAGCAGCAGTTTGCTTACAACCTATCAACATTCTAAATCATTTTGAGAATGAATGAATAACGTTTTAAGGACAACGTGATCACACGTGCTCCGGCCTATCGTTATATTTTTGATTTCTTAAATTATTTTTACAGAAATTATAAAATCTATAATTTACAATAACATGCCAACCATCCCATATTGTTAAGCCTCAATGCCTTCACAAATGAAAATAATAGCCATCCATTCTTTTATCACTACGGGCACACTTCATTCATAATAAGGTTTATTTATGATGAAATTACTAAAACAATGGTTATGAATTGATTTTACAATGGAGTTGTAATTTTTAAAAATAATATCAATTATCTTTTTTAAAAAAAATCTTATTTAAACAATTTACAAAATATATTTATCTCAAATAAAATTTTATTAAACCAATTTATTTTTTTTAAAAAAAAAAGAGCCAGAAAAGAAAAAAAGAAAAAAAAAACCATAATAAAATAGCTCTGATTTGAAAAAAAAAAATCTTTTAAAATTAGAATAGAGATGTCAAAGAGCTTTTAAGCTCGGTGAGTTCCCATCATTCAAACCATACAGGCAAAAGATAGGTAGGATGAAAAACTCGTACTGGCCACCTAGTGGGTGTTGAAAAATTAGTGGTTTTTAACAATAATAAAAAACAAAAATTCAAATTTTCAAAATTTTGAGATTTTCCCGCCAAAACATTTTTTGAATTTTTTGAATTAAAAAAGTGCGGTGTGTGTGCTTTGTCCTACATCGGAAATGCAAAAGAAAGTTTTGTGGTTTATATGAGATGTTGTGAAGGGTATTCTTACTTGGAGCTTTTTGGAGGAGATGAAACTTGGGTTGTGTGTTCCAGTGCAAAGCACTGGAACACACGCACGCAGGCACGCGCGCGCGCGCGCTCGCACTCGCGCTCGGGCACGGGCGTAGGCATGGGCAGTGAGGTTGTGTGGCTGTAGTGGCGCTAGATGGCGCACTTCGCACGTCTGCATCGTGTCGCAGAGGGGTTGCTCCCTCGTGACCTTACGCGAACCAGCGCGACCTCGGTGCGATGGGTCTAGTGCGATGAGTCTGGTCAGAGCCTTAGGGCAGTGTGGATCTGAAATGAGCCTAGGTTTTTATAGATGACTGAGAACGGTCGAATCTAGAATCCGAAATGTCCAGCTGTTTCTAAAAACGGCTCTCTGCCTTGAAAGCCAAACGGTCCGAAAACGGACAGGCCAGGATGATCTAACGGTCGATCTTCTGATCTAATGACCAGAAACGTCTGGAATTAATGGACAACGGCCAGAAACGTTTTTCAAACGTTCTGGACCATTAAATACCACACAGCAACGGGTCTAAACCTGAGGCCTATATAAACTGGACCATTTCAGTCCGATTTCATTATCTCAACATACCATCTCTCCCATCAAATAAAATACAATCCATAGCTCCTTTTAGAACATTGTGATCATCTCTATCGTCTAAATCTGTCAGAAGAAATCTACTGTGTTAAAACTGTTCCATAGTAGACCTATCGTGATTGCTGCACGCTGGATCCAGATAAGGCTTGTCTTATCCTAGAAGTAATTCGTCTGTAACCCATCAGCAGTGATAAGGGGACGAATCACGCTTTAAGGACAGCGTATTTTATATGTGATTCAGCCTAGTGAAATTGCTATTTTTCAATTATTTATTTTATAATTTTCGGTGTATCCAACCAAATTTTCTAACAATCTTAAAGCGTGATTCCATGGACACTGAAAGTGTTGCATCAGTCAAACTAATGAACCAGGATCTGATCCGATTGGACCGATTCGATGGTTCGAATTTCACTAGATGGCAGGATAAACTGAAATTCCTACTGACCGCTCTGAAGATCTTTTACATCCTGGACCCGACTCTCCAGCCTCTGCCTGAAGAAAGGAAACTGACACTCCAGAACAAGTGGCTGCTAGGATCAAGCGACAGGAAGATGAACTGCTGTGTCGTGGCCACATCCTTAATGCTCTCTCTGATAGATTGTATGATTTGTACACGGGGACCACATCAGCGAAAGAAATATGGAGCGCACTGGAATACAAATACAAGGCTGAAGAGGAAGGTACACAGAAGTTTTTAATTGCCAGGTATTTTGACTTCACGATGGTAGACAATCTACCGCTGCTTGCCCAAATCCAAGAATTGCAGCTTATTGTAAATAAAATAAAAGCCATAAAAATCGATCTTCCTGAATCCTTTCAAGTCGGAGCTATAAACGCAAAGTTGCTTCTGAGCTGGAAAGACTACAGGAAGAAACTACTGCATAAATTCGAAGAGTTCACCCTGGAACAAATCCAGAAGCATCTTCGTATAGAAGAAGAATCCCGTAACCGAGACAAAAAGGATGACGCTAATGGTGCATCCTCATCTAAGGTAAACGCAGTAGAACGACCATTTCAAAATAATTCCTATGAAAAAATAGATTCCCTTAAACCTAACAAAGATCAAGGGAAATTCAAGAAAACTCAAAAGAAGAAAAACGGCAAACCTATGGGAGCTTGCTATGTCTGCGGCAAGACCGGACATTTCGCCCGAGTCTGTAGGGACCGAAAAAAGCCTAAGAAAGAGGCTAATGTAGTAGACAATGAAATCGTAGCAATGATCAAAGAAGTGAACCTAGTTCAAGAGAAAATTCCTGATTGGTGGTATGATACAGGTGCCACAGTCAATGTATGCAACGATCGATCTTTTTTCAAAACCTATGAAGACGAGACCAATGGTCAAGAGGTTTAAATGGGAAATGAAGGACGATCGAAAGTTGCAGGCAAAGGAATCATGGAATTACTATTTACCTCTGGAAAAAAGGTAATTTTGACCAACGTACTGCATGTCCCAGATATAAGGAGGAATCTTGTCTCAGGGGATCTCTTAAGCAAACCTGGGATTAGGGTTGTGTTTGAATCAGGCAAGTTGATCTTGTCCAAGAATGAGAACTTTGTGGGTAAGGGATACGTTTGTAATGGGATGATCAAATTATCTTTGAATGAAAATAATTCTTCTGCTTACATGGTTGAGTCTGTAACACTATGTCATAGTAGACTAGCCCATATTGGCTACAGTACCTTAAAACTCATGGCTAAGAACGGCTTAATATCATATAATGATAGTGACAAAGATAAATGTGAAGTATGCATACGGTTTTAAATAATCAAGAAACCATTCCCTAGCGTTGAGAGATCATCTCAAATATTAGACCTAGTGCATACTGACATATGTGAACTAAATGACGTTCTTACCCATGGAGGTAAAAGGTACTTTATAACGTTTATAGATGATTGTTCAAGATATGTGTATGTATATTTGTTAAAATCGAAAGATGAAGCATTTAATACATTCAAGATCTATAAATCTGAAGTAGAAAATCAATTAGATAAAAATATTAAAATCCTTCATAGTGATCGAGGTAGAGAATATTTCTCTAATGAATTTTCTAACTATTGTGAAGAACACGGCATAATACATCAGCGTATAGCACCTTATACACCACAAGAAAATGGTGTAGCGGAGAGAAAAAAATAGGACATTAGTAGAAATAGTCAACTCAATGCTAATACAAGCACAATTGCCATTAAACCTATGGGGAGAAGCACTGTTAGCCGCATGTCATGTTTTAAACAAAATTTCATCTAAGAAAATCAAGACCTCTCCATATGAAATATGGAAAGGAAGAAAACCAAACATAGGATATCTTAGAGTGTGGGGGTGTCTTGCATATTGCAGAACTCCAGAACCTAAAAGAACTAAGTTAGGATCAAGAGCTATCAAGTGCATCCTTGTAGGATATGCACAACATAGTAAGGCCTATAGACTTCTAGACTTAGATACCAATGTAATCTTAGAGTCTAGAGATGTAGAGTTCTTTAAGAATTCTATATTCACGGAGAAAAAGAATGCTGAGATTCAATCTCCTAATAGAATTATAAAAGAAATACTAATAGAAGAGAAAGCTCTCAGTGAACCTCGTAGGAGTCAAAGAGCAAGAGTAGAAAAGAGTCTTGATCCTAATCAAATAGACTCTCAACGACTCTCTTTTCATCTAGTAGAGGGTGATAGAGAGAAGGTGATTAGGAAAATACATATGATTTTAACTATATAAGATGAACCTAAAACCTTTAGTGAAGCTATGTCTTCAAGAGACTCCGCTTTTTGGAAAGAAGCTATTAATGATGAAATGGATTCCATAATATCTAATCAAACATGGGAATTGGTAGATCTACCCCCAGGTTCTAAATCAATAGGTTGTAAGTGGGTATTTAAGAAGAAATATCATACTGATGGTACAATTTAAACCTTTAAGGCAAGATTAGTTGCTAAGGGTTTCCGACAGAAAGAAGGAATCGATTATTTTGACACTTACTCTCCAAAGAGTCGAATAACATCGATTAGGATCTTATTCGCTCTAGCATCCATACATCATCTTCATATCTATCAAATGGACGTGAAGACAGCATTCCTGAATGGTGATCTCGATGAGGAGGTTTACATGGAGCAACCAGAAAGGTTTGTTCTACCAGGAAATGAAAGAAAAGTATGTAGACTAGTTAAGTCTATGTATAGGTTAAAGCAAGCACCAAAACAGTGGCATGATAAATTTGATTCTAAAGTTGTTTTATGGTTTTGAACATAATATTACTGATAAATGCATATATTCAAAAGTATGTAATGATTATATTGTAATCATATGCTTGTATGTAGATGATACGTTAATAATCAGTAATAAAATGGAAGGTGTAACTGAAACCAAAAAAATTCTTTCTTCAGTTTTCAAAATGAAGGATCTTGGACAAGTGGATACCATATTAGGTATCAAAGTTAAAAAACATAGTGGGGGTTTCGCATTATGCCAGTCTCATTATATTGAGAAAATAATAAACAAGTTTAATCACTTGAATATTAAAGAGGCAAAGACCCCATTTGATTCAAGTATTAAGTTAAAAGAAAACAGTGGAAGAGCAGTTGTACAACTAGAGTATGCTAGTGCTATAGGCAGTCTTATGTATGCAATGTAATACACAAGACCGAATATAGCATACGCTGTAAGTAAACTAAGCAGGTTTACAAGTAATCCTAGTGTTGAACACTGGAAAGCAATAAGTACAGTTCTAGGTTATCTTAAAGAAACCAAAAAACTAGGGTTATTTTACTCAGAATTTCCAGCAGTATTGGAAGGATATACCGATACAAGTTGGATATCGAGTGCAGGGGACAACAAGTCCACTACAGGGTGGATATTCACCCTAGGAGGTGCAGCTGTATCTTGGGGATCCAAGAAACAAACATGCATAACGCACTCAACTATGGAATTTGAGTTCATAGCTTTAGCTGCTACAGGAAAAGAGGCTGAGTGGTTAAGGGATCTTCTATTAGAAATCTCTTTTTATGCGAAGCCTATACCGGTTGTTTCACTTCATTGTGATAGTGAAGCCACTCTAGCGAGAGCCTATAGCGGTATCTATAATGGAAAGTCCAGAAACATAAGTTTGAGACATGACTATGTAAGGCAATTGATTCAAGATGGAATCATTGCGATCTCATATGTAAAGTCAAGTAATAACTTGCTGATCCTTTTACTAAACCTCTAACGAGAGAGGTAGTAAGGACAACATCTAAAGGGATGGGGTTGAAACTCTTTACTCAAAGTTTCACCAGTGAAAGAAACCTAACCCTAATTTATAAAATCTTTAAATATTAGGTTTAATGGGTAACAACAATTTACTGATAAGTAAAAAGTTTTAGCACTAAATAAGTTAATAACCTCATCCAGGATGATAGTGCTAGCCGTTACAAAAGAGGGATGAGTATTAAACTCTTAATGAAGTCCAGTCAAACAGGACAAGTGTTTTAACGGAAACACTGGAAGGATTTCACCTATGTGAACGTAGAAGTGGTGCCGCTTCTCATGAGACTTAGAGTTATCTCGGGATCGTTCATGAAATAGGATAAGCACATGGTCATTAAAAGTGCTAAGCAAGATTATAAAGGAACGCTTAACGCAGGAGCTATTATGTGTGTGATATTTTCGGTTATATCATATATGAATAACTGGTTCAATGCTGCGGCAACCAGGAATTTGGAAATAACTTTAAAATGTTTACACTAAGGAAAGATTCAAATCGCAAGATATCTTTCTTTATGCATAATAACTGTTATTATTCTGACAGAATTTTCATTATTTTAAAAAACCAGTGGGAGATTGTTAAAAAATTAGTGGTTTTTAACAATAATAAAAAACAAAAATTCGAATTTTCAAATTTTCGAGATTTTCCCGCCAAAATATTTTTTGAGTTAAAAAAGTGCGGTGTGTGTGCTTTGTCCCACATCGGAAATGCAAAAGAAAATTTTGTGGTTTATATGAGATGTTGTGAAGGGTATTCTTACTTGGAGCTTTTTGGAGGAGATGAAACTTGGGTTGCGTGTTCCAGTGCAAACGCACGCATGCTCGCGCGCTCGGGCTCGGGCTCTGGCTCGGGCACGGGCATGGGCATGGGCGTGGGCGAGGGCGTGGGCAGTGAGACAGTGTGGCTGTAGTGGCGCACTTTCGCACTTCGCACGTCCGCATCGTGTCACAGAGAGGTCGTTCCCTCGCGACCTTACGAGAACCGGCGCGACCTCGGTGCGATCGCTGTGCGATGGGTCTAATGCGATGAGTCTGGTCAGAGCCTTAGGGCAGTGTGGATTTGAAATGAGCCTGGGTTTTTATAGGTGACTGAGAACGGTCGGATCTAGAATCTGAAACGTCCGGCCGTTTCTAAAAACAGCTCTATATAAACTGGACCATTCCAGTCCGATTTCATCATCTCAACATACCATCTCTCCCATCAAATAAAATACAGTCCATAGCTCCTTTTAGAACACTGTGATCATCTCTACCGTCTAAATCTGTCAGAAGAAATCTACTGCGTTAAAACTGTTCCATAGTGGACCTATCGTGATTGCTGCAGGCTGGATCCAGATAAGGCTTGTCTTATCCTGGAAGCAATTCGTCTGTAACCCATCAACAGTGATAAGGGGACGAATCACGCTTTAAGGACAGCGTATTTTATACGTGATTCAAAATAGTGAAATTGCTATTTTTTCAATTATTTATTTTGTAATTTTCGGTGTATCCAACCAAATTTTCTAAGGGTGGGAGCAATGCAAAAATGCACCCAAACCTAAAATACGTGCGTTTGAGAATTCCCATCCATATTATGGAGTGACTCACCTAAATCAAAGTGACACACGTACAGCGAATGTGGGCCGTTGGTTAAAATATTAAACCTCCCACTGATTTGGTGCACCTAATAAATGGACTGACCAAACGTTTGGGCAATGGCGTTTCAAAGTGTAGGGTTTGGTTAGTGAACAACCAACACCCAACACGTGTGCTTTTCAGGATTCCAATCCTACTCGCACTGCATATCAGGTTTAAAATCATACCGATCTGATGATCGCAGCCATCCAGTTGGTGGCAATCAAAATTGACAGTTGACAACAAAACACTCAACGATGCAAATCTGATTTGTATATATTAGATGGTTCAGATCATCAGAAGGGTGAGAATTTCGCATATTTCTGCATCTGTTACAGGGCCTACGATTGTAACGGTTGGGATTGATGTTCTTGTGATGGCAAATGCAAACCGGATCAACCCATCTTTTTTATACTCTGGATGAGTATGGTGCTTGATACTCAGGCACTCAGAATTTCACAAGTGGTATACATTAACTCAAATTAAGCCAACTAAATTTGTAAACCATTGTCCTAATTTACGGTCCCAGAATCAGATTTATTGGACACTTGTTGAATCTAGACCGTTGGATAAAATGTCCACCATTTCAACAGCCAGATGATTAAATAATCAAAATTCTCGTTTTACGACACATCTTAAACGTATGCATGAAATTTGGATAGTTTAATTTGAATTATTTTTATGCCATTTCGCGATTTCTAAGCGACCGTGTATCATCCATTACCGCCTGCCAGAGTACCAGAGCTTTTGTAGAAAATGAGTGGTACGCAAGAAACTAACCGTGCCGTGCCGCTTTTCCTGCCAACCTATCACATGCGCAGTCCCATCATGAGAATCACGGGTCAGGAAAAAAAGCGGGGGCTGTGGACCGGAGCTGTACAGGAGTCGAGTAAGCTCGTTGGACTCGACTCGTATAAGCTTGACTGGCTTTGGTTTTAATTTGGATTGGGATCGACTCGGTAAAACATTTCGAGCCAAGTTGAGCTTCACTCAGCTTAGATCGGTACTCAACTCGAATTGACTCAGATCAAATCAGCTCGATGACTTAGTTATTTTGATATTGGCATTGTTCACTGAGTGTTTGATGAAATAACTCAACGAAATATTGTTTCAAGTGCATACATTCTCTACGAGACTGGCTAATGGTGTGGAAGGAATGTACACGAAACAAAATACTATAAAAATAAAAATAAAAACTTTACATTATCAAACTATCCTCATATCTTGATTTTAATACTAACTGTTGAGTGTTTGATGGAATACCAATAAATAATTGTTGTTGTTTTTCATTATGTGAAAAATTGAAGATGTACTCTCTGTTTGAGCAAATGTTGCACATGTTTGAATTGGCCCAAGCTACTAACTAAATTGAGCTGAGCTGGCCATTCAGGCTCGAGGACCGAGTCGAGCTAAGTTCGAGCTGAAGTTAGCTACTAGCAGGGCCGAGAAGTGCCATGCTCAAATTGGTTCGATTCGTGTACAACTTTGGTTGTGGTTCCATTTACAGTTTCTATCATGTGATAAGTGACAGTGTGTCAAAACCAAATTTCCAGCTCAATTAAAATCGAACAACCATGACCCCAAGTGTCAAGATAGATAAGTACTATATGATAGAGATTGAATGAGATTGGTTACCTATTTAGTCACTTGCACAATATATAAAAAAATAATAAGTGATATTTAGAAAACAGGGTTTATTCTTTGATGATGGGTTATGCTTTTGAATTCCATATGAAAAGATTTTTCAATACAAAAAAAATATATATATATATAAAAATAAAAAAATAAAATTTTTTTACAGTTGGTCACAGAAAACAACGACAAAATACTTTCCTAAGTAAAAAATTCTAATGAGTGCTCGAACTGAATACGATGTATGAGCGTAAATCCAAATTATAGTTAAGATTATCAACTACTGAATTAATGATACAAATTACACTAAGAAATGTAAACATCTAATAAAAGTAAAAGATTACACTAAGAAACATAATTGATTGGCAAAAAAGTAAAGTGATTATACTAAATAATGTAAATGATGAGTAATTAAATTATGTATATTAAGTTTAATTTGATTCGTATGAGACAAAATCTTCTTATTGCAATCCTTTGGTATTTATGCCCCGGCGGTTGCTATAACCGCTTAACATGTCTTTAACCTTTTTTGTTTCTACTCCTATCATCTGTCCCATAATCTTTTAAGCACCGTCATTCTTCACTAGCTTTAATCATACTATCATAAAATTATTTTAATATATTTTCATAAATTTATTTTAATATATTTTCAAAGATTTTCAAATACACTCTGCAAAATCCATCCTAAACCTAATCCTGTGCAACTCAACTTGTTTGGCTTTTGCAGAAATTTGTGACATGGGGATGAGAAGTGGGCACATCAACTCGTTATGTGGCCAAACCATCAGAATGAACATCCGTCCGATGGCCTGACCCAATCTACAAGAGTGGCCTACATGAGTAGTGGATTAGACTGATTTTTACAATTTGTGATCTTAATGAGACGGTGGATCTCTTGCACGGCCCGGATGGCATACACATGCGATGCTTTGGTGGGAGAAAAGTAAGCACGGTAAACTTAGGCCTCTTCCATCAGTCGTTTCTTCTTATCTTTCCCTCTTTTTTTCAGGGCATTCATCATACACCCTTCATGATCAACGGTCTAGATCTCTGATCGATGAGCCGCATTACAGCAAACTCAAAGACTGGATGATATTTGCATATCTTTGCACACTATACAACTTCATTTTGGTAATCCAGACCATTGGTCTGTTGAGCCCCACCACGGATGGAACATGAATCGAAAATATTCCAGATGAGATGATCCTATCCACCAATATTAAAACCCTTTTAAGTTACCTGTCGAACGGTGTCCATCCCTGTTCCTAGCCGTCCAGTTGTAGGTCATCAATCCAAAGTTTAAAATTGATAAATGGATGTAATTTTCGCGAAATACTTCTCTCCGTAGGGACGCAACATACCAATGGTATGGATTACACAATCATAGGCTGCATTTGTTGGAATTGAAAACGTGTCTGATGTGCAAAGACACGTGTTAGTACCTTATAATCCGCTTAGATAGATCCGTAGGATACGCATCTGACAGATGAACGGTGCCACACGTGTGATTCTTATTAGCACTTCTCGAAATCGGGTCCATCTACTGGATGTAATTTAATACTCTAGTACGCTATGTTAAAATTCTAGATGGCCCACTCATCAACTGGACGTAGGTGTACGTTGGATTTAGGACATCGAACCTTTTGTTCTTGACCGTCCATCTTACTAATTCTAATATGGTCTACCTAAATATTAGATTGTGATTTTCATTGTCACAGAAAATTTTCACGGGCTTTATAAGTAATTAATGGTCCAGATCTTCCATATGTGTGCCAACTTGGTACATGTCTCGCGATTAATGTCTTCAATTTCTTGCGCGAATCCTCGTTCCTCTGTCGTCTGTTAGGAATAGACAAAAAGAAAAAAAAAGGGGTGTTTGGGTCTTTTTGAAAAAAAGCGCGAATCATCGAGTCTCACGCTGCCAAAGGAGAATCCCTTTCTTACGAGAGGCTTGCTAGAATACATCGGGATGTATAAAAATACGGTACAACTCGATTATAGTCGTTGGATATTGGATCATTTTATGTGATCTGAACCGTATAAAATATGGAAATAATATAAATAGAAGAATTTTATAAAAATATCAAAAGGAAATTCTTAAGAAAAATGATTATTTAACGTTTTCCGTTTAATACGAACCGTTTACTTTACCTTTGCTTTTACAATCCAATGGTTCGAAAATTAGGATTCTCCAATGTTGAAGATTTTTTGGCAGACGGCTTCATCTACTATTTCATCAGATCCAACAGTTTGTATCACCGAATAGGCCCCATATCCAACGGCTGTAATCGCGACGAACGTCGGGATATTTTCCAGCAAACCTTTTTTGTGGACACTCAATCGGACTCGCGCGAATGCGTTTTAAAAGTGCAATCGCATCACACGTGCAGAAGAATCACACGTGTATAAGATCTATCTGGCACGTCAGGCCATCCTCATCGTTTAGGTTCAACCATCTAAAGAACCAGTCAAAATACGCTAAGCGTGTGTGCCAGAAAGCACACAGAATCTAAACCATTGATCAATTTCTCTTAATGGTTCATCTGTATAGGACAGCTGTGGGCCAAACGATGATCGTATAAGCATGCTAGTTAAGATAGATCACATCCATCATTGGAGTTTTCTGATAGACAGATCTGATGACGCACACGTATGCTTGAAAATCACGTGCGAGAAGTTAGCATCCCTTGTTTTTCAGGTGATGGTGGGCCCCACTTGTTGGGCATTTGGAAGCATACTGACAAATGGCGAATCTTCATGCCTGCAGGATGTTAGGTCAGGTCATCTAAAAAAACACTACGTAGCGCGTGATGTAACCGGACAGTGGGCCCCACTTGAACGGAGCAATTTCGGACTCTCCAATGCCCGGCTAGCTGCTGGGCTACTCGATTGCTTCTTTTCTTGCTAGTTCCACACGCTCATAGCGCTGACCATCCACACGCAGGCACACGTGCTAATATGTAACACGTGTGGAAGATCTTAGCTTTTCATCTGGTTGGAAGCAATGCCTAGGATCTTCTGCTTCAAATAGCACCAGGTTTCACTGCTCAAGTGCGGCACACTGTACAAAGTAATCCGACGGTCAATATATTTTTCCGTGGCCGTATGTTTGTTATGTATGGTGTGGCCCACCTCAGGAGTGAAATGGTCTGATCATTAGGCCAGACGATCTAAACAGAACATCCGAAAGATCCGACCACGCACACGATTCTGTAGTGGCACGTGCGTGCCAATCTACGGGCATGGTTCCCGCGCATGAGAAATAAGCATATTCACTTTTTTAAAAAAATAAAGATTCGCGGTACACGTGGCAAACACGCTCCTGTCAAAACAGCCCTGGCCCCTACTTTGGATGGTGAAGCTGATATACTAGCGCCATCACGGAACACGTGGCAGGTTGACTCTTTCTGCCTGATCCTAGCCATGAGATCAGTGCCGCAACGGTCGAAAATAAAAACATTCGATGGCCAACATTCATTGGAGTGAAGTGAAAAAAGTGATGTGGAGGCTATTGTAATACGTGTGAGTTTGAAATATAGACGATTCTTTTTTATGTCCCATTAGATGGACGGTCTAGATCGAGACGTCAACCTGCGATGTGTGCTGTAGAGAGACGGATGTACTTCCGGACGGGAATCCTCTACAGCAGGTGAGGTGAGCTTTATGGGACCTACCATGTTGTTTGTATAACATCCACTCCGTCCATCATGTTATAAACCTCCCAATTTACCGTAAATGTCGAAAAGGAAGCCGTATAAAAAACTTAGGTGGACCACACATGTACGAATAATGTAAAATCACGACTAAAAAACCTAATTCACGCTATGTAGCCCACCTTAGTTTTGGATAAAATTGTAATTTTGAATTCTTCATCATCCTGACGATTGAAACTCGATGAACGTCTTGGATGGAAAAGGAATTCTACGGTGGGCCCCACACAGCGTCTGGAATGATTCCATTGTGACCGTCCCCGTCCCCCACTGTTACCAGTGGTATCGTCCTCATTACTTGTGTATTTGGCTGATTTTTCGCGATGGATTGTAACATCGAGGATATCGCCTTATGGACGGACTGGATGTGAAACACGTAACACGGTGGGACCCATAGATGTCAAGTACGACTACACCATGTTCCGGTTATTTCGGCTCTACCGTATCATCCGCCGAGGAGTCTGCAACAGTATGGTACGACCGTTTGTAGGAGATCACACTTACCTGTCGTCTGTGTAGGAGATCCAAGCCATGCAAACGGTGGGCCCCAGCATCGTGGATGACAGCCAAGCCATTTTGTCATTTGGTCAATTGCTTTGCCCAAAAAAAAAAAAAAAAAAAAAAACAAAGAGTCAAGAGCACTTTTAAATAATTGCAAGAGCTTCATTCATTTTTAAGGAAATGATCCGGTGCTCCCTCATCTCTTATGGTGGTACTAGTTTGATCGGGACAGTTGAACAGTCCGAAAAATGATCCGGACCGTCCGTTAATCCCATCATACACTGGTCACCCTCGAGTGAATAATTCACATCAATAGGATGATCCCAGCCATCTGAAAATTTTCCTAACAAATGGACAGTCAAGATCATTTATATAAAAGTAGGTCCAATCCTCAATTAAATGAATCTATTTGATGGATTCCATCATAGATAACCTATGGTCCCAAAAACATTACCTCTATCAGGTCATACTAACAATCCCATCCAGGGCTTGGAAAATGGATGGCTATTTAAAAAGGTAATCTTATATATAGATTTAAACATTGGATCGGAATGATTTCATCATCTTAGCCAATGAAACAGGTTCTCTACATAATGGACAGCTCAGATCAATCTTTGGAATGTCCAAATTTCCTATTACAACCTAGAAGCACTACTACTTATGGTGCTTTTAGATCACTGCATGCCATCATCATCTGATCTCTGCTTTCAACTTTTCTTTTAATAAATAATCTAAAAAGGAGGAATGATCGATCCAGTACTCTGGAAGGCAGTATAAATCATCCTACTACTCGTTTAATCATGGCCACTTGGACAGACCAATCAATCGATCAGGACGGTTCATTAGATTAAGCATGAAATAGATTATATTTAAAAAAAATCACTGGTTAGATGATCTTATCCATCTATAACTTGGCCTTCTTTTTCTTCTTTAACCATCTGTTTTCCAATCCATGGATCGGATGGTTCGGATATATCATCCTTTGGAACCAAAATCAAGCTATGATGGCCCAGCAATTAGATGGCTTAAATTGCTGATTACGCCTATTGTACTATAAATGATCGGTGCCACCCATTTTATAGGCCATTGATCGCGTGGTTAGAATCATTCGTTTGGTTTGATTTCAGATGGGTATCCCATGTTATATGTGCAGCACCTAATAAACGGTCCGGATTAATTGATTGAACTGTAACATATGGTGCGACCACCCTTTTTGTAGCCAATTGATTTCATGTTTAGAATCGTTCGATCGTTTTGATTCTGCATGATTAGCACATGATATATGTTCCGGATCTAATGGACGGTATGGATCAATTGATTGGATTGTGAGACAGTCTCATTGCAACTAGGAGCACTATTACATAGTACACATGGCCGGACATGCCCGGTTTATAGTTAACTGATCACTCGGTTAGAATTGTTCGATCAGTTATATTTTAAATGGGTATAAAATGATTTGTGTGAAGAATATAATGGACGGTCTGGATCAATTGATTTGTCTGTTCAGCTGCTTCTATGCAACTAGGAGCACTATATGTTATAGTACTCTTTGGAGCACTGGATGATGAAAGTGTTTCTCCTTCCTTTGTTTTTTCCTTTTATCAACATCATCCCACATCAGGATTCTTGTTGTACAGCTGCTAAGATGCACCTGCACAGCAAAAAGAAAAATCAGAGGCAGGAACTCTCTCTCTCTCTCTCTCTCTCTCTCTCTCTCTCTTCTTCCTTCTTCTTCTTCTTCTTCTTCTTTTTTTTTTTTCTAATCTTTGGGTTTTTCTCTTTCTCAATTATCATGCTTTGTACAGTTAGAAAGATCCAAGGCAGGTACTACTGAAGTATTTCTGACTCAACCTTTCATTTCTGGTAGATTCCTTATAACTTTTGTTCTTGCCTTTGTTTCTTGTGACTGTCCTTTTTGTCTTTTGAATCAGGTGCTGTTGTTTTTTATAGTCCTGTATGCATGGGTTTTCAGCTGTTTTTGGATTGGAATGGATGTCATTTGATCTATTTTCTTTTGTTGCGTATGTTTGATAATGGGATTGTTGGGCTGGAATCTGGTGTTTTGTTGCTGGAGGTGATTTTCTTAACATGGGTGGTTTTGGATGCATGTTTCCAGGCAGTTTTTTTTTTGGATTGGAATTGGTTTTCTTTGATTTTTGTTTATGTTTGGTGAATGGAGTTGTTGGGTTTTTATTGTGGTAAGAAATGGGTAATTTATTATTATTATTATTATTATTTTTAATTGGGTATGTGTGGAAATGGTATTGTTGGAAATTGAGTGAGGAAATGGGTAGGTTTCATGGATTTTTTATCTTTTAATCTGATTTTTCTTATATGGGTTTTATTTGTATTCATATTTCTTTGCATTTATTGAAATTGAGGTTGTTTTTAAAAAAATGATTAAATCTTTTTTTTTTTAGCTGTTTTGATTTGGAATGTTTCATTTCATTTCATTTCATCCTTTTGTTGGGTATGTTGGGAAATGAGATTCTTGGATTGCGAAATCCGGTGTCTTGTTGGTTGATGCGGTTTTCTCAACTTTGGTGGTTTCAGATGCACGTTTATGGGTAGTTTTTTGGTTTTTATTTTTTATTTTTATTTTTGGAATGGAATTTTTACTTTCTTTGGTTTTTGCTTGGTGAATGAAAATTTTTGTTTTTTTTTTTGTTTTTTGAATTGTGATAAGACATGGTAATTTTTGTGGTTGGGTTCTGATTTTTTTTTTTTTTTTTTTCTTTTTCTAAATTGGTATGTGTGCAAATCCGCTTGTTGAAAAATTGAGGTTAAGAAATAGGTAGGTTCCATTCCATGGGTTTTGATCTTTTTAACTGATTTTAGTCTGGTGATTTTCTTTTATGGGTTTTGTTTATATTCCTTTTTTTTTTTTTGGCATTTATTGAAATTGGGCCTTTTTCTAAAAAATGAGATTTTTTTTATTAGTATGGTGAGAAGTGGACAATTTTGATGGGTTCTGATTGTGTGTGTGTGTTTTGTTTTTAAATTTTTTAATTTTTTTAAAAATCTAATTGTTTATGTTTTATTGTTGGAAATTGAGGTGAGAAGATGGGCATGTTTCATAGGTTTTGATCTTTATCAGATGATTTTCACATATGGGTTGTGTTTGAATTCAGATTTTTTATTTAAATTTTGCATTTGGGTGTGATTGGAGTAAAATCATTGGATTTTTATTGTTGAGAAATAGGAATTTTCATTCCCTTCCATATTTCTATTCTCAAAGAAAATTCTGATTTTTTTACCTGTTTCAATCGATCATGTATTCATCTCTCTGTTTTTTTCAGTTCTTTACGAAGATTAGGAGGAGAGAAGCTGTTAATCTTTCATGGATTTGGAGCTTCAACATCATCATTGGATGCTAAAATCATGATACGTTATCGAAAAAGAAGGATTTGGGCCGAACCTTGATGGCTTCCATGAGAGGCAAGCGTTTTCAATGCTTGGGTTTCTATAAGAATACTATTGTTTGCAGATGCCTCTCTTTGGTATTTGTGGTTCTCCTATTCAGTGCTGCTTTTCTCTCTTCCACTCCCGGATTCGGCTCCTTACAAGCAAACCACTTCGATTGGATCTACAACTCTTCTGTCTCCGATTCGCCATTTGTAGTTAGGAAAGATAAGTTCTTGGAAGTTCCTCAGATTGTTTGGGGCTTAAACAATCAGAAAATTGCATTTGTGAGGGCTTGTTTGACCGCACAAATGCTGAATCGAACTTTGTTAATGCCTAGCTTAAGCGCTTCCTTGTTTTACAAAGAGATCGAGCTCTTGGAACCGATCGCGTTCGATAAGATCTTCCAATTCGAACGGTTCAACTCAATCTGCAATGGGTTTGTTCGTTTAGGCCAGTTCTTGGATCTTTCCAATCGAACGGCCCCTTTCGAGCTCCAGAAGGGGAGCGGGAGGAAATGGACTGTGGAGAGAGATTTGGATCAATTGAAACAATGCAGAGAAGACCCAGCAATCGATGATTTTGAGGTTATTCGGATTGTCGGGAAGAATCCATTCCTTTGGCATGATCACTGGCCCGTTAAAGACTACGCGAAGATCTTCAAATGCTTGGTTTTAGTTGATGAAATAGCCAATGAAGCTGCAAAAGTAGTGTCTAAGATTAGAGAGGTAGGAAGTAATCTGAGAACTGATGCCGTTCAGATAAATAACGGCCCGGTTGCACCTTACATTGCTGTCCACATGAGGATAGAGAAGGATTGGATGATACATTGTAAGAAGCTCGAGCAACGTTCGAAAATCAATCAAATTTGCAGTAGTAAGGAGGAGATCATGGAGAGGGTGGCCCACATCGTCAACCTAAGTAAGCCAATCGTCGTTTATCTTGCGATTGCCGACAGTCTTTTGGAAGATGCATCCGTCTTGAATGGATGGAAGGAAGGATTTCTTCCATTTGAGAAGAAGAAGTTGGGAGTCTGGGATATTTACAAGAAACACTCATACCTGATACAATCTGCAATTGATTATGAAGTCTGCTTGCGGGCCGATGTCTTTGTGGGCAACAGTTTTTCGACATTTTCGAGCCTCATAGTGCTCGAGAGAACACAGAAATTGATCGAAATGGGCGTTACGAGATCGTGCGGCCTAGATGTAAGGTGGCCTTCTTATGCATATAATATTTTGGGAGAATTTGGTGGGCCACAGAGATGGATGACAGATATGTCTGATTCAAGCCTTCATACAATCAGCTATGGATCCAACAACATCTCTTGTTAAATGGGTTTTTAGAAAATCTGTGATTCTTTCGATATTCGGAGATTAATCAACTGATCAGCTTGAAATTTAAGGTGTAAAGCATCTGGTAAATGGACACTTAAAAAGGATTCATTTCATTCTTTTTGAAATCTATCGAATGAGACTGATTCAACGGTTCGGAGAAGTCGAAGGCCCGCTGTGCGCGTTGGTCCGACACTTGGTACATCTGTGCAATTTGTATAATATGCAAGTGGGAATGAGGTATGATTAGAAAAATACTCTTCATTTTTTTTTAATTTAATTTTCTATTGCATTGATTGTTTTATTATTTGACGGTGATGATCTGTCTACCTCGATTCATAGACCATGTTAGATGTTTTGCCTTTGGAGATGTAGTGTATTTTTTTTTTATTTTATTTTATTTTTTTTTTTTGTAATATGATGCTATTTTTTGAAAGTGGTCCACTGAAAAATGCACGAATGGTCTTCACCGTTTGCACCCGATAGGTGAGGATTCAATTCCCCTCCTTGGCTTTACCGGATACACGTGGTTGTGGGTGATTGCGTGTATCCGCGGGATTAGTCTCACTTCAAAAGGAGGTGGGGACGCCCTGTGTCTTCAAATATATATATATATATATATATATATATATATATATATATATATATATATATATATATATATAGTATCTTGTTACCCATTGTTTGGTGATCCATGCCGTTGGCCTGATGCATGTGACTGTGGATGGACTATGCCCTAATAATCTCTTCCATAGTGGGACCCTGGATGAACAATTATGAAGAGAAATAGAAAAAATGTTCCACATTCCGCTGAAAAATGTCCCACCGATGGTCAGTTGTAACATCCAACCTTGAAGACTTTTGGGGTGTGGTCCATCCAGGACAGGATGCGGTCGACCAATGGTGTAGATTACCCAACCACGGCCCACCGGCCCGTAGCAGATGAATGACCATGCTCCTTAGCAAAAAATGCAGGTAGCGTATTATCTAGACATGTTTGTGAGATTCCATCCTATCATCAGGAGGGCCCCACCATTTGTGCCACTTGCATTAAAAAAATAAATAAATCCAGATGATCCAACCGTTGGGATTATCCAACTGATAGTGGTTGGGTTGAAATTGGATTGCTTGCTGAGTAAACTCAGTTAGGCCCACTTTAAATTTATGTTGTTTATCCATGCCGTCCATCCGCTTTTCCAGATCATTTTAGGGGTTGAGCCCAAAATTGAAGCATATCCAAAGCTCAAGTGGACCACACCACAAGAAACAGTGGAAATAATGATTTTCACCGTTGAAACCATTCTATGGCCCACAGTGATGTTTATTTGTCATCCAACCTCTTCATAAGATCAAACTGACATTGATGAAGGGAAAACACAAATATCAGCTTGATCTAAAACTTCCGTGGCCCCCAAGAATTTTCAACCGTAAAAGTTGAATTCACACTGTTTCCAGTGTTGTGGTCCACTTGAGATTTTGATATGCATCATTTTTGGGATCAAGCACTAAAATCATCTGTTAAAATGGATGGACGGATTGGATAAAACGCATATATCACGGCGGACCCCACAAAGTTTACTCAGTACGCTTAGTCATGTCATATTCTCCCACTTCAAGTGCTAAAACGCAGATGACCGTTCATTTGGTTTTCAGATGGCTTTGCCCCTCTTATGTTGCGATGCACATGATCAGAATCCGGTCCGATCTGAAACACGTCTCGGTTCCTAATCTGAGATGGCCCACGTCTGATCTGATCTCCACATCCTTCATTCGATCAGGTACTTGTTTTATTTTCATCCATTGTCTTCAGTATCATGGTGGACCAATCTTGTTCGTTCACGAGATCGATGGCCCACCCGGCGTAATCATGATCACAGATGGTACCATGAAGATTTGAATGATCATGCTGAAATTGGAGTTTTGGTATCTTCCTACACCTTGTTATTGTAACTGTCCTATTGGGCATGGGCCATGGTTAAATGTGAGTCGTTGGATTCATTTATCAATTTGCAGACCACCAATCAGATGGTTAGGATCATCTGATGGTAGAGACCACCCACTCAACAGATTGTTCAAAAGTGGGCCCCACCTGTACTGTTGCTGGGTCGAACGGGTTGCGTTTATCCAGTCCGCCGGACCGGGATGGACTGGACCTAGATAGATAGTATATGATGTTCAATATCATTTAATTAGGTAATCCAGGCCATTGATTTGTTCACTGAAGATGGTCCACAGTCTAATTTAAAAAGTCAGAATATTCAATGGATGGTAACTTCTGATGGGGGGAAATTTATTTTGGTCCATTGACTATTCAAGTGTCATGTCAACGGTTTGGATCGATGAACCATCAGCTCTATTGTAAATGCGTTATTATTGAACTTAAAATCAGGCCCATTGCTGACCCATGGGCCTAAAGACCAGACCCAAGCTCAGGTCATGGTCAATCTTGTTCGCGGCCGGCTTCCAAGCCCTGAAAAGAACCAATGGTCCAGATTGCAGATAGGATTCTGACCCACTTGAAGAAGGAAGTGGCTTGCTCTTTGGGTGCGGGAAGAAGATGGTATGACCAACTAAAAGGAACGGTTGGGATCGCTGCACATGTGCCCCCACGTGTTTTTTCCTTAAAAAGAGAGTTATTTGATGCACCGGCTGCCTATGTCGCTTGATACACAGGAACATGGAAATTGTACACGCAGCATAACCGACTAAATTGTATCGCCCAAAATCAAATTGAATCACGACCGTTAGAGGGGTGTATGGCTTATGGCATTGGGAAGGACTAGGTGGGATGAGATTCAAAAAACATAATTATTACACAGCTGGGATTGTCCATGATACCATACCATGGGATAAGCTTAATTGATGCTATGTTTGTGACACGGTGGTGCATTGAATGGATATACTTACCATCATTTAAAACTATTAATAATAACACATATGTGTTATATCCAAACCGTTCATTTGTTTTGTAACTTCATTTTATGGCATGGGCCTAAAAATGAGGCAGATCCAAAACTTACGTGGCCCCAAAGAAGTTTTCAACGGTAGCTTTTCAATCCCCGCTACTTTCTATCGTGGGGTCCACTTGAGCTTTAGATCTATTTGATTTTTTAGGCCATGCTCTAAAATGATTTTGAAAAATGGGTGGACGGTATGGATATAGCCCACAAATCATGGTGGGACCTACTTAACTTGCTAACATTGAGTGGAATTGCATGGGACCATTGCAATTTGGTCTAATTTAATTCCAAGCTTATCCATTCATCCTAAATATTGATTGGAATTGGCAAGGACCAAATGCAATTCATCTTACCTAATCCCACCTAATATCACCGGCGGTATTGGGAAGGATTAGGTGAGTTGGAATTCAAAAAAATATAATTATTATATATGTTGTAATGAAGTGGGACTCACTCTTTGAATTGCTGCACATTGAATATATATATTCACCATCATCTAAAACTATTGAGAATAACGTGCTATATCCAAACCGTTCATCTGTTTTGTAACCTCATTTTATGGCATGAACTTAAAAACGAAGCAAATCCAAAACTTGTGGCCCAGAGAAGTTTTCAACATAAGCGTTCAATCGCCTCTGCTTTCTATGGTGGGGTCCACTTGAGCTTTAGAGCTACCTATTTTTTGGCCATGCTCTAAAATGATCTCGAAAAATTGGTGGACGGTGTAGATATAGCCCACACATCATGGTGAAACTTACGCAACTTGCTAATGACTTGTTTGATTTCCAGGATATTGGTAAATACCCTACAAAAGGGAGAAATAATTATTTCCCAAAGCATTTACAATATCTCACCCATACTTGATTTGAGTAATAATTATTTCCCAAAGCATTTACAATATCTCACCCATACTTGATTTGAGTACCTACTTTTTTAAAAAAGGAAAGGTAGAATATTGCAAAATATCTGTGGCTCCTAATGTGATGGATTTTGCTTATCCACACCGTTCGTCCATTATGCTAGTGGAATTTATGGTATGAGCCAAAAAATGAGGCATATCTAGAGCTCTAGTGGACCACGCCACAGAAAAAAGTAAATCATACACTTACCGTTAAAAACTTCTAAGAGCTATTGTTTCTTTTGGTGTGGGCCACTTGAGTATTAGATTTATGTGATTTTTTGACTCATATCTCAAAATATTGTGATAAGTTGAATGGACAGAACAGATATGTCATATACATTACTGTAAGGTTTAAAAATTTTAACCAACACTTTTGAACAGATTCCGAGGCAAGATTTCCCAAAATTTTGCAAACGGTGAAAATGTCATAATTAGTCATTTTCCAAGTATTTGCACTTACACTGAAAAATCAAACAGGCACATTGGGGTGGAATTGACGCTGACCAAATGCAATGCCATTTAATGTAAGTCCAATCTTTTCCATTCTTCTCGAGCAGTGGGTGTAATTGGCAGGGACCAACGCAATTCCATTTCACCTAATACAATCCGCCAAACGCTCCCTATGGATGCGGAGTGCATCCTACCCCGACTCTGCCCCAAACGGGCAGATCTGTGGGTGGGCCTACAGTGATATATCTGTTTATCCAAGCCATTCATTCCTTTTCTTAGATTATTTTAAGGCGTGAATTAAAAAATGAGGCAGATCCAGCTCGCAAATGGATCAAACCAAATAATAAGCTTGGCTACATTAACTGCACAAAGCAAGGGCCATTTTGGCCGGGCGGATGGAAGGGATTTGGATGGTATTGGAAGGGATTGGAAGTTAAATCCCGGTATTGGCCGGGCCTGCCAACCAGACCGGGTGATCTGATCCTGGGATATAGCAATCCCATGGATCTTAAGACAATCCACTGACAGCACCATCATTACCTTTAAATCCCATCCAATTCACCCTAATCCATTTAAATTTGCCTGGAACATGTTTGGTTCGAGGGATTGGAAGGGATGGGAAGGTTTAATCTGGGATTGGGCGGGCGTGCCAAACAAACTGGATATAACAATCCCATGGATCTTAAGACAATCCACTGAAAACACCATCATTTCCTTGAAATCCATGCCATCCACCCTAATACCATTCAATCCCTTCCAATCCACCCGGCCAAACGGGCCCTAAATCCAGTTACATTAAATGCAAAAGTCATTTGGTGACCTCCTGTAAATGCTCCCAATCCGATGGTTAATACCACAGTAAGGACCTCCTATAAGTAATTTGAAGTAATTTTTAAGTGCCTGCCTATCATCTATCACGCTCTGCCCGAGTATCAAAGCTTTTCTTTTTCAAATTCACAGCGGGCACAGCGATTGGGTGCTCCTGCTCCATATATCTGGCTTTGAAATGTGTTCCGAATTTCCATTCATCTTTCAACGGTGGGACATGATGTGGACACACACGTGGTCGTGCTCCCGAGGTATTTAAATAATTTTTGAAACCCATGTAAACGTGAATGATACTCTGGCAGCGTGTGAAGTTTGATACGCAGGCACCCTGGAATTGTACACACAGCATACATCAATTCAAATTGAACCGACTAAATTGTGGGATCCACTCTCTCTGATTCACGGGGCCAAAATAAGATTGCTTGAACTATTAAAACTGCTGATTTTTGTACACTCGATTGTTGAGACGGGACCGTTGTATATTTTTCGTTTTCAACCGTCCAATAAATATCCCCAAATCCTATATTATCAGATGACCAAATAATCTTAATTTGTGCTCAATGATAGATCTGAAGTTGGATTCATTTTTGGACAGTTTAATTTGAATTATCTTATGTCACGTGGCAATTTTAAAGTAATTTCTAAGTGCCTGCGTATCATCTATCACACCGAGTTTCTCTGCAAATAAAACACGCGGTCCCATGACAGACTGGCACGTGTCTCCACATTTGAGCCGTGCGCGACTTTCGCTACTCCCTAACAGCCCAAATCGTGCGGGTCAACTCATCAG
The DNA here is from genome assembly GCA_030180095.1 of Magnolia changhungtana. NCBI lineage: Eukaryota > Viridiplantae > Streptophyta > Magnoliopsida > Magnoliales > Magnoliaceae > Magnolia > Magnolia changhungtana. The sequence continues at coordinate 9,879,519 of JASAUF010000188.1, forward strand.
GTGGGCCATCCTACTTAAAAAATGGACGTTTTATTAGAAAAGAACTGGAATGATCACATGCGTTCGGACGTACCATCCAACCCGTCCATTAGATGCACCCTCCCATCTTAGTCCTAGATCCCAAATTCCAGCCTGATGCATTACTCAGGTGGGCCACGCCAAAGGGAGCAACGGGAGAGAGTGGGGATTGGAATGCCACCTTAGAAAGTTCTAGATGGATTGGTGGGGTCCACCTTGTTGGGTACATGTCATCCAATCCATTAATCAGGTTGATCCCCACCAGGATTAAGGGACTTAGGTGGGCCACGACAGGTGAATGCATAGGTTTTGGAAGTGATCGTGATTTGCTTCCTCGTGTGTCGATCACACGAGCGTTTCATCAGAATGCTTCTTGGGATGTGCGGTGGATATCAGTGGAAGCAGCTGTACGGTTTGGATTATACATGCACATCACAGATGGGCCCCACATAGCTCTGACCAATGGACCACATTCAACATACACTTGCCCCCCACCAATCTTCCTAATAGGTTCATGCCTCACACTTGTAGACACGGTGTGCATGTGGCTCAATCCAAACCGTCCATTTCGTGGGCCATACTGTGGATTGGACCTAACACCAAAAAGGTAATCATAATGACTTGTTTCAGTTGCCGTCAGATGACGATTTTAAAGGGAAGTAGTTAAAGTACGCCTGCCCATTAAATCGGACGGTTAGGATCTTCATCCCCAGTATTTCGTGGGTCATAATTCAAATGGTTGAATGTTACAATTACCTCTACTCAGTTGTATGAAAATTATACATGGCTCCCATATTTTTTTGGATTATTACATATACCTCCCCTCTGTTTCAAAGATTTGTTGCAACTCCTCACCTTATCAGGGCCCAATTGACCGGTTTACCCCTATCTCATACAAATGGTTGCAGATGTGTGGGCCCACTAGATTGTTTTTATGCCATCTAACCTGTATAAAATGGAACACTCCAAAATTAAGGCTGATCCAACCACCAGCTGGCCCACCACATGAGTTTGGATGTTTTTGGGTTGTCATCCGTTGTTTTCTACAGTGTGGCACACTTGATTTTGGAGTGTACATCGAGTCGAACCAAGTGGAGTTGGCCTCAGCTACACTCAGCGGTCACTAGCTGACCCCAACTTGAAATCGGCTCGGCTTGGTCCTCAAGCTTGATTGGCCAACTCGGCTTGATTTGATCAGCAGCTCGGGCCGGCTCTAGCCGGGTTCAAGCTAAGTCCACCTGTTTAGCATTTTCACAAACACATGAACTACACCTTCAAAATCTTACTGTATTTTAAAAATAAATAAATAAAATAAAATAAAATTTATAAGTGCTTTTATAGGTATTTTATCGAACACCTTCTAAGCAACATAAAAATCAAGACAAAAATGGTATTTATTTCATTTATATACCTCCTTACCACCAGCCACACTTCGTTAAGTCATTTCATCAAATACTTGGTGAGCAACACCAATATCAAAGTAACCGAGTCATCGAAATGGTTCAATCTGAGTTCGATTCGAGTTGGGTTCGATCCGAGTCGAGTCAAGCTGGGGCCAGCTCAAACTCATTTTCGAGCTCAAAAAATCAGCTCGACTCGGCTCGAACTCAGCTTCGAATCAAGCTTTTTCGAGTCGAGTCGAGTGAGCTAACCAAGCTAGCTATTCTTGCTCGGGTGGTAGACTCCCAGGAGTTTCAACACCCGATCAAGGGTTCGAGTACCCATAGGTGGTGAAATTCCACTAGCGTGAGTGTGTGGGGTGTGTGTGCCTGTGTAAAAAAAAAAAAAAAAAAAAAAAAAACAAAAAACAAAAACCAAGCTAGCTCGGTTCGCATACACCCCTACACCTGATAATTAGACATGGGGTACCGGCCATCTATAACCTCAGAAATCTCATAAGCAAGCTATCCATCGTTGCTCCCTGTCATGATGGGCCACCATCAAGAGTCTTTCCACCAAAACAATCTTGATCGTTTGAGACGGATGGATTTTCACCCATTCAATTTATTGCCATTTAATTGGACATGTTTACACATGTGTAATAAATGATCTAGTTTAGTTGTAATAATATGTTAAGGTGTCCAAGAGTTGTATTTGACTTAAATTAAACTGAATGCCATGTGATCCTACTGATTAAGATTAGACTGGATTTACGAAGATAGGCTGTCTTTTCAGCCTATGATTAATAAGGTGATAAGATGATTTATGATGAAAGGTTCTTTTAAAGGCTTCTTGGTGCCACTTTTATTAATTTACAAAGAAATGAAATACAACCAGTAAAACAATAGTAAGTAGATTATATTACCAATGGTGGTTTAAGCCGGCGTAATGGTTGTAGTTTTGATGATATTCCGAACTTAGTCGATCCTGTGAAAAATTAGATGGTTGTGATGTGTGGCAGTAAGTTGTGACAAAATTTTTTATTAAGAACTCAACGATCTGAAGGATTTAATGATGGGATTATAGATATTTAAACTTTCTAAGCTTTCTGGATAGAAGAGAGGTATATATGAGAAGCGAAAGATGGACAACATCTCGGATTACTCATTTTTACTTAGCTTTTAGAGGCTTTGACGAGGCAAGTTAGAGAGTTTTCATACTACTAGAGCTGCACATGGACCGAGTTAGCTCAGTTAGCTCACTGGACTAGACTCGCAAAAGGTCAATTTGGTTCAAAATTGAGTTATTACCGAGTTGAGCTGATTTTTTTAGCTCAAAAAAATTTTGAGCTTAGTTCGTGCTTGCCTAAGCTCGACTCGACTTGGATTGTACTCCAACTCGAATCGAACTTGGATTGAACCAATTCAGACTCGATTATTTTGATATTAATGTTGCTCAGCAAATGTTTGATGAAAGGACTCAACAAAGTGTTGGGTGCTGGCAAAAAAGATATGGATATGAAACAAATACCCTTGTATTTTGATTTTTATGTTGTCTACCGAATGTTTAATGAAATACCTGTAAACCAATGTTACTGCTCTACATTTTATGAGAAATTGAAGGTGCACTACATGTGTTTGAAAAAATGCAGCAAAGGCTTGATCTTGGCTCGAAGTCGGCTTGAATTGACCCGAGCTGCTAATCGAACCGAGTCAAGCTGGCCAATCAAACTCAAGGAATGAGCTGAACCAAGTTCGTTTGAGATGGGTCCTTACTCTTACCCACGTGGTAGACTCCTTGGAGTTTCAACACCGAGTCAAGGGTTCGAGTACCCACGGTGGTGAAATCGCACAGCGTGCGTGTGTGGGCTGTGTGTGCATGTGGCGTGAGTGTGTGGGTGTGTGTGTGCGCGTGTGTAAAAAAAAAAAAAAAATTTCCTTTGAGAAGGGGTTAGCCAGTGGCCAGGCTGAGTCGAGCTGCTCGACCCAATTCAACTCGTGCACACCTTTACGTTCTACTAAATTCTTAATAGATTTCATGTTGGGGGCCTTGCACAAAACCTTAGGATCTAGCCCTCCAAAACAAACCAAAATTATGGATAAAGCAATGAAATAAATCAAAGCATCAATCACACACCACACAAGAGATTTTTACGTGGAAAACCCTCAAAGAGGTAAAAACCATGGGACCTCGTCCAGATCAACAATCCACTATGAAGTAGAACGTTACAATCTTCTTCACTCACGCAGAGTGGATAAACAATAAGAGAAATAGAGAAAACGGAGAGATCTAACCGACACGGGACATAGAAAGCGGCGAGATGTAGATTGCAAAGTAGAGAACCTCCACGAGCAGAACCTCCCTTCTATAAGCTTCATCTCTCTCTTTCTCCTCTTTCTCACTTTTGCCCTAAACCCTTTAGCAAATCCTTAAAGCTTTAGAAACCCTCTTGCTATTTTGTGATACCTAGAAAAACCCTAGGCAACCCCTTTTATAGTTTTGGAAAACTCCTTTCCGCATCCCCTTGCGAAATGACTCAAATCCAGGTTTTGCAGCAAAATCGCGGAACAATCATGCAGTAACCATTTACGACTAGTCCTGGAAATTCCAGATCTGGTCTTGCCTCTACGACCGGGTCGTAGCCACCCACGACCGGTCGTATCTCTCCTACGACCGCCCTAGCTACAAGAAAAAACAAACGAACTGATTTGGACTTTGATGGGCTCGAACCTACGGCCGGTCGAGCACCTCCCACGACCGGTCGAGAGGGCTCGGGACCGGTCGAAGACGGGGAAAAAAACCATCAAATCTCCCCCTTTTTGACCCGGGAGGGATCCACCTTCTTCAAGCCGCCCAAGTTTCTACAAACCTCAAACTTGCACTGTGAGCAAAGCCTTGGTCATCATGTCGATGTAACACCTTTTGTTCCAAAGTATAAGTGATACCGAATCTCTATGTGCTTCGACTTGGAATGCCGACTTGGATTCTTGCTCAAGTGTATAGCACTCGACTATCGCAATAGACACGTGTAGGCTAAGTTCCTGTAGGAACCTCTTCATTCAAAGCATCTCTTTACATGCTTTGCGAAGATCGCAATGTATATTCGGCCTTGTCGACAATGCTACGATAGTAGCTAAGGTGCTCCCCGCAAAGTGAACATAACCCCGATGTAGACTTCCGGAGTCTATGTCACTGCCATATGCATGAAGCCCTCTAACACGGGTTTGAATCACCATAGCATAGGCTCAACTGGATGAGCCTCTTAGACCGTAGATTTCAGCTGTCCCAATGTTCTTTGCCGGGATTGGCAAGATACCTGGTGACTACACCAACCGCATATGCTATGTCCGGGCGTGTACACACCATAGCATACATCAAACTTCCTACGGTGATAAGTATTTTCTCGCATCTCTTACCTCGCCTTCGTCTTGGGACACCGCCATCGTCGCTTAATGAAGTGACCATCTAGTGGAGGACCGAAGCCACAGCATTCATATTGAACCGCTCAGGACTTTTATAAAGCTTCTTGGTGCACGGGTTATCTCCATTCCTAGGATCTCGATAGGGCCCAAGTCTTTCATAATCTTCTTGATGTCTTTTCCCATGATGAATGTCATCAACGTATAATAGCAGAACCAAGAAATCACCATCCGAGTAGATTGCGCGTGAACACACAAGGTCCGACTCCGCTCTGTCATACCCATGTTTCAACATAAACGAGTCGAACTTCTTGTACCATTCATTGCCGTGGAGCTTGTTTCGGCCCATACAAGCTCTTCCTGATCTACACCATATGTTCCGCCCTTGACTTGAACCCTCGGGTTGGTGCATGTAGATCTTCTTCCAGGTCACCATGGAGAAAGGCGGTTTAACATCTAGATCTGATCCATGCTAGTTGTATGGATGTCATCTTCACCACCGGTGAGAATATCTCCTCGAAGTCTATGCATTTCCTCCGACCAAACCCTTTTCCGGCCTTGAACCTCATCCGTGAATTCTTCTCGCTCAATCTTTTTCGAACACCCACTTGTTGCTCGAAGAGGTGTGGTTCTTATGCAAGGATTCCATCTCCTCTTGCATAGCTTTCAACCACTCCTCCTTATGCTCGTCGGCTAGGGCCTCGAATAATCTTCGGCTCTCCCCATCGGTTAGCATAATGTACTCGTACGGTGAGTACCTCTTGGCCGTCATCCGTCCCTAGATGACCTCCTCACCCGTGGCTCACAGTGGAAATTTGCTCCCCGGTCCATCTTCCGAAGGAACTCCCTCGCTCGCACCTTCTGTACTCCCCCGTCATAGCACCACGGGAGGAGTAATCGGATCCATGTCCTCTAGCTCAGAATTAGCGGCTTACCAATGTCTTCGATACACCGATCTTCAAAGAAAACCACATCTCTCGCTCCCGACGAGCTTCTTCTCGGTCGGATCCCATAACTGTAACCGAATTTTTCATCACGTACCCTAAGAACACACACCGCCGATCTTCATATCAAGCTTGGGTCCTTTGTACGTGAACGGATGTCCCTGCACGAGATTACGATGGATCTGTCCAGCCCACACCTTCTCAGTACTTCTCCATTCAAGGGGCCGATGGAGACTCATTTATCAAATCCACATTTGTGCGCATTGCTTCTCCCGTAACGTCTTGGGCAACTTCGCATGGGATAACATGCACCGATTCTCTCAACAATGGTGCGATTCATTCGCTTCGCCTACACCATTATCTTTGGGGGTCTTGGGAACCGTCTGTTCATGCCGTATGCCTTGGGACTTGCAAAGACTCGTGAAAGTCGCCAATGTATTCACCACCATTGTTGCGGATGCACTTCAAACCTCTCTCTCGACCATAGCATGAAACAACTTAAACACACCAAAGACCTCGTCCTTGGATTTCAAAGCATAAACCCAAACCCTCCTAGATGCATCATCTATAAAAGTAACAAAATACAATGCAAGGTTTTTGTCCTCATAGGACCACAAACATCGAATAAACCAAATCTAATGCATGCACTTTATTAACATGAGAAGCGTTTTAACGAATGAAACTCTATCTTTGTTTCCCGATAAACAATCAAGACAGTTTTGAGAGGCATACACATCACGTACGGAAGGAGTTGCTTCCTCACTAGTAGTGAAGCCCTTTTTCACTCATGTGGCCTAGACTCATGTGCCACATGTCAATAGCCGAATCTTCCGTTGCGTTCAACCCACCCTTGCACATACCGACACTTGCCTTGTGCGGTGCAACACTTCTTTCCTCTAGCCACGATCAACGAACCCTTGATGAGCTTCCATCGCCCACCCAAAGCTTTCATAGCCATCATCATCCGGCCTTCCCGTCGACATCAAGTTGAGGCGAAGGTGGGATATGCCTCACATCCACGAGAACCAATGTGCGGCCCACATCGGTCTTCACACAAATATCACCGACTCCCACGATCTTTGATACGCCGAAATTTCCCATCTTCACAGTCCCATAGTCACCTGACTTGTAGCTTGTGAAGGAGTCCATGTGTGGAGTCGCATGAAAAGAAGCTCCCGAGTCTATCACGCAGTCGGTGCCCTGACTCGTAGCCGTGAGACATACATCGTGATCTGTAGAAAGAATAACTACCATGTCGCCATCCGAAGCTGACCGCAGCGGTGGAATCAGATTCTTCTTCCTTCCCTTTTCCTTTCTTGTCGTTTTTCTTACCACGACATTCATTTGTAGTGGCCCTTCTTGCCACAATTCCAGCATTCAACCTCTTTTCTGTTACTCGACTTGCCTCTTGATTTATCTCGGGCCTTCCCGCCCTTCCTGTTCTTTTCTCTCCTCCGTTCCTGTGTCACAAGAGCCTCTTCTTTGTGTAGACCCTTGAGACTTCCTCCTTGTCTCCTCATTGAAGAGACAACCTGTTACTGTTCCATGGATATCTTTCCGTCGGCGCGGAGTTATTTAGAGACACCACCAATGTCTCCAACCGTCGAGCAATGAACTAGCAAGCGGTAAAGCTCGCAATTCATCATCCAGGACCATCTTCATAGAGGTGAGTTGGTTCACTATATTCTTCGACCTCATTCATATGCTCGGCCACAGTAACCACCATCCTTGAACTTGAGATTCACAAGTCGCCTTATCGAGAAATATCTTATTACCTACTGTCTTCCTCTCATACAACCCTTATAATTTTAGCCATAGAGCTGCATTTGAGGTTTCGTAGACACATGGTGAAACACGGAATCATCCAACCATTGTCCGATAAACCCCACCGCCTTTCGGTCCATCTTCTTCCAATCATCATCGGGTCATATCCTTGGAGATATGCCCGAGATTGGAGAATATAGGTCCTACGATAAAGCAAGTCCTCCATCTTAGCTTTCCATATGGTCCAGTTAGAACCATTGAGGCGATCATCCTTGAGCCACCTTCCATAATTCAAATCGATCATGCCGTTCAATGAACTTAGCTCGATACCACTTTGTTGGGGCCTTGCACAAAACCTTAGGATCTAGCCCTCCGAGAATTATGGATAAAGCAATGAAATAAATCAAAGCATCAATCACACACCACACAAGAGATTTTTACGTGGAAAACCCTCAAAGAGGTAAAAACCACGGGACCTCGTCAGATCAACAATCCACTATGAAGTAGAACGTTACAATCTTCTTCACTCACGCAGAGTGGATAAACAATAAGAGAAATAGAGAAAACGGAGAGATCTGACACGAGGACATAGAATGCGAGATGTAGATTGCAAAGTAGAGAACCTCCACGAGCGAACCTCCTTCTATAAGCTTCCTCTCTCTCTTTCTCCTCTCTCTCTCACCTTTGATAGCCCTAAACCCTTTAGCAAATCCCTGCAAAGCTTTAGGAAACCCTCTTGCTATTTTGTGATACCTAGAAAAAAGGCAACCCCTTTTATAGTTTTGGGAAACTCCTTTCCGCATCCCGGTTGCGAAAGGACTCAAATAGCCGCAAAATGGCGGAACAGGCTAACCTACGACTAGTCGAAATTCCAGCGGTCTTAGCCTCCTACGACCGGTCGTATTTACGCCTACGACCGGTCAATCTCTCAACTCGCCCTACACATAAAAAACAAAGACGAACTGGCCATTTTGGACTTTGAGTCGTGCCAGGGCTCGAACCTACGACCGGTCGAGCACCTCCCACGACCGGTCGAGAGGGGCTCTGGACCGGTCGAAGACGGGGAAAAAACCCCATCATTTCACTCTACACTTATTTAATACTTTCTGACACAAATATACCTTAAAGCCTCTTGACTTTTAGGAACCGAATATCATACTGATAAACTCGGTAGGGTTCACAGAAGATGTGTGTCTTACCTATATGGTTTATCTATTTTTCCATTTTTCCATATTATTTTATGACAAGAACTCAAAATAGTGGGTATAATAATGTCCACCCACAACAATGTTTCTTTGTCACCCTAAACCCTAATAGGGTCATATAGATTTAAAACATTTATAGTCCTTGCAAAATTTTCAACAATAGGCATTTAATTCACACTATTTTACATAGTGTGATCCACTTGAGCTTTGGATATGCTTCAAGTTTAAAGTCATGCCTTAGAATGAGCTAGCGAAACAGATGGACGGCTTGGATAAGGCACATACATCATGGCAGGCCACACAGGCTTTAACGTTCATTTTTACCACGTAGTCTGCCACGTGACATCCTTATGCCCTCTGATCTAGCCATGTTAGGCCACGTGTAAACAAAACTTTTACTTTTGGCCATTCTTTGATGCCCATCCATTGGATGGTCGGGATAGTCCCACGGATCCAAATTTCTTTCCCCGCCCAATTAGACGGTCCAGATCATTTGGCCACACGTCCCCGCCCTTCTCGCTGTTTAGACCTCTTCAAATTATAAATTTACCAATAATGCCCTTCTTTAACGCCACGCTATTCGGTCAAACTGACACGTGTCAATCGCATCCAATATGGATAAGCACGAATCCGTGAATATTCCATCCGAGTCACTGTCATGTCCAAAATGGCCACTCAAAATCTGCCACGTAAGATGCAACTATCAAAAATATGGTTCTCGACCATTTAAGAAACGTGTGATGACTCCTTAATCGTACACATGTCATGGTTGTACTGAAATCCGGGCCGTCCAAATCGCTGACCCGATTATGTATGAAGGCTCCAAAAATGAGACTGATAATATTATCTTAACCGTCTGATTTTCACTTTAAATTTGGACGGCTCATTCGCTGGAAATACACCAATTGGATGGTTTTCAATGGCCGATCAATATAAATTTAGAACTATGCCTCATAGACAATGTGTCCCACATTATGGACGGTCCAGATAATGTTAAAAGAGTGTCCACATGTAAGGAAGATGAGTCACCACTATTTTTGAAAACTGGGTGAACTATCATAGCATTCTAACTATATCATATAGGGAAATGGTACTATCAGGTCGACCTCATGGGAACTTCCCATGAGGACGAGCTTTGTGGGCCCCACATGATGAGTTTAGGACATCAACACCGTGAATTTGATGGGTTCCCTTTAGATTATGGATATCCCAAAAATCAGCCATATACGAAACTCAGGTGGGCCATACCATCTAAAACCATGCAAAGACATGACTAAAACATATAAAAGTACTTGGTGGGACCCACCTGAGTTTTGGATTCTTCTGAAACTTGGTCTAAAATCTCATCCAAATGGTACACACACAATGGATGGTCTAGATTTTTAAATCACATCTCAGAGGGCCCAATAAATGATTATGAATATTTTAATGGAGGGTAAGCCCTCTCAACTGTTTTATGTGGTGTGGCCCACCCAAGTGATGGATTGAGTTGATTTTTAAGAATGTGTTCCACCATGGAATGGTTCATCTGACTGATAGAGTTGATTTCCTACACACATCACAGTGGGGCCCACACATCTCGACCTCATGGGAAGTTCCCATGAGGTCGACCTTATATTACCATTTCCCTATCAGGTATTCCTTTATCTTCCATTGCCTGAAAGAAGGAAATAGGAAGTGAATTTGAGAGAGGAGATGGATAAATCACGTCCCTTGATCATAGCAATGAAGGGCCATCCTGGCACAGGCAAAAGCACCCTAGCCCACGCCATCGCAGCCACCATCAGATGCCCTCTCCTCGACAAAGACGACGTTCGAGATTGCACTGGGCCCATCCAACATTCTCTCAGTCTCAACTCGGTGGGCCCCACATTGCTCAACGATCTATCCTACGCCGTATTGTGGAAGATGGCCCAGTCCCAGATCAACCTGGGCCTCAACGTTGTGATCGACTCACCACTCTCTCGACGGGCCCACCTCGATAGCTTGCTACAATTAGCTGGGCCCACTAAGGCCCATGTCATCATCATCGAGTGTAGGCCCCACAACCAGGATGAGTGGCGCCGGAGGCTCGAGGAGCGTGGGGCCACCGATGGTGGGTCTAGCTGGCACAAGCCCACCACATGGCTAGAACTGCAGAAGCTGGTGGAGGGGTACCAGGGTTGCAACGACTACGATGTAGGCCACGTGCCAAAGCTTGTGGTGGACCCCACTGGGCCTGCTGGGACTGATGAGCTGGTATCAAGTGTGCTGCAGTTTGTTAGGTCGGAGGTTATTGAGAAGTGGCCACCGATCGCCTCGAATCATGTGTTGACACGTGTATGTTATTAAGGACATCACATCTGCATAGTTTTGATATGTCCCACCTTATGATGGGCCTGATTTCAGTAAAGCCCAGAATATATAGATACATTTGAAGTTGATGGCTAGACCAATCACTAGTAAAAACCATATGATTTGATCAGATGGTTGCTTTGTGTGGTCCACTTCATGCTATTATTTGTGGGCCCAACACCTGATCGGTCTATAAGGTGGTGGGCCTCAGGCATCTGATCAAGATCGCACTTTTTTTATATGTATTGGTGGGCCCAATGGCTTGTGCAACAGATACATGGTACACGTTGGGTATATGTGGCCCAATCAAAGCCGTCCAGTTGGTGGGTCACTATTATCGACTGGACCACATCAAGCACCTGAAATTTTCCAGTTGGATTTGGACCACTCACCATATCTATTTTAATCATTACCTATCAGACAGAAGACCAACAGTTCTGGTTTTGGGGCTGGGCTCTATCTGCCAATGGACCAACGAAATAGATGGTCAGGATTGGCATGCATGTGTGCAGCATGTCTTCAAAGACGGTATGTTCATATCTGAGTCTAGCCCAATCCATAATGGACGTTCCAGATTATTTTCATCAAGACCCATCATGCTAATGAGTATTCCAATCTTGATCATAGATTACAAAGTCAACAATTACGAGCGGAACCGACACGAGCTTGGCCCAGCCCGACTCGGCTTAGCCAGCAGGCTACCCAGCTGGAACTTGGCTCGGCTCGGCTCAGTCTTCAAGCTTGACTGGCTAACTCAGATCGGCTCAATCAGCAGCTTAAGCCAAACTTGAGCTTGAACTTTCGAGCCGAATTCAAGTTCGAGCCTACAAGCTGAGTTTGAGTTTAAGTTTTAGGATTTTTAATATATATAATATATAATTTATTTACATATATAAATATTTACAAAATATTTATATTAAGTGGAACCGTTCCGATTTGAATCGATTCAAACTGAATCAAGTTCAAGTCAAGCTTGGTCTAACTTGGACTCAGCTTGAGATTTTTTTAGCTCAAAAAAGCAGCTCAACTCGGCTCGAACCTAGTTTTGAGCTGAGCCGAGTCAAGCTCGGTCTAGATTGGGCCTAGCTTAAAATTTTTTTGAGCTCGACTCAGCTTGAACTTTGAGTCGAACTTTTCCGAGTTGAGTGGAGCAAGTTAACCAAGCTAACTCAGTTTGCGTACAGCTCTAGTCAACATTAATAGATCAGTATATGGATTATTCAAAAAAACAAGAAGAAGAAGAAGAGGAGAAAAACATGGTCCTTAATGTTTCAAATGAACAAATCTACAACATCCAATGTGTCCCATTATACTTGATGAATGGCCCAAATGCTGGGACCAGTTTATTCATCATTGCCAACGGGAACCGTCGGTTCAGATTGACTGGGGTGCTCCAAATACAATTGCACACACAAAGGTTCACTGCTCATCGACTTGATCGGTGTAATCAATGGAGGCTGTTGCCACTGCTTCGTGTCGGTCGGAATCCAAAGCTGTGTTTCCTTGTTGCCTTCCTCAGGAAGAGAACGGACATATGCCGTGATCTCCCAGCTGCAATCTGTTAAAAATGCAAATTTACAATTTGGATTGAAGAAAAATAAAAATTGAAAAAGAAAAAGACCAAAACGTCGGTATTTATGTGTGGGGGATGCTTTTTTGGGTGAACATGGTGGACACTAATTCAAGAATTTAGGTTTTTTATCTCTAATCAATGGTGGAAATACCAATGGTCTTGATTCGACCTATACTAGTTTTATGGTTCCCAACGTTAGCCTATTCAAAGCAATGATTTTCATGTACGCCATAACGGCCGTTACGGAAAGGTAACGATGGCAACTGTTACATGTTACGGGGTCATAATGGCGGTTGCAGCCCCTGTAATGGCCCATTACACCCCTCGTAAAAGGCCATAACAGCCCTTTAACGGTCAATTACGGGGTCCATATGGGTTTTTTGGGCCACTGGTAGGTTTCTCCAACATTGAAAGGAATTTATGACAATGACTCATCCGCCATGTACATGGCATACACGCATATCGATCTAGATAGTCCAAATTATGGGGCCCATTGTTTTGATGGAGCATGGCTAAAAGAAAGATTGATAGAGCTATCCTAGCCACCCAAATGGTAAACATCAAATACATAACTAAAAATGAATTGCTCAGTTCAGATGGTTAAGATTTTCCAATCAGTGTGATTTTTCCAGCCAGCCATCCACAAGCACACATGATTCAGACAATCAGGATCACCTCTCAAGTATAAACCACATATACAGAGGATCATAGGCACGTGAATGCAAAATCAAGAGAAGGAAATGAAACTGAGAACAGCCGGCATTTTCAAGCGTACCATGTGGGAGAGCTTTAGTAAGGGGTTCAGCCACCGAGAGCTTAATCAAGAACGACCGCAGAGCAAACTCTAAATCAGTTTCTTCCACCTTTGAGCCATATGACAGGTTCACCGAGAGCTTGAATACAAATCTCTCAGCCGGGATATGCTCCTTGTTATAGAAGATGACCGCCACCCTCTCCACCAATCCCTGGTTTAAAAGAAAAGCCTTCAGAGTCTGTTTAGTGCATTTTGATGGTGCATGCTATCTAGCATGAAGTTCATGTCAATGAAGTAAAACAAGCATTTGAAACTGACGCGTTGCCGACAGGCGCGTTTGGATGCACAATCAAGTTGAATTGCAGTTATTAGTTCAATAAACTGGAAACAATGATATTTTAGATACCTAGTCATTTATATTTTCATGAGTCTGAGCTCCACACTATAGTCATGTTACCTTTAAATTTGGCTGAAGAGAATGTAACTGAAATTTGTGGGCTACTTCCTCATTTGAATACAAGGAAAGGTCATTGATTTTTACATATCCTCTTGATTAAACTGAATGCTTATCGCAATTCAATCTGCTTGTGCATCAAAACACGGATATGGCAGTTCGAAAAGCAGTTGCAAACACTTAAAAGAGTTTGGTTCTTACATATCCTCTTCCTTAGACAAGGAGCCTAGGGCTCTCAACGGGTTCAGGTCCTAGAGTCCATGTACCTGGAATGATTGGGTCTGGATACTTTTGCGTTCCCGTCTCACTTTTTAGGACCCGGACCTGGACCCAATCGGATCCAGGTACCCAAAGGCCTTTGGATCTTAGTCACGTGTCGGATTCAGTCAAATAAAGGCATTTACATGATAGGGACCACCCGATGGATGGACTAAATCACACTCATGTGTGCCCCTTTGACAGACACACGTTATGTAAATGGCCACTCCTACATGCATATGGCTTACCAAACCTCATTCCATTGCTAGATAACTTTATATATATATATATATATATATATATATTATATATATATATATATATATATTATATATATGTATACATTACTAAGAAAATTAACAAACCAGGCCCAATACGGTAGACCCGACATGAGCCCTAATGGACCTGATCTTTCACCAGGTCCAAAATGGTGGACCGGAACACATCCCAATTTCTAAATAGTTCTGAAAATTTGGAACCCGGGCCCATATAAATCAGGTTGGATCCAACAGGTAACCATGGGTCTAGGCACCTGTTTTATAATCCAGTCCCAGTATCTGAAAACCAACTATGATAAAATCTAGATCCAATAACCAAATGAATACCCAAAATAATGTGTGAGACAATGTAACAAGTTTCAAGAGACAAAAATGAAAAAAAGGAAACAAGAAAAAGATAAGGATGGTCCTCATGCTGCGTGACTGCAACCCTATGGGCAATCCAGCAAGGCCGAAAATTGACCCCACACAATCCAGAAATCGCTGCATAAGCCCCACACACCGACAAACCACACCCCTTCTTTCCCACTGTTGAAAATTGCCATAAAACCACCATGAAGAATGGTGCTTTTCTTGCCTTTAGGTTTCAAAAAAGAAAATATAGCCAAGAGCTCCAAAACCATTGCTCGCTTCTAGAGAAATAAAATCGAAACAAAAACTACAGGAAACCAATCCCATTTTTACAATTAGAGCCCACAAAACTTGCCCTCATGGTCACCTTTCAGCGAATACAATGAGTGAAACATACTCCAAAGAACTAAACGTCTTTAGGGTCCTTTTCCCTAAATAAAAATCCAGTTTTGCATCATGATTGGTGATTCTGATGTTGCCTTCTCAATGACAGGAATGCATGACATATAGTGACGATTGATGCACCGGACATGAAATGACTACGTATTAGAGCAAGTACACACGAATCTTGCACCTCATAATGGTATTTTCAGCTACTAAATCGACCAGCCCCTAGTGTTTCAAAAAGTAATGATTACTAAGAGTCTTGGTCACATCTTCTATGGTGCTGAAGGATCTCATCCTGATTATATGGTTGCTTATCACTAGTTCCTCGAAAACATAAATCGTGAATTACTATACATGATAGTCCACCATTTTCTTTTCAGATTGTCCAATGCATCAACTAACATATGAGTGGAGTTCGACATGGTGGCACACACGGTGTATAATCACATGTAGCCGATGTTTAATTATAGTTGCACAAAACATTAAGAGAAGCGGCTTGGATGCGGGGTAGCTGGGAAGCACCTTTTTCAAAATGTTAGAGAGTATAAACAGCTAGTAAGTGGGAGCAAGTGCGCGAATCTGAAGCGTGATTCGAAGTGGGAGCAGTACCTGGAGGGGCCGTCCATCTAGGCTCTAATCAGTTTCACTTTCTTCTAAATGGTACTACATTAGCTTTCTATCACTGGAGAAAATTTGCAAGAAATTGGGCAAATGGAAGAGATCCTACTTTCAAATGTAGGGAGTTCGGACGAATGATATCAGTTTCTTCATTCTATTTCCTCATATGCTTTTTCTATCTTTCTGATGCCGCTATCGTTAGTGAAATGAATCTAAGGAAGAAAAATTAATTTATATATGTAAGCAACTACATGCATGTATACACATGCGTGCATTGGCAAGTACAGCAAAGCAAAAGCATGCATTAATCTAATTCAAAAGGAACCTTTTCCCATTCAAAGAGGGAGGTTTAAATTTAACGGCATGTTTGGATTTACCAATTCCATGGAAATGGAAAAGGTTTGCCATTGATGTGAAAAGCTTATGATGTTTGAATAACAAGAAAAGGGAGGATTTCATAGAAGCACTCATTGCACTTTTCCATAGCCTGGATTCTCTAACAAAATAAACTAGGTGACCATTGTCTCACAAATATGGGATCTCCACTTGCCATTCAAACAAGATCCCTCAAAATAGAATCCATGTTTCAATAGTGCTCGTGGAAATGATCCATTGCCCAATCATTACTTCTTCTTTTCTTTTATGTACGAATACATGTATCCAAATATCGCCTAAGGGAACTTAGGGGAAACAAGAAAATGTACAAGCTAAACATGGATGGTGAATTTGGAAATTCAAATATTCATGGAAAACCTCATGAAAGAAAAATACTTGGGAGGAATACTTTAGGAAAGAGAAAGGAAGGGTATTCATGATCACGGGATAGAAAGTATAAAAAAAAAATCTTAAAGTGAGACTCATGAATTTCTGGGAAGAGCAAAGAGATTGGTAAGGATTCCATTTTGATAGGGAAAAAAGAAAAAAGAAAAAGAAGAACCCCTCAAAGATGGCATCTTCCATCAATGGAGTCAATTGAAGTGGGGGACGCTCGAGTGGTATAAGTACCACCATAAGCTGCAGTGGTACCGGGACACACATGATGCATGCATAAAATCCAGTCTGTCCATCAAATGTGCAAGTGCATGTTACCCCCATGGCCCAAAAATCAGGCTCATCTGTGAATCAGGTAGGCCACACCACAGGGAACAAGTTGGAAGGGAACATCTACTCTTGACTTGCATGGAGCGCCAACAGTATTGTGAAGATGAAATCCTGGTCATTAAGACCCTTCATCTGGTCTGGATGAAGGGTCAGGCTGAAAATCAAGTTTTGGAATTCAGATGGGCCGCTGTGTAAATAGAGGGTGGAGGCCCCCTCTCACATTGATCTGTGTTGTGGCTCACTTGAGGTTGGACCAGGGTATTTTTGGTGCCTGAGGTGTAATATGAGGTGACACGCCTGATGGACAGGTTGGATGCCCTTCATACATCACATGGGCCCCACATCTGTCCAATATCACTGCAAGCTTACAGTTGTACTGGTACCACTCAGAGTACACCCCATTGAAAATTGGCCTTAAAAACCATTCATCTTCCAATCCTCTGGATGATAGATAGATGACTGGAAACTATCGAAGAACGCAAGATGCCTCTATAATCTGAATGGAATATATGGTGGAAAATTTGTTTTAGGTGGAAGCAAATTTGGAGATCAAATTCAAAACTGTGTACAAATGGTCCATTTGTTGAATTGGAGAGTTGTTGGGAGGGTTTCAGCTTGGTTGTTGCCGGTGTGAGGCAAATGAGGAAACGAGGGACCAGATTTTTTCCAGCATGAGCTTATGCAGCAGCAGTTAAGTTCTTGGTGACACAACAGAGGGAAGATGAACTTTTTTTGTAGAAATAAGAATGACAAGACCCCATCTATCATCAGTCGTGACTCAGGCCCTACAGATGGCTGTCCATTGTTTATTATGGAAAGAGATGTAAATAGATTTTGAGGTTGATGCCAAACAGCTTACGAATATGATGAATCTTATGAAGAAGTGTGACTCAACAAACCCACACTCTACGATGTATTTAAGTTCTTTGTTTGAGACCGAATCCGAATGGAAAATGCAAATAATAATAATAACTGTGAATCTTCATCCAATTGTTTGGCTTAGAGCCCGTTTGCATACTAAAAATGTAAAGAGATTTGGATCTGTTTTAACTGCCAACATCCACTGATGATGTGGGACCCAAGAGTCCATCTCTATCCATGTCAGTTTTTCTTTTGTTGGTTGGTGTAAAGAAGTCCCACTGCTACAATCTATTTCCTTTCAATGCCAGTTTGAATAGAATCAATTGTACTAGTGGTAGAGCTGGACACCGAGTCGAACCGAGTCGAGCATGGCACAGCTCAGCTCGGTTTGGTCAATAGCTTGAGCCGAGTTCGAGTTCGAGTTCAAGCTGCCGAGTCAAGTTCAAATTTGAGTTTGAGGTTGTACATAAAATCCAATCCATTCTATAGTAGAAGTGAAAGTTGAAGATGACTTGTAAACAGAAAAGTGAAAATATTATAAACTTACAGTGTTCACAACATTGGATGCGTTTCTGGCTTTTTCTACTATAGAAGAGGAGATGTGTTTGTCGAGCTCGAGCTGCTATCTAATTCTTCATATAGGTACTCGTTCACCTCTCCTGAATCAGAAGGTGGAGAGAGTTTTCCATCATGCTCTTGTATAGTTTGAACTAGATTTTTCAAGCTTTCTTTGTGAGCAGATTTATACGGAGTACCCAACACCCTGTAAAATGCACCGAGACTAGAGAGGAACTTGGATGGTTCGTTACTCTTCCTCTTTTTGCTCGTGCTCGATCCTGCTTCGGCATCATGTTGTCTTGGAGGATATCGTTGATGTATAGAAGCCTCTTCCATACTACGTTTCAAGGCAAGTTGGAATTGCTCTTCTTCCAATGCTAATAATCCATCTTCCTTCTCTGCCTTGGAATGTTTGGATGGGGTAGAAAGTTTCTTATTTGAATCTAGAAGGGCCTGAAAAAGAAGTTGGACCTCCTTTGGGGCTTTAGGACATGGTTTTGCATTACCACCCCGACATGCTAGGTGTAACCTAAGCCGATTAGTTTTATAAGAAAACTTTGCCCCACACAAACCACACATAATCTTCATTTTTCCAGACCTTGGGGAGTGGACTAGGGAACCATAGTCCCAAATGTCGGTCGATGGGTCAGATGACGACATATCTACACTCCCTGTTTTGGAAAAATTAGTATTTTGGCATAGTTATAAATCAAACAAAAATTAGAAACTGACAACTTGAGGTAAAAGCTAAACAAAAGGTTGCAATATGATGAACAAAAGCAATAATGAAATATGTTTTAACAATTAACATAATATAAAGAAAATAAACAAAAGTTATTGTATTTCTTCAAATGTGTAAATTGCAATACATTCAAGTACACAATGCTCCACTTTCAACAGATTAACAAATAACAATAATTTATGATATGCTTTATGTTGATGTTGTTACAGCTGCAGTCACGTCTTGAGACTCGATCTCATCCTCAATATCAAAACTACTACATCCCTAAACCAGACGCAACCAATCTTGTGTACAAATTAATGCTTTAACTTTTTCTTTTTTTTTTGTGAAAGTGAGCTCCGATGCTCACTCACAATCATATTCCCCATGTTAAAAGCAGCTTTTAATGCCACTATTGAAATTGAAATTGACGATGTCCTGTGCCATCACTGCTAGTGTAAGGTATTTTGCTTCACTAACTCTCCTCTCCCACCACCCTAAAACATCAAAGTCTGAGTCCGAGTGCCTTATGATTGACTCTTTGAAATACAAGTCTAACTATAATTCATTTGTCTGATTATCCGTTTCTTCTTGTGCTAAGAAAGATATGTATTCATCGAGTACACTGTCATCACTTATAGAAACACATGGAGCTCTAACTTCTTTATCACCTGTTGTGACTGTGGGTAAAGTAGAAACATATTACGTGTACAATTCTTCGATTGTATCACGAACCTTAGAGGTTTCGATTACTGCCCTTTCAACAAAATAAATATTTATAAAAATGAACTTAACCAAGCCCATATTGCACCAAGGATCAAAAACAACTACTAAGGCCATTAACAAATGGCATTCATCCCAGTACTTATTGAACTTCATTTGCATACCAAGTGCCATTAGCTATAGAAAATTTGGACTCTCACTAGCACTTTTTTTGGGGCTTTCTCAATCTTCCAAAGAGACGGAAGAAACAAATTTGCAGTGGGATACTTAGTTCCAGAAAAAATCTTCATGCGGTCATAAAAAACTTTGAGAAACTTGTGGACTTGTTTTGCATTGCTCCAATTATCTTTAGTAGACAACCAAGCATACGTCCTATCACGTGCCGCATATTCAGGAAATGCAAGCTCTAATTCCATGGTTGAATCTAACATTTCAAAAGTCAAATTCCAACGTGTGCATACACTTAACTTCAACGCTTTTGGGGATTTTACATTTAAATGTTGGATTATATCACTTCATATACACAATCTTGAAGATGATCACCCTATGTATTTTACATTATCTTATGTTCTCTATAGTGTGGTCAATTGTTTTCAGCCCTTATTGTACAATCAAGTTTAGTATGTGGGCACAACACCTAACCTAGAATATTTTTCCCTTAAAAGACAAATTTTCGATTGCCTTTAACTGATTACGTAAGAATGAAATTACATTGTTATTTGTTGAAGCATGATCGAAAGTTATTAAAGAGATTTTATTTTTAATGCCCAGTCTCATAGACAACTATAGATGCAATCCGAAATAACCAAATCAGTATGACAAAGGTGGCGGAAGTTCAAAATTCTCTTACAGTTTCCAATCTTCATCAACGTAGTGTGTGGTTAATGAAATGCATCACCTTCTTTGATTGGATGTCATCCACAAATCAGAAGTCAAACTTATTCTAGAGACCGATGCTAAAACTGCTTTTACTTTGATCTTCTCATTTGCATACATTTTCATATATTCTCTTCACAGTGAAGCGGGAGGCCTTCTCAACTTGAGGGATAAGGAATTTACAAAAACACATGAAAACTTTACTATCTATCATTTTAAAGGATTTTTCTTCAACGATGCATACCACTTTTTAGCCTCTCTCTGTCAAACTTATTAGTAGAAAGTTTACCTTCAAAGTCGCCCCCTTCTGGTAAATGAAAGCAACTGTTGGCCTGGATTTGGGATTCTTGGTCTCTTTGAACAACTTCACCTATGTCCGTTTAAACGAGTAGTTGACCCCTCAGGATTCTTACTATATAATAATTTACAGTGCATACATCTAATCTTCACCACACCATCAACTATGACTTCTTCAAAGTAATCTCACACTGTTGATCTTTTCATTCCTTTTATTGAAGCCGAAGACACTTCTCCCTCCACAATAAGAGATGTAGTCGACGCATCGACACCGAAGGTAGTCGAACTTCATCACTAGTCATCTATAAATATAAAGATAAAAAACTAACTTTTATGCATTTATCAACACAAAGTGGTATCTACTTAAATGCCCCTCCAAATTTTCTAAACTTGACTAACTATCTAAATCAATCACCCATTCAAGGTTGGATAGATTATAATGCTTTTATTTTCTCATTTAAATGACGCGTCAAAACTTCAGCAGCATCTCCCCTTATCTCTCAAGAAATATTAATCATGCATTTAATTTCCACGTCAAGTATCTACACAAAGTGTGGATATTTGATGGCGGAAATAAATGCAAGAAATATATCCATAGAAAAACATAGAGATGAGCCGGAACAAGTATGTGCATTTAAATCAGAATAAATGAAAACATTCCAATATATTGAACCTTGAACTATCTAAAAATGGGACAATTTGATGATTTTTATGTCTTCAAAAACACATTGTATATATGCCTAACAACATAAAAATCCCCAAATGGGCAACTAATTATCCTATACTACAATTTATTTATTTATTAAAAAAAAAAAAAAAAAAAAAAAAAAAAAACACAACAATCTGACTAATTGAACAATTGATGAAAATATAATATCTAACTAATAATTTAGAATTCTAACAATTTAACAAAAAAACACGATTCACATTGATTCTAACAATTTAATAATAAACATCAAACATGATTCACATTAATTCTAATTCACATGATTAACAACATAACATTAATTCTAACAATTTAACAATAAACATCAAACATGATTCCAAATTTCCAATACATGTAATTTATATATATATATATATATATATAGGGAAATGCTCACCTACGCACGTGCGCACTTTTGCACACGTGTCATGGGTGTCTAATCTGAATGGTCCATGTGATGCGGAATCCCATGAAACCCCAAGAGACAAATTTTCACCCTGATCTAAAATTTTGGTGGGCCATAGCAAAGAGAAATGCAAATCAAGGGAGGAAACTGTTTTCATTTTTCATGGCCCACCAAAGTTTTGGATCAAAGTAAAACTTGGGCCCAAGGGGTTTCATGAGGTGCTGCTTCACATGGACGGTTCAGATTTTGGATCCACATCACGAATGATGGGTTCTCAAAAAGTTTGCAGACTAGTTCGTGTGGTAGAATCAGTAGTGAGTGATTTCCCTATATATATATATATATAGGGAAATGCTCACCTGCGCACCAGTTCACACGGAATATATATATATATATATATATATATATATAGAGAGAGAGAGAGAGAGAGCGCTCCCATGGACATCGGCCGGCCGGGTTACCATGGACAGTGGCCGGTCGGGCACCCAAATATATAGAGAGAGAGGGTTACCAGCTCAAGTGGTCGGACAACGAATGCAACGGGCTCGGATAGAGACGGCCAAGTGGTCGGACAAGGAGGACGGCTAGACAGAGATGGCCGAGTTGTCAGACAGGGACGGCCGGGATTTAGGGCCGCTCGCACTCAGGTCAGCTAAGGCGAAAACACAAAAAGGGGGAGGGGGGTGCTCTGGCAAAAAATAAAAAAGGAAAAAGAGTGGTTAGGGCTCAAGGTGCTCAAGCGAGAAAGGGCAGAGGGGGTTAGGACTCAGGTGAGTGGCTCTTTATATTATTAATATTATATATGTTAATAATATTAAAACCAGGCCAAGT
This sequence comes from Magnolia changhungtana, assembly GCA_030180095.1. Lineage (NCBI taxonomy): Eukaryota > Viridiplantae > Streptophyta > Magnoliopsida > Magnoliales > Magnoliaceae > Magnolia > Magnolia changhungtana. The sequence goes on from JASAUF010000188.1 coordinate 9,902,336, forward strand.
CGATCCAAGTCGAGTTCGAGTCGTGCTTCGGGCCGAGTCGAGTAGAGCTTGGACTCGGCTCAAAATTTTTTCGAGCTCATTAAAACAGTTCTACTCGGCCCGAACCCAGTTTCGAGCCAAGTTAAGTCGAGCTTTTCTGAGCCGAGCCGAGAGAGTTAACCAAGCTAACTCGGTTCATGTCTACCTCTAACTAGTGGGCTTCTTTACACAACATGACATGCGAAAAACAACGTGGAGCCATAGGCCCACTTCATCAGAGGATGTCAACAGCTACAACAAATACAAATCTCTAGATGCTCAATATTTTGTAACCAAAAAGCCCTAAGGGTGTGTTTGGATCCTAAATTAACTGAATTGCAATCATCCAATTCAATGTGGAAGAAATGACAAACAGGCAAAGGCACCATTTTAGTTCACAATGGTAAACAAACGCTAATTGCAACCCATGCATTTCAAGTTGGACTTGGAATTACCACTAGTCTGATTTGGGGGCTCTACACATCCCAGAATGTGGCTAGCCCCACTTTGATCATTTCCACTCAATTGGATTGAATTATTGCAATTCAATTAAGTTAAGCATCCAAACGCAGCCTAGAGTTTAGCACCTATTGTACTTCCAAAAGGAATCCTTATCGAGAGCTCATGATTGCTGCATTCACGGTCAAGCTAGATTCAGATTCAATTCACAGATTGTAATTCATGGGTCCTTGGTGAGTGGACTTAGCTAGGTTTAGTTACCCATAAGCTCCCTCAATTTGTGCCTATAATTCCTTGAGTTTGCTGACTCAATTTGTTCCGCTTGTGAGCCTGTTTTCACTTATTTCCCAAAACTACTTTGAATCTATTACAATGTGCCACAAGTTCGAGCCATCTCAAGCCCAAGTTTTTGACTCATCTCATGAATTCAAGCCAAGAAAGCTCTAATTGAACTAGCAATTGCCAAATTCAGCATTGTTCTTTGCGTTTTTTTTTTTTCCTTCTTCTTCTTTTTTATTTTTCTTTTTTCCTTTCTTTCTTTGGCTCCAGGTGGGCTGAAGTGGCCCATGAGATAACAGTATTGGAGTCTCCTTCAAGGCTTTCTCTACACAACAACCCAACAACAATTTAAAGAAATCACCTTTAGCATTTCTTATCACAACACCAATGCCACGTGGGCCCATGTTAAAGATGAGTACCCATGTAAGATTTCCACGTACCAATTGGAGGATATTTTGAAGAGCTCTTGATGAGGACATCATGTCACGTACACCCTTATGTACGTATCAGAGGAGGAGGCGGGCCGCACCACTTTCCTCGTGGCTAGGCGAGTACCCGTGATCGTGCTGAAGACCCCGTGTGCATGTATGAATATCTGGAAGACCCCACACTAGGAAGATGCACATGGGCTGATTTATGAAGTGATCCAGACCGTTGCATCAGAGGGACGCGAGGATCGGTCTATTGGATCGCATGGATCACATGATCGGGCTATTGATCATTGATCGTCCACAACAGTTTTAGATTTTATCATATTTTAGGATTTAGCTTTTGATTATTTTATATTTGGACACATTATGAGTGTTTTGGTTGATTTTATTGAGACTATGGCTATTTTCATTAAAGTTCACAAGACGGGGATTATTGTAATTTTGAAACTTCTTGGATCTATAAAAAGAGGGGGGCATGAGATCTCTCTCCCATTGAATTTTGTGATTAAAAATAAATTTATAAAAAAAAAAAAAAAAAAAAGTTTTTGCTTTCTTCTCCCATCTTCATGCGATTTGAAGATACTTCCATGCGATTTGGAAGGAAGATTGGGTATGAGGTCTCCATCCTATCCCCACACCTTCTCTTTTCTTCCTCATCCAAGTATTCCCTTTAGGTTCTTAATTCTCCCATCTCAAATCTTCGTTTCCTCCAAAACCCAACTTTCTCATACCCATCCACAAACCAAACCCTAACCACCCTAAACCGATCCTCCCACACCACACGAGTGACCGTACGGCCACGCGTGTGAATCCCACCTGCCCCTTTTGGCTTTCCACCATCATTATATCAAAACCACATTCCTCCATCCCCAAAACCCTAACCCTAAACCTACTTTCGCCAAATTATCCAAACCCTAATTTTCACCTTAGGATGTATTAGGTTTCCTATTTTAAAATAAACTATACCATATGTTAATTGGATGTCCCTACATCCATTAGATCCTAGTTTCGTTTTATTTAATGATCTTATGTTACGATGTTCGTACCTTAGGCTAGGATTATGCATGATTTTCTTTTGATTTTCATGATATTTGTGATGGATATAGCAACGTTTGTGTTTTTATGTTAAATATCTTAATTCGGTTATCTGATCTCACATGTTACTTAGTTCATGCATCAGTCCTGCATCAGCTCTTGAACTTCAAATTTGATCATTTGGTAATCATCACCAATGATCAATATTAAAGAATATCTTGTTCCACAGAGCATGAAGCGAAGTGGCAACAGATTTGGGTGCAAACACGTGGAAGCATCTATTTTAAAATGTAAGAAAGCATAAACAGCTAGAAAGCAGAAGCACAAGTTCAAAACACAGTTCGAATGAGCGGCACCTGTTGAGAAGTATCATGCGACTAAATACATTGCGAAAAACCCCGAAACTCATCTAGAACTAAATGACATCACTTTTGATCCTTCATGTAACCTTTTTCCAACAAAGATGTTGTGTTATATAAGATTCTTTTTATCCTTCATGTAACCTTTCCCAACAAAATGTTGCATTATAAAAGATCCAGCACTTCCTTTCTTTCTGAAATTCCCAACATGAAGATATGGGAGAACATGCCATTACAATCTCACTCCTCTTAAAGTTACCCCACCCCCAACTTTGGAAGATCTCACATAGCTTACCTTGAAAGATCCATCGAACCCCAAAAGCCTGAGAAAGCGGTCCCAAATAAACTTAGCAGACAAGCAGTTACAAAAAAGATCACCCAAAGTATTTATAGCCTTTTACTCATGAAACGCATAGTAAGGAATTTGTGTTGCCTGCGTTGGCACCTGGAGGTGATGAAGAGTAAGGATCTTGCCTTTGTCCACCATGGTTGTCCACACAAAAGAAATTGCTAAGAGGGGCCAAAGTGCCCCACCCTGAATCACACGGAGGGGACCCTCCATCCTTACGGAATACATCTACGGACTTGTAGGAGAAACAACTCACTGTCAATAATTTCCACAATCATGGACCATCCTCATATCCAAAATAAGACCTCTCCTAATGCAAACTGAACCGGCTAACTCTACCAAAAGATAAAAGAGCTAACATGAGGATTCACCACTAACTAATTTTCAATACACAAGGGTGGCTAGAAACATTGTTAGTTTTTTTTTTTTTTTTTTCCTAAAAAACAAAAGAGCATCCTCTTCCAATTTTCAGCAAATGACTCCATATGTAGCCACAAATTAGAGATTCTAGACAAGGGCCTCGGTTAAAGAGAGAAAATGTGTTCTGCACCATTCCCTATCCCTAGCCATGTAAATACAAGATCTCTACTTTGATGGGAAGGGATTTCAACAAGCTACTTGGAACTCAGAAAAAGAAGAAGGAGAAAAAAAAAAAAAGGCAGAGAGAGAGAGAGCAGAGGAATGGATGGACATTCTCGTGAACTGTGGCGAGTTGGTGTTTGGCGCTCTATCTTTGACTGTCCTTAATCTTCAACAACAAATGGTCTGGATTGTTATTCTTCATTTGATCTCCACGTTCTTCTTGAATTGGCTTGAATTGTATTAGAATTAGGGTCTTCATTTGATCTCCATGTTCTTCTTGAATTGGCTTGAATTGTATTAGAATTAGGGTGGATGAAGAGGCCAAGGGGACTTCTCGTTAGAAGTAACCAGAACCAATAGTCACACTCCTTAGCTTTTAGGAACTAGAGATCTCTAAAGTCTCTAACTCTAGGCTGTGTTCTTAGTTCTTCCATCCAAAGAGTGACTAGAAAAGGGGGGTGTGGATCCTATGCCAAAATTGGGCTGGGTCCTACACCCATCTCCCAACCCAATTGCTGAGATTTTGGAGCAAATTTAGGTGAGATCTAGGTTTAGGCCAATAGATACCAGATAACTCACAACAAATTTAAAGTCAAAACACCAGACCCTCAATGGGAGATTAACTGGGTTACTAATCTGAACAACCTACATATGGTGAGGTGTCTACAACTAACATTAGGGGTGCACATAGAACCGGACCAGAACCATTGGATCGGTCCGGTTTGGTCCAGTTCTACACAGCATCGATTCCGGTTCTGGTTCCAAAATTCCAAGAACCATTGGATACGGTTCGATTCCGGTTTAGGGGCATGTAGAACCGAACCGAACTGTGATCCGAACCGTGGATCCAAAGATTTCATACCAAAAAGTAATTTGTTTGTTTCTCCAAAATGCCCTTGATCAAAGTGGAAAACATGCTAATAGAGAGCTTATTTAACAATTTATTTTCTTTCATATCCCTCTCGAAAACAGATTGCAAACAGGGTCCAAGCTGTATGAATCCATCTTGTAAGCTATCTGTTGAGCTTTGGAAAGCTAGGTGAATCAGCAGTACTTAAGGTCTATGGGTTGCATTTCATTATAGAAAGAGTTGCATGTCTTTAGCCAATAGTTCCCTAAAGTGGAAGCGAACTGGTAATTACTATTTGGGTGTGATACAAAAGGCAATTGAATTTGAATGTAGCTTCGGACTGACACCGTGAACTGAGTACCAATACACCCCTTTAAAAAATGACTTTTGTTGGATTTTAAATGCATCTTATACCAATTTGGACTAGATTTTAAGAAGCCCAGAACAGTGGAACCGATCCGGAACTGAACCGGTTTTCACGGTCCGGTTCCGGTTCCGTTCTAGGGTGCTAACAGTCCGGTTTCGGTCCTGAAAATCCTAGAACCGTTAGGAATGGTTTGGTTCCGGTTTCACCCCAGAACCGGACCGAACCGACCCGTGTGCACCCCTAATTAACATGCCGATAAGGTCAAAAAACACCACCACTATTGTTGCCTTGATATTGCTTTTTTTTATGCACACGCCCACACCACACACACTCACACACCCACCCACACCACATGGGCACTCGATCCCTGATCTCAGTGTTGAAACAGTCTGTCTACCACTAAGCCATGGAGCTGGACACCTTTCCTACCTTGATGTTGCTTTTAGAAAGACTAACCAAGACCAATTTTCTCCACAACACTTCCGTATAATCTTTAACATATGCCTCTTTTTCACTTGCCACCCTATAGAGCATCAAAACTTAGATGCCAACAATTAATCACCACCCATGACTCTGGTTAAAATCTAACTTTGTGAGCTCTCCCCACTACAAAATATACTCTCTTTTTAAAATTTACCCACCATGTTTTTCTCATCCCCACCTTACTCATAGCTTTCCCAACCTCGGAACCCTTACCCATTTATGGCCCTTGCCCCAACCCTTCATCGATTTTTAAACCTCTTTCAACTCTATCAAATGATAGCTGCACACTCCCCTCCAACATGAAGTCCGTTCGTAGTAAGTTTCAAATTGCTCCCGTTTCAAATTGTGCATTGGACTCCTCTCTTGCTCACACTTTCTACCCATTTATACTTGTTTATATTTTAAAATAGACGCATCCCCCCTCTTGCACCTGAATCTGCTGCTGCTTCGCTTCATGATCCTTGCAACTATGGTCCAACTTCTTAAAAAGAGATCAGTGGAGAGAGGATGAACTAATCAAATATAAGAGCAGTATACGGAAACAATAAAGAATGCAACTAATTAAAATAAAAGCTACGAAGAAATGTGGGAATTTCCAAACACACCTTCTGAATAAAAGGTTGGAGGCCGGCTACCGCAGAATGGATGTAGTCACTGAGCTGTGGATGCCTGGCCCTCTGTACAGCAATGTTCATGTAACGTCTCCTTTCAAATGCTCCTAAAATTTGAATAGCATCCTCATGTGAGTATAAGGCAGTGTTTGGACGATCAATTGATTTGAATTGCAATCCATTCAATTCATTATAGGAGCAAAAATACTGAAGGCAATTTGCATGAGGAAAGATTGAAGAGGTAATCCCTAGCACATCTGCCAACATGGCAAATGCCCATGGGATCTAGACCATTTATCGGGTGGGGCAGGTGCAACTAATGCCTTGGCCCTAAAAATCAGGCCATCCATTCATCGAGTTGGCCACATGTGTACGTGACAAATGGATGGTTTGATAAGAAGCGGCCTAGGTCAATATTTGATTATGTTTACGGTCCACTTTATGAGTGGACCGGCCACTCATCGAGTGGGCCACACATGCATGTGACAAATGGATGGTTTGAAAAGAAGTCACCCGCGGTCTTATTCAATATACGTGTGCAATTCACTTGATGAGGAGATTGGCCAGGCAGTCCCTCATTGAGTGGACTGCACATGCATGTGACAATGGATGGTTCAAAAGAAGCAACATCCGTCTATATTCAAAGTATTGTCTGGTGCACTCGACAAGCGGACCAGCCACCCTCAATTGAACCAAACGTGCTAATGAGAAATGGACGGTTTGGAAAGAATCAACCAACAGTCTATATTCCAAGCATTTGTGTGGTTCCCACTCATCAAGTGAGCTACATGTGTAATTGGCAAATGTATAGTTTGAAGAGAAGCAGACTACGGTCTACGCTCAAAGGGCAAGTGCGGTCCACCTGATGAGTGGACCAAAATTGTAAGGGACAAATGGGCAGGGTGGAAAGGAGCAACCAACAGTCTATGTTCAAAAAGTATGTGTGGTCCACTTCATGAGTGGACGAGCCACTTATTGAATGAGATACATGTGCATCTAGTAAATGGACGGTTTGAAGGAAAGGAGCCGACAGGCCCTGTTCAAAGTGCAAGTGTGGTCCACTCGATCAGTGGACAGATCGCTCTTCGAGTGGGCCAAACATGTAAGCAACCAATTGACGGTCTAAAAGGAAACAACCAACAGTCAATATTCAAAAAGTAAGTGTGTGGTCCACTTGATGAGTGGACCGGCCACTCAACAAGCGGCCAACAGTGCATGTGACAAATGGACGGTTTGAAAAGAAGCAAGCAATGGCATATGCTCAACCGGTGTTTTCAGTTTTCTTTTTAGCAACCATTTTCTCTGGTTGAAAACAAAAGAGACAATTTGACTCCTTCGAGGGGAGAACTTCCAAATATCTCAAAGAGATGGGTTGGAATGGATAAAAATCAGAGTTGCCTTCTAATTTCTCACAACCACTTTCAATACAATTCATACGAAAAACTACTAATTTCACTCTTCTACTAACCAACTTCCTAACTTGATTCAAACATATGAGACTAATCCCATTAGACTCTCCTACGAACGTGCAACAATACCATTGGACTCAACAACTCATTCATTCCAATAACATGCAACAACCCCTTGACACGTGCACATATCACTCCTTAGGCCCTATTTGTTAAATTCGAAGTCCGAAGCCTGAATCTAAATCCAAAGTCTGAATCTAAAGTTGGAAAACTTGTTCGGTAACTATCTGAAAGAAGTGTTGAAGTCTGAAATTTAAATATTGAATCTCAAACAACCTGTTTGTTAACAAATGTCTGAAATGCTTGAAATCTATTAATTCGACACATTTGCCCATCCCACATGAAACGATCATGATGGAATTCCTACCATTAAAAACTTCATGCATTACGCCGAAATGTTTTTTTGTCATCCAATCCGTTCATAAGGTCATAGAACCTAGATAAAGAGACGCAAATATCATCTTGATCCAAATCTTTTATGGCCCACAAGAAATTTTTAATGGTCAATTACCACAGTTTCATGTACTATGGTCCTTCTGAGATTTGGATCTGCTTCAATTTTTGGATCATGCCGTAAAATGAGCTTTCAATGTTGTCCTGGACGGACAATGTGGATGTAGTCACATACATGACAGTGGGCACCACAATCAGGGGTCCCACCCACCTCGGTGGATCCGAGGACGCAAATGGCCTGATGACAATGTCAATTGGACGAGTGTTGTGTGGCCCCCACCATGATGTATGTGTTTTATCCATGTCGTCCATCCATTTTTCCATATCATTTTAGGGAATGATCCCAAAAATGAGGAAGATCGAAATCTCATGTGGACCACACCATAGGAAATAGTGGTGATTGAACGCCCACCATTAAAAGTTTCTTAGGGCCCTTAAAAGTTTTAAATGAAGCTGATATTTGTGTTTTCCTTTCATCTAGGTCTTTGTGACCTAATCAATAAGTTGGATGGTAATTAAACATTACAGTAGGCTTGATGAAGTTTTTAATGGTGGGCTTTCAATCACCACTGTTTTCTTGTGGTGTGGTCCACTTGAGATTTGCATCTGTCTCATTTTTGGGCTCATGCCATAAAATGAAATGGAAAAATAAATGGACGGTGTGGCTAAAACACATATATCATGGTGGGCCCATAGAGTAGCCATGAGGCTACTAGCCAATCCGCCCCTGGATCCATGATCCACTGAACCCGCTCCCCCATATCCGGGAAGCAGATTGCGTAGTGTGTGGATGTTGATGTGCCAAGTTCGGTGGACCCCACCATGAGGCATGTGTTATATCCACACAGTACATCCATTTGGCAACATCATTTTAGGTCATGAGCCCAAAAACGAGTTAAATCAGAAGCTCATGTTGACCACAAAACAGAAAGCAGTGGGGGCAATGATTCCAACCGTTGAAACCTTCGCCCGCCATAATGTTTATTTGTCATCCAACGTGTTCATGAGGTCACAAAGACTTGGATGAAGGGAAAAAAACAAATGTTAGATTGATTCAAAACTTATGTTGCCCCCAAGAAGTTTTCAATGGTAGACATTCAGTCACCCCCGCTTTTTATGGTGTAGTCCACTTGAGCTTCGGATCTGCCTCACTTTTGGGACCATGCCCTAAAAGTATCTCGTAAAATGGGCAGACGGTGTGGATATAACACATTCATTATGGTGGAGTCCACATGATTTGGTGATGCCAACACACCAAGGAGGTCGATGGTGTGCGGCACACCACGCAATCCATTTCCCAAATCGGCGATGATTAGGTATCAACGAGGACCTAGCTGGAGATGGGCGGTCCTGTCAAGGGCTCTATGGGGCCTACCTTGATGTATATATTTTATCCACACAGTCCATCCATTTTTCCATACCATTTTAGGGCATTACACCAAAAATGAGCTAGATCTAAGGCTCAAGTGGACCACACTATAAGAAACAATGGGAATTGGGAGCCTACCATTAAAAACTTCTTAGGGCCACATAAGGCTCTGATCAAGCTTATATTTGTGTTTTCCCTTCTTCCAAATCTGTGTGACCTTATGAAGAGGTTCGATGGCAAATAAACCTCATAGTGGACCCTAGGATGGTTTCAAGGGTAGCTATTCAATTCCCACTGCTCTCTGTGGTGCAGTCCACTTGAGCTTTGGATGTGCCTCATTTTTTGAGCTCATGCTCTAGAATGATTTGTAAAGTTGATGGACGGTGTGGGTCTAACACACAACAGGATGGCAAGACCAGAGAAGTTCCACACTTTAAAAGTTGGGTAGTGCATTACACAATCTATTTGCAAATCTTTGTCGTAAAGACAATTTTGGTTTTTAGAAGAAACGCATAGCGCATTCTGTATTCTCCATTAAGCCAGACCTCCGTCGCGGAGAAAATTCTGAAAAAATCATGGAGTGTTTTCCAAATTCAGAGTTAACAAACAACACTCAATGCAAAGAGTTTTCATAATTCCGCATTAAGTAATTTTTTCCAGTGTTAACAACCAGGACGTTACCCGTCAAACTCACCTTATTCTCAAGGTGTAAATGCGAAAAGCGGTTAACTAGATATTGGTACCTCCCATGTGGCATCTTCAATATGAGCTCTTTTCCATTAAATCAAGACCTCTGTGACAACCTAATTTTCCCTTTTAACCAACCGATGGTCAAGGATGGCTTGCGGTTCGGGCTGCAGTTCTCTTTCTCCTGTTAACGATGGTAACTCGTCTTGAGGAATGACCTGCTTTCCTAACTTCTTTTTAAAACAAAATACATGAAATACAGGATGAATCTTAGTTCCTTGAGGAAGGTCAACCTACTGGCCCAATTCGGCGAATGATCCGGTACAAACCATAAATTTTATTTTTTTTTAAGTAACAGGATTGCATTAAAAAGAGAAGAAGCTTACAGAACGGGGCTGTTGAGATAGCAGTGTCGAAAACCTGTAAGCCTAAAAAAAGAAGATTAAACTCCTTAAGATCCATAACATTAGCAACCCACTTGATCAATAGAAATTTAGCAAAAGAACCGACTACCTGAGCTGAACTGTGGTCGTCATTGAAATATATATCGTTTCTTTCCTTCCAGACGGCCCACCAAATAGCTAGGATAGTCACCCTCCAAATACGGGTTTAGTCTTGCCCAATTTGAAACCATGCCAATACACTAGTATAGAAGGAGCAGAGCTTGGAATACATCCACTGACGTTAAACCGGATAAAGGAATCACTCCAGATTTGGGAGCTGAAAGGGCAGAGGACCAGAAGATGGTCCACTGATTCCTCACTCCTCATACAACAAAGACAAACATTCACCAACTGCATACCTCTCTTCCGCAAATTGTCAACGGTTAAGATTCGATTTTTTGCCGCTAGCCAAGCGAAGCAGATGAATTTGGTGGGGGGGGGGGAGGGATAATTCCAAGCAAAAGGGGAGGACTGAGCTACCAAGGAAGGGGAGGGGGCGAGAAAGGAGTATTGGGATCTGACCGAGAATACTCCAGATTTTTCCTTTTTCCAGACAATGCTGTCTGTTGCTGTCGGATTCGGAACCACCTTAAACAAACATTCCTTCAGCTCCACGTAGTCATTTATCTCCCATTCATGAAGATTTCTGACACAAGGGATATCCCACACCACACCAACGGAAGTAATATTAAAACGACTAGCAACCATGTTATTTTTATCTGTGGCAATAACGAAGATGCTGGGAAACCTTCTTCTCAAAGAGCTGTCTCCCACCCATTGATCCTCCCAAAACCTGATCGCAGCTCCATTTCCCAAACTAAAACCGACATTTTCTATCGCCAACTTTTTGGAGGGAAGAATGCCTCTCCAGACGAAAGAAGCTTAATAAGAAGTGGAATCCTTGGTCCACCAGCCTCCCGGAGATGAGCCGTATTTACCTTTAATGATCATATTCCAAAGAGCATCCACTTCCAAACCCAACCTCCAAGTCCATTTCCCCAAAAGAGCATTGTTCATAATCCTCATATTTTTATTACTTGCACCCCCTTCCCGATAATGTTTACACACTTCTTTCCAGTCCATAAGATGGAATTTCTTCTGGTTCTCCTTACCACACCAAAGAAAACTTCTTATAAGATTGTCAATCCTATCCAGAACTGAGGAGGGACATCTGAAGAGCGACATGAAGTAAACTGAGAGGTTGGAGAGAGCAACTTTTATAAGGGTTAACCTACCTCCCATAGATAGGTAACGGCACTTCCATCTGGCAAGAGACTTTTGGAATTTCTCCACTACTTTGTCCCACATAGCTATCGGAGGGGGGCCCAGAGCTTGAGCGTCTGGGATATAAGTTGCAAGGAGACCTGTTGATAACTTGAGTGAACGTCTCACAGGCAAAGAGACCTGCTGATAGGGCTACAACCTTAAGTATACCCAATCCCTAACTTCAAACTCTTGTTTAGTTCTTCCCTGATCAACAAACTTTTTCATCCGTTCTTAAGTAGGTTCCAAATTTTCTTTAGTTTTAGAACTGTCCCGACTCCTCAATTCTTCTTCCATTGTCTGCACCTTAGTGGTGCCTGGGATATAAGTTTGCAAGGTAGGAGGCAGTGTTTGAAATATCGATATAACGTTATGTATTGCATCCTGGGGATACAAATACACATCGGTTATCACACGGGATATATCATTTGTATTAGATAATTTATCGCACTTTTTGGGAAACATGGGGAAACATTGGGAAATAGTTGAATTTTTCAATAAAACTTCAGCGATTGTTAAAAAAGACCATAATATACACTTTTAAATCATAACATCTAAAAAAAGAAGTGCACATAATAGGTTTCCTTTATATAAGGTCCTAAGTTATGCGTTGTCTAACTAAACTAATGCAACTATATTCAAATTAAATGCATAACATTTAGAGTGTATGTGATGATCATTTCATCTAATACTCCTAAATATTTCGAAATTAGTCTCAATTGACAACTGGTTGAAGGGAAATTTTGAAAAAAATAATAATAATAATATTTTAATAATCTTTTTATTATTTTTAATTAAAAAATGATTTTCATTTTTCAAAAATTAACAAGGACTTGACAAATTAGTATATCAGCCCTCATACATGCTTGATTTCATGTTTGGAGTGCATGATTTCATGTTTGGAGTGCAACATTGCAAGCAATTTGAGAGAAATTTGGGAAATTTTGAATTTTCTCTAATTTTCCCCAAATCTGACCACCTATAATCAAATTTCAAAATTAGAATGTATGTGATGATCATTTCATAAAATACTTCAAAATTAGTCTCAATTGACGACTGGTTGAAGGACAATTTTGAAAAAAAAAAATGGAGAACATGAACCAATGGATATCGAAATCAAAGCTCCACTCTATGATTTTTCATGCAAAACATGAAGAACCAATGGATTTATAACCATTTGATACTGATTTAACATAATTTTAAATAATAATTTTTAAAAAAAAAAAAAAAAGAATCGGTAATTGAAAATGCTCATCGGATCGAACATGTGGATATATCAGCACTACCTATGCGTTTCGTATCGCACAGGTCGGATACAGGATATGTCGTGGGATATATCGGCCAATATCATCGATATTTAAAACATTGGTAGGAGGTGGCACCCCATAGACGGCTTCAAACGGTGTCATCTTCGTAGAAGAATGGTACGTGGTATTGTACCACCACTCGCCCCGAGGCAACCAGCTAACCCACCCACACCTTTGGTCAAGAGCTAGTAAAGCAACGCAGATAATTTTCTAAACACATGTTCAAAATCTCGCTTTGACCAGTAAGAGACTCATTTTGAGTTGGGTACCCTACAACTTGAAGAGTTCTTACCAGAAGTGACTTGTAAAGGTGGGATCCATGTCACTCACAATGGACATGGGCATCCCATAGAATTTAAAAACATGCTCAATAAAGAGCTTAGCTACAGATATTGCTAAATAGGGATGTACCATTACGGTGAAATGTCCATATATTTTAGATAAACAATCCACCACAACGAAGATGACGGTTTTGCCTTAAGAACTCGGCAACCCTTCAACAAAATCCATAGCAATATCAGACCACACATGTTCACGTTCAGGAATGGGAAGGGGCTGCAAAAGACCCGGAGGCATCACATTCTCAACCTTGTGCCTTTGACAAATATCGCATTCTCAGACAAATTACCACACCTCTTTCCTTAAGCTTGGCCAATAAAAAATTTCACGAACTCATTTACGTTTTATAATAACTCGAGTGACCAGAAGAGGAAGTATCGTGCAATTCAGACATCATAAGGATGCGGGTTGGCAAAGTGGGCCCAAGCACTATCCGTCCTTCCTTATTAAAAGCCCGTTTTGAAAAGAATACTTCAAAGAATCAAGAGTTCTAGCTTCCGACTACTTAATATGGTCCTGAAAATAAGCGTCAATTGCCACCCCTAACTGGACTTTCTCTACCCATGTGGCAACAAGTGATGAAATGACTGAGATTTTTAGATCTTCTTCTCTCCTAGAGAGAGCATTAATAGCTCTATTTTCTCTCCCAGTTTTTAATTCGACTATGAAGTCATACACCATTATTACGAAGAGACACGCTGAGTTGGTGTAGAAATTCGTTGCTATAAGAGAAAATTTCAAACTCGGTTGATCTGTGTAAACCACAAACTTACGACCCAATGGGTAAGGCCTCCACTTGAGAACAGCTACCACGAGAGCCAACGTATCTTTTTCATACATGGAGAGGTCAAGATTTTTGTCGTACAATGCCTGACTGTAGAAGGCAATGGGATGACCATCTTGCATCTACACACCTCTGAACCCTCCACCTAAAGCATTGCATTCCACAATAAAAGGTTTAGAAATTTCTAGAAGAGAGAGGACTGGTGCTTGAGTCATAGTTGATGTTAGAGCAATGAAAGCATAGTTAGCTTCATCAAACTACCTCCAAGCATTCTTTTGGAGCAATGATGTCAAAGGGGGTGCAATTTTTCCATAATCCTTAATAAACTTCCAATAATAACCCGTGAGACAAAGAAAACCCCATAAGCCCCTTGGTGGGGTTGGTCTTGGCCATTCCACCATGCTGGAAATTGTTTACAATCAACAACAACTCCTTTGACCAAGATGATGTAGCCAAGGCACCTAACTTCCAAGCTTCCAAACCAGCATTTAAATTCTTTAGCGTACAACCAGTGTTGCCTTAAAACCTATAGTACCTATCGTAAATGTGATAAATGCTCATCCCACATCCAACTATATATTAATATGTCATCGAAGAAGACCAAGACGAACATCCGTAGGCATGGCTTGAACACCTTGTTCATCAAACTTTGGAAAGTGGCTGGGAGCATCGGTAAGCCCGAACAACATTACCAAAAACTCACGGTGGCCTTTGTGTGTTCAAAAGGTAGTCTTACAAATGTCGAGCTCGTGGACCTGAATCTGATGATACCCCAATCGGAGGTCCAGCTCTAGATAATAGATGGAGCTATGCGATTCATCTAATTGCTCATGTACAACAAGTATAGGAAAATTATCCTTCACTATGACTTGGTTCAGGGATTGATAGTTGACACACATGGGCTAGCTACTGTCTTGTTTGCGAACCAAGAGCAATGGTGATGAATATGGACTAGTACTCAGCCTTTTAATTCCTAAAGCTAAAATCTCCTTAATCAATTGTAATTCTAACTATACCAAATCCCCAACTTCAAACTCCTGTTTAGATCTTCGATCAGCAAACTTTTTCATCTTTTTTGAGCAGCTTCCAAATTTTCTTTAAGTAGTTTTAAAACTTTGTCCCGACTCCTTAATTCTTCTTCCACTGCTTGCACCTCAGTAGTGCCGGGGATGTAAGTTTGCAAGGTAGGAACAAGGTATTGTACCACCACTCGGCTCAAGGCAACCAACTAAGCCACACCTTTGGTCAAAAGCTATTAAAACAACGTAGATACTTTTCTAGGAACCTCAAAACCTCACTTTAAGATATGTGCACATGTCCAACAACATGGGGGAGCAGTGGAGAAGAGTTGAGGAGTAGGAACAAAGTTCTAAAGCTACTTAAAAGAAAATTTGGAAGCTGCTCAAGAATATATGAAAAAGTTTGCTAATCAGAGAAGAAATAAATGGGAGTTTGAAGATGGGGATTGAGTGTACTTAAGATTGCAGCCCTATCAACAAACTTATTTGGTTGTGAGACATTCATTCAAGTTACAGGCTAAATGTTATGTACCGTACCAATTCATTCACTTGATTGGGCCAATAGCTTATCAATTAGACCTTTCTCAAGGGACTAAGATTCATCATACATTGCATGCATCTTGTCTAAAACAGAAGTTACGGAAGTAGGTCATTCCTCAAGACGAGTTACCATCGTTAACAAAAGAAAGAGAACTGCAAGAATCAGGCTGCTACAGAGGTCTTAATTCAATGGAAATGAGCTCATATTAAAGATGTCACGTGGGAGAGGTACCACTCTTTGATACCAACTTGGTATGTTTAGTTCTCTTTATAAGGGCTATTTTCCCTAGTTGAAAACAAAAGAGACAATTGGACTCACTTTGAGAGGAGCCAACCTCCAAATATCTCAAAGAGATGGGTTAGAATGGATAAAAATCAGAGTTGCCTTCTCATTTCTCACAACTTAATGCACGGGCATTTTTACACCAAGCTCGAGTGGGTGGCTTATGTAAAGCGGGGGCACACTCGAGGTGGGCAGCGCATGTAAGGTGAGTGGCTCATGTGAGGCGAGACCCATGTGAAGTGGGGCCCATGAGGAGGTTCAGCTAAGGACTTGACCTGGGCTATGAGATAGAGGAATTGATTCGCCATGCTGTATTAGTTCGAGCTTTTAGATTAAGTGATTAGTTGTCTTGCGTCAAAAGTTGTATCAGAGCGGGAGGTCTCGTGTTCGAGACTCCTCATTGGGCCTGGCAAATGCAAGGGGCACGGCCTGTGTGAAGCAGGGCACACTCGGGGTTTGAGCTTTTAGAGCAAGTGGTTAGTTGTCCTGGGCACACTCAATGTTCGAGCTTTTATAATTCCTGGGCACAACTCCTTTAAATACAATTCATATATGTGTGTGTAAAAAAATAAAATTTAAAAATAAAAATAAAAACTAACAAACTCCTAATTTCACTCTTCTACTAACCAACTTCCTAATCTGACTCAAACCCAGTCCGCTGGACACGTGCACATATCATCAACATACATTGCCTGGTTCACTCAATGAGCAGACCTGCCTGATTTCATGGCCAGCACACGGTCATAGTGGGCCCCACCAGCTGAATGGCAAGGATTCCCCCACACATGCGCCACATTGGCATATGCTCTGCGAGACCCACTTCGTCATTTTACTCTAGCATTGAAAAGAACAGAACGATTGCAATCCGATACGATTAGACATCCAAACGCAGCCAAAAACAAGAGATCGAGGCAGAATGAAAACTACTCCTTTGGGCATACCTGGAGGATAAAGCCCTTTGAGGAACACGATGGAGTTTATGGCGACTTCGAGGAATTCGATCAGAATTCGAGGTGTTTGGTCTGCAAATCACGAAATCAGGGATTATTTGGTAAATTTCTGTAGTAATCGAGGGCAAAAATGGAAAGGGGAGAAAGAGTGCGGACTATGGAGAGATTGGTGGTCTCCTCTGCGTTCCATGGAAAGAAAGGAGGGCTTCCGTTTCAAATCCTTTTGGTTCGCTTTTCTGCTCCAAATCCAAAAGCAAGGGTTCGCGGAGGGAATTATATGATCCTGGGCCCGAGGATTGTATAAATACTCGTGTTTTGAGTTTGGAAATGTGGGACCCACCGTTCAGTGATCCAGACCGTTGGTCTGATGTGAAACGGAGTGGATGGAAGCATGATCTATGATTTTTCAAATTGAAGCTGAAAATGGACCCCTAGGGAAAGAGATACATTAACCGTCCATATTCAATCCAGGAATGGCACGATGGGAGAATCTTGGGACGCGGATTAGCTACCGACAGGTTGAGTAGCGAGACTCGTTAATGAAGTCACGTCGCCAAGTTCTGTGGACCCCACCATGATGTATGTTATGCATCCAGACCGTCCATCCATTTGGAGCGATCATTTTATGTAACTTTGCAAAGAATTAGGCAGATCCAAAGCTTTAGTGGACCCCACCACAGAAAAAAGTGGGGAGAGTGACGCCCACCGTTGAAACCTTCCTGAGGTTAAAATGATTTTTATTTGAGATCCAACCCGTTCATAAGCTCATTCAGACATTAAAGAAGGTAAAACGCAAATATTAGCTTGATCTAAAACTTTTATGGCCTTTATAATCTTTCAATGGTGGGCGTCACTCTATCCACTGTTTTCAGTGGTGGGGTCCACTCGAACTTTGGATATGACTCATTCTTCGGCTAATATCTTAAAATGATCTCTCCAAATTTATGGACGGTGTGGATATAAAACAAACATCATGGTGGGACCCACAGAACTAGGTGACGTCACTTCAGCGGCGAGTCTCGCAAGTCAACATGTCAGTGGCTAATCCGCGTCCGAGGATCTTGTAGCTGAACTAATCGCGATCAGTGGGTCGGGTTCGGATCTGGTAAGAGGAGCCGAATCCCGATCCATCTACTAGCCTGGCCAAGAATCCTTGCCCAAGGCCAACTCACGACTCACTACCCTCTAACCCGACCTGACCAGATCACTTAAAATTCATCAAGGCCCACCACCACCACCCAATCCAACCCATTTAACGGTGAGGGGGCATTTGGATAGTAAGTTACATTGGATAACCTACTTATGCCATAAGTAGCTTTTATTAATTTATACTTATTCAGCCACTAAGTATGTTTGATAACATCAGTAGTACACTTATCAATCAAAAAGTATAAAGTATATTTAGTCCAACATCACGGGTAATTATTTCTCAAGTTTATTTGGTATCTTCACATCTATCATCCACTGTGTGGGATAAAGTTTTGATGTGGATCATTCGTTGTGCGGGCCCCACTTTAATGTGGGATGTCCATCATACGCAGCCTACCTTGGATATGGGACATTCATCATTATGGCCTGACCTTTAACGTGCACCATTCATTATATAGGGTCCACCTTTGATGTCGGTCATCTCTCGAGTGAGGTCCACCATCAATGATATTGTCCATCATATGACGCCCACCATCAATATCCACCACCTATCATGTGGAGCCCACCTTTGATGTGGATTGGCAATCATATGGGCCCACCTCTGATATTGGACGTCCATCATGCAGGGCCGGCTTAGATACGGGCTACTCTTCATTAAGGCTGACCTTTGATGTGGACCGTCTATCATGTGGGAGCCATCTTGATGTGGATCATCCATCATGTGCGGTCCACCATTATTAATTGTCCATCATGTGGTCCCCACCTTCAATGTGGGTTGCCCATTATGGGGGGCTCGCCTTGGATGTTGGTCATTCATCATTACAGGCTGACCTTTGATGTAGATCGTCCATCATGTGAGGCTACTTCAATATGGGTCATCCATCATGGCTTCAATGTCCACTACCCATCATGTGGAGCCCACCTTTGATGTGGACCATCCATCATGTAGGCCCTACCTTTGTAATGGGTTATCCATCATACCAGCCCACCTTGGATGTGAGCTTTTTATCATTATGGGCTGACCTTTGATGTGGACCATCAATATGTGGGCCACATTAATATGAGGTCATTCATTAAGTAGGGCCAACATTTTATGTAGATTGTCCACCGTGTGACCTCCACCGTCAATGTGGACAGTCCACCATGTGGGGCCTTCTCTGATATGGACTATTAGAAAGAGACTCATGTACGGTGAGAGAGGTAAAAAAGTCACAAGTCAAAAGGCTAAAAATAATTAATTAGTAAGATAAATAGCTTAGTACATAAGTTACTTTTACATTAATGTTTACTAAACTAACTCAAGTGAAAAAAGTAAATTAATGACTTGACATAAATTAAAAAGCAACTTATTTGGTGGTATCTAAATGGGCCATAAATGGGCCAACCCAACCCAACCCAACCCAACCCAACCCAACCCACCACAAGATAGCTTGGGTTTGAGGATGGAATATGAACATGAGGTCATACACAGTCGAAAGGGTGGACACATGCATTAATGACCAATTCATCTATACTTTTTCATCTTTATTTTGTTTTGGATTTTGGGTTGGGTGGGTTAGTTCAGCTGAATCAACTGACCTAACCCATTAATAACATATTAAGACAAGTCATGTCCAGAATTCAAGCCCCACCAATTTACTTAAACATGTTACGTTTCTCGCCCATCCCAACCTGCGCTGGCCATTGACCTTAGCCAAAACCCACATCAAAAGTGGGTTAAGCTAGAAATGTAGGTAAATGGGTTGGGTTCAATCCTACTTAGCCCAACCGATTCATATAGGTTACAATGGATTGAGCCCGATGAGCTAACCTGACCCAAAACCCAAAACAAAATAAAGAAGTATATATGGGTTTTTTTTTTTTTTTTTTTTTTTTTTTAATACATATATGAAACAAAATAAAAAAGTATATATAGGGTTTGGTTTTTTTTTTGTTTAAATTTAAAAAAACATATATGAATTGTGCATGGACTTAGCTTCATATTCCATTCTTAAACTGAGTTAGGTTGTGATGGGTTGTTTATGATCAGTTGCAAATCAAACTCATTTACGAGTAAATGGGTCAAGCCAGGCATAGCGAATTTTAAAACTGTCGGTGATAAGCCGCAGGTTAGCTTTGAGCTGGAATTCTTGGCCTATTTAGCAAATGGGTCAGGCTTGGGCTGACCCCAACCTAGCCTAAACCTGGCCTACTGTCAGCCCTAAATCACTAGAGTTGGCAATGAGCCAGCGGCCCAGTCTAGCTAGCACCTGGCCCTTAAGTTTGGCCCGAGGAGTTGGCCGATTTTGACATATTGGCCTGATCCAATCACCAAGTGGGCCACCATTATACCAAAAAGGGATGGCTTAGAGATACTTGTCAGCTGTTGGGACTTACCATGTTGTGTTTCCAAAATCGACTCCAACCATGAGGAGCTTGACCTAGTTTTAGGTGCTGGTATACGAGGGAACTGTCCCCACTATGGCGAGCACATGTACTTTTCAAGATGAATGCGTCTCGCGTTTGCTTAGTTGTTTGTTTGATGGGTATGGTGTGGATTTTAAATAGTATATTTGAAAGACTTGGAGTCCGTACTAGCTGAGAGATGCCTAAAATTCAGTGTTAGCTAGACCAGTGGAATTGTCTTCGGTTAGGGAATCGACGATTTCCCAACTTAAGATAACTCATGGATAAATTTTATGACCGGAAATTCTAAATAAAGACATTAGTGATGGTGAGGGAATGGGTTAGGCACCATCAATTGTTGCGCTTATGTACAGTTTCTACTTTACGGAATTAGAATTTAAAAAATAAAAAAATAAATTTTTTCCTTTTTAAAAGAAGAAGAAGAAGAATCAGAGTTCTAAAAAGCTTTGTATTAATAAACTAGTCTAATTAGTGACGACATCAGAATCGGGCCAGTGAACTCTTCCAAGTCACCAATAAAAAGATCGTAATGTCTCAACATAGAGTATGTTTAGAAGAGATGGTAGTTACATAGAAGGAAAAGAAAAACAAATGCAACGTATGAAGTATGCAACAATACATGTTGATAATAAATATACTACTACCCACTTAAGTTACTTGCTATGAAGATCACAATGTCTCAATCTAAGGTGAGTTAAAGAAGGTGGTGGTACCTACTAGTAAAGATAAACAAATGCAATATAAAGATAATCAAAAAAATGAAAAAAGAGTCAAGCAAGACTTGACTTCTAATACACTAGAATATAAAGGCTTGGCAAGGTGTAGAGTGATTGCTTGCCTCCAAGTGCAGAGGTTCGTAAGTAATATCCCGTGAATACAGAGTCGATCTCATAGGAAGATGAATTGTGAGAAGGAAAAAATCAAATGCAAAACAAACTAAGAAATAAAAACTAAACTAATGATTTGATTTTGGGATTTTTGAATGGATGTAATTCAATTGAATAAAATATCACCCAAGCTTCAAAGTTCCACACAGGTTAATGTTCCAAAATCATGATGGCTTGGATAACACAACTAGGATCTGATCACTATGGTCAACCTAATTGAAAAATAAAACAGTTTAAATATTTTAATAAATGATATAAAAAATTAGAAAATCATGTATTTACACCATTGACATATATTCTCAAGCACCAGTGATTTTAAGTATTCAACATTTATAAGATAATGAATATCAAAGAAATATAACAGGTTGAGAACCTCTCCTATATAGGAAATCTAATTAATTTAGGGTAAGCCTATCCATCAATATGGATCTTATATGATGGAAACATATGGATCTCACAAGGAGATAAAAAAATAAAACCTAAATAATAGATAACATGCATGTACCATTCTTCTCATCATTAAAATAATCAATCATCATAACTTAAAAGAAATATTAAACTCATGTACTTCCCCTCTAGCTTGGGCTAGAGGGAACTTAGAAAAACATAACTAGAATAGGGAAGAAATAAACAAGAAAGAATAAATGCAAATAGAAAAGATCTAAAGAAAAAAAAATTATAAAACTTAAATAAAATTGAAAACTCTTTAAAAATCCTAAATTTTGCTCTTGAATGCTTTGAATGATATTTAGGAATGCTCTAGGAAGCCTTATTTATAAGTAGGGAACTCTAATTTTCATACAAAGTTGAAAAACTCTAGAAACCGCCTCAAATATAAGTATTTTTTTAAAATAGACTTCTTGCTGCATAGTTCGTTTAAAACAGACTTCCTGCTACGCGGTTTCCCAAAATAAACTTCACAGCTTCAGAATACACTTTTTTAGGACGATTTCAGAATTCTTCACTTCAAATCTTCGATTCTCTTCATTCCTCACTTGGTTTTCTTGGATCTTTGGCATGTGAATTCTTCAATCTTGGTCTCCTAAGATCCATCCCTTGCCTTGGTGATTCTTGAGTATCAAATCCATGCTTTTAACACACTTTTTCAATCCAAGCACTTAAATTTATCTTGCAACACATGCATGAGTAAAATAAAATATTAAGATGATTTATGTTCATAAAACCAAGATATAAACGGAGAAAATTATGCAATATTTAAGTCTCAATACACCCTTCAACCAACATTTTGCTAGTCCTGAGCAAAATAAGTGAAAAAATAAATAAAAATAAAACTAATTTTAGAAACAAAATTAAAACAAAAAATAATAATAATAATAAAATATTCTAACTACACCATTTTCACAAGTAATCTCGATTAGTTTAATATATGCAACAAGCCTTTAAACCCCTAGGTTTTCCCTAGTGGACGAGTTATAGTCTCGTAAGGGTTTCTAGAAATGCTACCCACAAACATTGAAAACATGAAAAATAGTTCAACACTCAGAAATTTATACAATTATGCCTCCATTCATTATATGAATTCCAAAACAAAACAATACTTACCCTAAATCTGAAGTTAGTTAGAATCTCAATTTTCTAATTCATTATATCCTTGAGTTTAGAGACCTAATCAAAATTTAGAATATTTATGATCCAACATCCTTAAGTGCTCCGTGACACTAGTCTAACTTTGAGAAATATGCATGTTCTCTATCCTAACTCCTTTCAATCATTCCAAGAATATGAAATCTCTAGTTATCTCATTTTCTTCACGTCATTTCTTCTTTTCTCATCATATCCTCATTATTATAGACCACCCTTAAATGAAGATTCCCACCGGGTTTGCTTCATAACCTAAGATAACTTACTTTTAATGGTATCAGTAATGGATACTTAAGTATCCTTACTGCGGATTACTGACACGATTGTTATAGTCATTGCATTCATTCTCTATAATAAAATTTTCTTTTTCCATCATTTTTTTCTTCAATATTCTCTCTTTTAAGCATATATCAATGATACTAGTTCATTCAACCTTGTTTGAATCAAAAGTTGTTATTTTAGTTCACATATCATATTCCTCAATTAGCTAGGGTGTATTGTGAATTCAGTACATCAAATTACAACTCACTTAAAACTAGTGATTAGATAATTGAACTCAAGTATATAATTTTCAGTTGTCATAATTCTGACTACTATCGACCTAGACTAAGTATTAACTTTGCCTTTGAAATTTGTATAATATCATGTTCACATTCTTGTATATACTATTTTGAAAATGTTGAAAAAATTTTCTCATAAACCTAAATAAAAAAACTGAAACGTAAAAAATAATAATAATAAAATAAACTAAAAAAAAAAAAAACCTCACATGGATGACTATCCACACTCCTAACCTAAAATATACATTGTCCTCAATGTAATGATAATATAATGCAGAGAATAATAAAAATAAAAGAAATAGTGGATAGTACCTACCATGGAGAACTCACGTACTAGGTGCCACTAAAAAGAATTGAATATGATACAAATCCTACAGAAATGCTTCGTCAGACTAGGAGCATCAATCTGAATATTCTGGCTCATGAAGAGGGAAGGACTCTTTATCCAAATGAAAGTTTTTCACATAAGGCTTCAATCTCTGACCATTAACTTTGTACACATTGTCATTACGTGGATTCTCAATTTCAACAGCCCAATGAGTATAAACATTCTTCACAATGAAGGGTCTTGTCCATCTTGATCTTAAATTTCTCGGAAAGAACTGGAGACGGAAATTGTACAATAGGACCTTTTGCTGAGGTTCAAAATTCTTCCTCATAATATTTTTGTCATGAAAAACTTTGGTCCTCTCTTTGTAGATTTTAGAATTTTCATAGGAGTCTCTTCTCAGCTCCTCTAATTCATTCAACTCTAATTTCCTTTATCTACTTGCTTGGTCCATATCAAAGTTTAATTTCTTTCTTGTCCAGTAGACTCTATGTTCCAATTCCACAGGCAAGTGGCAAGCCTTCCCATACACACCAATTTGTATGGAGACATTCCAATCGAGGTCTTTTAAGCAGTCCTATAAGCTCATAAAGCGTTGGATAGTCTGAGGGACCAATCATTCCTATCTGGCCTTATAGTTTTCTCTAAAATGTATTTGATTTCCCGATTAGAAATCTCAGCTTGTCTACTCGTTTGTGGGTGGTATGGGGTGCTCACTTTATGCTTGATGTCATATTTCTTCATCAAAGCCTCAAATGTCCTATTGCAAAAGTGAGACTTGCCATCACTAATGATGGCCTTTGGAGTTCCAAATCTGGAAAAAATATTTTCCTTGAGGAATTGTATGACCACTTTGTTGTCATTGGTCCTATTTGGAACTGCCTCAATCCACTTTAAAACATAGTCCACACCAACCAATATATAAAGAAATCCAACCAATATATAAAGAAATCCAAAAGAAGATGGAAATGGGCCCATAAAATCAATACCCCAACAATCAAATATCTCCAATGGTAAAATTGGGGATAAAGGTATCATGTTGCGGCGGGACACTCTTCCCAACTTTTGACATCTATCACAAGCAACACAGAAAACATGAGTGTCTTTAAACATGGTAGGCCAGTAAAAACTACACTGCAGGATTTTGCAGTGGTTTTCTTAACAGAAAAATGACCACCACATTCTTCCATGTGACAAAAAGAAATAACACTCTGAACTTTCTCTGGGACACAACGTCTAAAAATTTGATCAGTCCCATATTTATATAAATACAGGTCATCTCAGAAGAAATTTTTAACCTCGGTTTTAAAACGTTTCCTATCTTGTGACTTCTAATGATATGACATTTTTCCCGTTACAAGATAGTTCACTATATCTGCATACCAAGGCAATGTGGAGATCGCAAATAATTGTTTATCAGGAAAAGTGTCTTGGATATGCATCTCCTCAGTGGAATCATCTAACACCAATCTAAAAAGGTGATCGGCTACTACATTTTCTACTCCTTTCTTATCTTTTATCTCTAAGTCAAATTCTTGGAGTAGGAGGATCCATCTCAAAAGTCTCGGCTTTGCATCATTCTTAGATAACAAATATTTCAAAGCCAAGTGGTCCGTGAAAATGACCACTTTAGATCCCAACAAGTAGGACTTAAACTTATCCAAAGTAAAAACTACTGCAAGTAACTCTTTTTCAGTTGTTGAGTAGTTCACTTGGGCCGAGTTTAGAGTTCTACTCGTATAGTGAATAACGTATGGCCGTTTATCTTTCCTTTGGCCCAAAACAGCCGCTATGGCATAATCACTTGCATCGCACATTAGTTCAAAAGGAAGTGTCCAATCTGGTGGACGCATGATAGGTGCAGTGGTAAGGGATGATTTAATTTTATTAAAAGCACTTACAACTCATCTGTCCACTTAAATGGAACATCCTTTTGAAGAAAATTAGTCAAGGGTCTAGTAATGACACTAAAGTCCTTGATGAATCTTCTATAGAAACTAGCATGCCCTAGAAGTGATCTAATATCTCTAACAGTTCGGGGGATTAGTAGATTAACAATAATGTCGAGTTTTGAGCGATCTACCTCGATTCCATTTTTGGAGATAACACGACCTAAAATAATTCCCTTTTGAACCATGAAATGATATTTCTTCCAATTTAAGACAAGGTGTTTCTCTTCACACCTAGACAAGACAAGAGATAAATTGTTGAAGCATTCCTCAAAACTACTCCCAAATACAGAGAAGTCGTTCATGAAAACCTCAAGAAACTTTCCAACCATATTTGAAAAAATACTTAACATACACCCTTGGAAAGTTGCTGGAGCGTTATACAATTCAAATGGCATCCGTTTGAAAGTAAATGTACCAAATAGACAAGTGAACGTGATTTTCTCTTGGCCTTCTAGGGCTATCTCTATTTGGTTATGTCCGGAATATCCATCAAGAAAACTATAGGAGTGACCTGCTACCCTCTCTAAAACTTGATCAATGAATAGTAGAGGGAAATGGTCATTCTTTGTAACCTGGTTCAATTTTCTATAGTTAATGCAAACACGCCAACCTGTGGTGACACGTGTTGGTATGAGTTCATTATTAGAATTTTGTACAATAGTTATTCCGGATTTCTTTGGGACTACTTGAGTTGAACTCACCCAAACACTATGTACCACTTAGCCCAAGTACTAGTTAGGGATGGAATATCGTCTGTCATTGTCTGTATACATGATCACATCTGTGGGACTTCGAATATTTAGTAGATGATTCTCACATCCAACAATTTGATCACCTCATTTTTTACAACTTCCATCATGTTTAGATTGAGACGCCTTTGAGGTTGTCTAATTGGTTTAGCGTCCTCATCGAGGTAGATCCGATGGGTACATGTAGAAGGGCTTATACCCTTGATGTTAGAAATGGTCCAGCCCAAGGCTCCTTTGTGGTCCCTTAGAACATTCAACAATTTAATCTCTTGATTCTTGTCTAAAAATAAAGAGATCACCACATATAAGTTTTATTTTCACCTAAGTATACATACTTAAGCTGATTTGGTAGTGGTTTTAAATCAAGCTTTGAAATATTAGTTGGTGATGTCTGAGGTTTTGAGTCCTCGATAGATAAGATTTAAGTGTGCGGTCTCCATTGGTACGTACCAATGTCTTGGGTGGTAGCGCTCTCATTATCATCACAAATTTCAGCAATCACTTTTTCTAAATCAAAATTTTTCAAGTCCCCAAAGACACGATTGCATTGAAATTTACATGCATCATTTTTCGCGTTTCCTGTGGATCCGCCATTAAGATTGAATAAGATATTCTTTAAACCAATCAATTCCCTAGTCAGACTAGGTTCTAATTCCTCTTCTTCTATCAAGCAATCTATGAAATTCAACACATGGATTTCATTATTATCAATGGGCTGTTTACATAGATTGAAAATATTTAGCTCTAGAGTCATGTTACCAAAAGACAAGTTCATCATTCCATTCTTGCAATTTATGATTGCATTTGAAGTTGCTAGGAATGGGCGGCCTAAAATTATGGGAACTTGAGCGTTAGCATTTACACATGGTTCAGTGTCTAGTATAATAAAATCCACGGGAAAGTAGAATTTCTCCACTTGGACTAGCACATCCTCTAAAATTTTCCTTGATACCTTAATGGAGCGGTCAGCGAGTTGGAGTGTAATCGTGGTTGGTTTAAGCTCGCCTTACCCCATTTATTTGTAAACCGAATAAGGTACTAAGTTGACACTTCCACCCAAATCTAGCAAAGCATGCTCAATTTGAAAATTTCTAATAATAGAAGGAATAGTGGGACTTCCCGGGTCTTTGCATTTGGGTACAACCCTTTGTTGAATGATAGCGCTCACTTTCTCAGTAAGGAATGCCTTTTTGTGCACATTTAATTTCCTCTTTACAGTGCACAAATCCTTGAGATATTTAGCATATGATGGAATTTGTCTAATGACATCAAGCAGAGGAATATTGACAGTAACCTTTTGTAGCACATCCAACACCTCTTGATATTTCATGGGGACAATCGGATTCCGAAGTCTAGATGAGAATGAAACTGGAGGCTCATATGACTTAGTCTCTTTATCCTTTTGTTGTTGCGGCTTTTGAACCATAGTCGGTTCATCATTTTCTTGAGACAGTGGCTCATCCTCCGGTATTTCTATCGGTTGCATTATTTTGTTATCGACCTCTTTTCCACTTCTTAAGGTAATGATGGCCTTAGCTTGTTCATGATATAGCTCACTTGGATTTGAGTCTCCAATAAAATGTGTATTTCTAGGGTTTGACACAGGTTGAGAAGGAAGTGTGCCTTTTTTCCTAGTATTTAGTCGAGTCTCAATCCTAGCCACAGCCGTCTTTAATTCCTGATTTGATTGGATTAGAGACTGATTCGTTTGAGCTTGAGAGTTCATGAATGCGGTCAATGCATCCTCCACAGATGATCGCTTTGGTGGGGGCATATATGGTGCATTGTTAGGTATCCCAAAGAAGTTATTTTGTGGAGGCATTTGAGGTGTATTGGGCATATTAATTTGTAGTTCATTCCTCCAATTACTAAGATAAGGATGGTTACGCCAATTTGGATTATACGTGTTTCCCATTGGTTGCATAACTGACCTTTGGTTGTTATTTATAGCATTTTCTTGATCATGCTCATGCGTGATATTTTGTACAACTGAGATTATTGGACAATCTTTTGTGTCATGGTCTTTACCACCACAAATGCTACAAAAATTACCTAAGAAAGTGTTTACTTTAACCATATCAACCTTCCTAATTTCTAAGGCTTCGACCTTTCTAGCCAATACAGAGAATTTTGCATTAAGGTCGTCTTCTTCTCTTAGGACATACATCCATGCTTTCTCTCTAAGAATGGGTCTAGTTTGGTCTGATTTAGCAGAGACATTCCATGTCTGCGTATTCTCTGCCAACATATCTAGAAAATTTCAAGCCTCATTATGATCTTTGTCAAGAAAGGTTCCACCACACATCATCTCTATGAACTGACGGGTATCCGTGGTGAGCCCCTTTCGAAACGCATCAATCATGTGTCATGGTTCATAACCATGATGTGGATAAGTAATTAGGTCTTTGAAGCGCTCCCAAGTTTGAAAAAACGGTTCATTCCCCTTTTGGGAGAATGACATGATTTCTTGTTTTAGCGCATTTTTTTTTGTGCTCAGGAAAGAACTTTTTCAAAAACTATTTACTTAAGGCTTGTCATGAAGTGATGGTATTAGGTCTTAGAGAGTTGAGCCATACTTTAGCCCGATCCTTTAGAGAAAATGAGAATAACCTAAGCTTAAGTACATCCCTATTGCCATTATTTACTTGTAACGTTGCAATTACTTTCTCAAAGTCCTTGAGGTGCAAGTAGGGGCTTTCAGAATCTAAGCCATGAAAATTATGAATCAATTGAATCACACCTGGTTTAGAATCAATGTTCCCTATGTGAGCAGGGAACACTATGTAAGATGGTAAAGTTGATCTCTCAGGGTGTAAATGTTCCCGTAAAGTTCGTGGTTGGTTTAACACATTCTTATGAACTTCATTTTCATCCTCAAGAGGAGGATTAAGTTGATTTTCTCTATTTTGATTTATAGTTGGATCTGGCAGATTTGGATTTGGATTATCAACTGGGTCTACCATGGAATCCAAGTGATGTTGAGTGCCTCTTCTAAGTGAATGATCAAGGCCTGGAACTAGTCCGCCTTCGTAAGAGAGTCGATTGTTTTGATCCCTACTCCAATGGGACATAAACTATCCACACCACACAACAAATATCACTAATTCAAATAGCAAGTATGATACTTAAAATAAAAATAAAAACTTAAATCAACAACCCAGGTGGCAAGGCCGACCATGAGGGTTCAGTCCACAAAAAAATAAATAAATAAGTAAAACTAATGCATAAATTAAACTATGCTAATCTGGAAAATAGATTCAGCGGATGATCTTTGTGATCAAACAACAACTGTATGACAACTATAGCACTTGCGTAATAAAATCTCAATCAAGATAACCTTATGTCATAGTTAGTGCTTGAAAGACCCAACTAAATTTATTTTCAAAGAAAAAGAAAAGAAAAAAAAAAAAATTTACAGAAAATTTGGAAGGTTTAGAAGAGAACTTACCTTAGAAAAAAAACTTACTTTAGCTATCTTGCACAGATCTGATCTCTCTAAGTCTCTCTCCGACATCGGCGCTAAAAACTTGATTGCTTGCCTCCAAGTGTAGAGGTTCGTAAGTAATATCTCGTGAATACAGGGTCAATCCCATAGGGAGATGAATTGTGAGAAGAAAAAAATCAAATGCAAAACAAACTAAGTAATAAAAACTAAACTGATGATTTGATTTTGAGATTTTTGAATGGATGTAATTCAACTGAATAAAATATCACCCAAGCTTCAAAGTTCCACACATAAGTTAATGTTTCAAAATCATGATGACTTGGATAACACAACTAGGATCTGATCACTATGGTCAGCTTAATCAAAAAATAAAACAGTTTAAATATTTTAATAAATGATATAAAAAATTAGAAAATCATAGATTTGCACCATTAACATATATTCTCAAGTGTCAGCGATTTTAAGTATTCAATATTTATAGGATAATGAATATCAAAGAAATATAACAGGTTGAGAACCTCTCCTATCTAGGAAATCTGATTGATTCAGGGTAAGCCTATCCATCAATATGGATCTTATATGACGGAAACATATGGATCTCAAAGAGGATAAAAAATAAAACATAAATAATAGATAACATGCATACACCATTATTCTTATCATTAAAACAATTAATCATCATAACTTAAAGAAATATTAAACTCATGTGCTTCCCTTCTAGCTTGGGTTAGAGAGAACTTAGAAAAACATAACTAGAATAGAGAAAGAAATAAACAAGAAAGAATAAATGCAAATAGAAAATATCTATAAAAAAAATAATTTATAAAACTTAAATAAAATTGAAAACTCTTTAAAAACCCTAAATTTTGCTCTTGAATACTTTGAATGATGTTTAGGAATGCCCTAGAAAGCCCTATTTATAAGTAGGGAACTCCCCGAAAATGCCGACTCGGCCCGACCGAAACCGAGTTCGTATTTTCTAGGCCAGAAAGTGAGTTGTGCCGAAAACCCTGGTCCGAAATAAACGCCTCAAATATGACTTGTATTTAATTTGTATAAAATGTTTTATTTTGTGCTTTGTCAAATGTATATAAATATCCCGACTAGTTAGATTTTTTGTTCTATAGTTCAACTATCTAAAAATCGAGGGTCTTGTAATGGGACGCGGATTACACCGCCAAAGCCCTTCCCATGAACTTGCTTGTCAGAAGATTCGCGCCAGGTTCAAAATAAACTCGGCCCGAACTCGCACGGCTTTGGAGATGTTGGCTCGTGACTGTTTCAAGCCTCAGGATTTGAACGGCCTGGACGAGCCGAGGCTTCTAGCCGATTTCGATTGGCCCGACCCTTACACCCCTATTTATAAGTAGGGAACTCCAATTTTCGTACAAAGTTGAAAAACCTTAGAAATTGCCTCAAATATACGTATTTTCCCAAAATAGACTTTTCGCTGCATAATTCATTTAAAACAGACTTCCTGCTGCGCGGTTTCCCAAAATAAACTTCACAACTTCAGAATACACTTTTTCAGGACATTTCAGGATTCTTCACTTCAAATCTTCGATTCTCTTCATTCTTCACTTAGTTTTCTTGAATCTTTAGCATGTGAATTCTTCAATCTTGGTCTCCTAAGATCCATCCCTTGCCTTGGTGATTCTTGAGCATCAAATCCATGCTTTTAGCACACTTTTTCAATCCAAGCACTTAAATTTACCTTGCAACACATGTATGAGTAAAATAGAATATTAAGATGATTTATGTTCATAAAACCAAGATATAAATGAAAAAAATTATGCAATATTTAAGTCTCAACATAGAGCATACAATCAAGAGTTACTTAAATTATAAGCAGGTGGGTGTAAGGGAATGGAGATATGCAATATGTGGACATAAAGAAATGAGACAGCCAGCCGGCTGGAATGCCACCGATGCTCTTGGAGATGTGGGAAGAGGAAAGGAGAGTGAAGGCACTCATAGAGGGCATGACTATAGATCTCAGATTTTGACCGTACTTCATTGATCTTGGATGGTTGAGATAACTCGGATGCTAATGTGGGTTAGGATGAACGATTTGGATAGATGGAGTGTTCTTTAAAACCTATCAAAATCTCTCGTTAGAATAAGTGTGTCAAGTGTATGGAGCGTATGGTGGGCCTCTATTTATAGAGATGGGCTTGGGCATTTGGTGATTTGTAGTAATTTGGAGGGTAAATATGTTATGTGGCACGATGTGAACAGTTAAAGGACACATGGCACCATGGATTCACTTTGATAAGTGGTAAATTTTGTAATTTTATCTCTAAAAAGAGATGAAATAGTTGTTTTACGGTTTTCCATTACCGTTGTCAGAAAAAATCTTAGAAAAGATCTTGAGATCTTCTTAATTTTGCAAAATTTTAGATGGCAACAAGATTTTCGGTGATTCCTATTTTTTGCACTTTTTTGTCACGACAACCTTGAGCGCCATATTTACTGCATGAAGCTAGTTTTTTTTTAATACCAATGCTTAAAATTAAGTTACGCAACTAAGATCAAATTGGATTTAGGAAACATAACACGAGGGTAAATATGTTTAAAGGACACATGACACCACGGATTCACTTTGATGAGTAGTAAAATTTATAATTTCATCTTTAAAAAGAGATGAAATAGCTGTTTTACCCTCAGGTGGCAACCGGCCATCGATTTTCCATTACCGTTGTCAGAAAAAATCTTACGAAAGATCTAGAGATCTTCTTGATTTTGCAAAATTTTATATGGCAACAAGATTTTCGGTGATTCCTATTTTTTGCACTTTTTTTTTTTCACGACAACCTTGAGGGTCATATTTACTGCATGAAGCTGGTTTTTTTTTTTTTTTACCAATGCTTAAAATTAAGTTACGCGACTGAAATCAAATTGGATTTAGGAAACATAACACGATGGTCCCGCATAGCTTTCCTTTTTTTTTCTAGGCATAATTGGCTTCCGCATAAGGCGGCATGTCAAGATTTTCGGTTTGTGCATAATTTTATATAAAGGGTAAAATAGACTTTTCACTCTCTATCCATATCATTTTGGTAAATATATAGAGCGAGCAGCTATTTTTTGAACATCTTATAGTTGCTAGAATTTTCGGGTAAAAACCTTAATTCTTAAATGAGCAGATAAATTATTATATGAGAATCTACACCACTAATTAATCTAATTAAACACAAACAATTTAAATTTTTATAAATTATAAATGATTTTTAAATATGCATACATTGTAGGAAGGTAAAACAACATAAAGTACTGGTAACATAGCATAAATTCTTAATAAGCTAATAAATAGCATCATGAAATAAAGCAGCATACAATACTAACATATTAGCAACATGAAGTAAAATAGCACGAAGTACTAACCATTCATAGTGAAAATAGTATGAATTCTATACCGATTAATAATTGATAGTTCATAGGAATAACACTTGTTGGCTTTCTTGATAGATTTTAGTTGTAAATAGAACTAAACAGTAGTTCAAGTTGTATTAGTTGATAACTAATAGCTTATTAATTATTAATTTGTTATTATTAGATTCCTAAAATATTGTAATCTTCCATAATTGATGGCCGGAGTGGATTAACACACGCATCTCTTTAGGCCCCACACATTGGATGGCGCGCGTATATTGTCTCGTATATGTGGGAAGAGTGTGCAAAATTTCAATCAGTCATTTCCTTGCCCATGGCCAAATATGGCCTGAAGACATCGGGAGGGGAGAAATGACAAAATTGGCGGGATTTTATTCGATTGTTTTCACCTAATCTAAAAGCGTGTTGCACTTAATTATTAAGTTTCTTCGGTTCTTCGCGAAAGATTAACCAAACCAAACACACCCTTAATGAATGAGCATTATACCTTGCTAGTAGGGGTGTACACGAACCGAGTTAGCTCGGTTAGCTTGCTCGACTCGACTCGAAAAAGCTTGATTCAACTCGGTTCGAAGCTAAGTTCGAGCCGAGTCGAGCTGATTTTTTGAGCTTGAAAATTTTTTTGAACCGAGTTCGAGCTTGCCCGAGCTCAACTCAACTTGGATCGAACCCCAACTCGAATCAAACTCGAATCGAAGTAGTTTGGTGACTCGGTTACTTTGATATTAATGTTGCTCACCAATTGTTTGATGAAATGACTCAACGAAGTGTCAGCTAGTGGCAAAGAAGGTATGTATATGAAACAAATACCATTTTCCCTTGATTTTGATGTTGCCTGTAAGGTGTTTGATGAAATACTTGCTATTGTTTTACATACAGTGAGAAACTGAAAGTGCCTTGCATATGTTTGTGAAAAATGCCGCAGAGGCTCGATTTCAGCTCGAACTCGGCTCGAACCAGCCCGAGCTGTTGACCGAACTGAGCTATGCTGCCCGTAAGGCTCGAGGACCGAGCTAAGCTGAGCCTAGTTCGAGTTGGGATCAACTACTGGCTGAGCTGAGTCGAGCTAAGGCCAGCTCGACTTAGTTCGACTCGGTGTACACCCCTACTTACTAGAGTACCACATAAAGCCTTTTGGTTTGGAGAAAAACTTTGATACTCTAGTAGAGTGCCATGAGTGATACACGTGCACATAAAAAATGCTTACTTTTCATATAATTAACCAAATTAAAATCTCCAAGTCATATATCCCAATTTAAAATTACCTCTAACATCCCGGATTTTCACTGTTTTGGATTTTCAAAAAAAAATCCTTGAAATTTATTTATTTATTTATATTATTAACTTATAATATCACTTAACGACCATTAACACTCAATGTTAGTTTATACTGGGGTGGACCAGTCTAGTTATGATGCGACCAAGTGCGGCCGCCTAAGCCGATATGGTTTACACTTAACAATGGCCGTGTGGGCCACCCAGCGACCGAGAAGGGTCAGAAAAATCTAAAACTTTAGAAAATCATAGATCTCATTGGGCTTGTGGTCCATCGTGGACTGTGGACCCAGTGGACACCCAGAAGTAACATCTGGCGCTTGCCCAATGCGCCCCACCAATGCCAGATTAAAATTTGGCACTGATATAAGAACTGAGACTCCGGGTCTTCTAGCCGTCGAATTTCTTCCAAATTTACGGTGAAGGTTTAATGTATTTTTCAATGCCTTCCCACCAGATCTGGGCCCCGATCGTGCCACGATGACCGTTGATCGCGAATCGGACTTGTACGACCAAACCCCGCATCCGTTCGTTCCCAAATTTTGTAGGGCCCCTCATCGGGACATGGACCACTTATCCTATAAATTTCATGACCAAAGGGCCATCAGAAATGCTCCAATCACCAAAATGGCCCCCCGCAGGATCATTTAAGGGTCGGAAACGCCTTCTCAGATCATATATCCATTCATCCGTTCGTCCTCAATTTTTGCATGGACCCTAGTCGGGCCATAAGGCTCCTACACGCCGAATTTAGTGGCCAGAGGAGCGTTAGGGCCACCCCAACTTCAATAGAGAGCCCTAGAAGGCTAGTTTGGGAAATTGTGGGAACTTAAGTGATTTGAGTCGTCCACTCTTATACCAAGTTAGGGATTTCGGACCGTCGGTTTACGACCAAACCTTACCCGTGGATTAAGGATATTTTTCCGCTCACATCCGTATAGCCGCGGCCCCGATCGACTATCGGTGACCGTTGAATAGACTTCTAATCATGTCTGTCGATCGGCGCGTCGAAATGGCGGACCGATTGTGTCCATACGTAGATCATCCTTAGGACTAACTATCCTATGGTGTATATCGACTAGTACACCCCATAGGCTAGAAAAACCCTCCCATAGGGTTAGTATAGTAAAGACCCAACATTCAGGGCCAATTGCAACAAAACTGGCACTATATAAAGGCCTTATTTGGGCACCCCCTCTCCCCATACGATTTTACCCTAGAGAAGGGAGGGAGAGAAGAGAGAAAGGGGAGAAAGAAGAAAGGAAGGAGAGAGGAAGGGAGAGTGAAGAAAGAAGAGCAAGGTGGGCCCAAGGAAATCAAACCCCCACATCTCCCTACCTTATCTTCAAGAAGAAATCTCATCCGCAACCGCCCTTTTCATTCTGTTGATCACCTAGGTAAGATTCAACACTCATTCTCCTTGAAACCCTTGTGATAAGAAGGGTTTTGCTTGAGATTCTAACATGTAAATGTTGTTTTAGGGATTCCAATCGATCAACCCCCGAAATCCACCCTCCTAGGGCGTTCCCAAGCCTTCAACGAATCCGAAGGTGCGGACTATTATTCTTAGGTGGCCTAGCATCGATTTTAGCATGAGTTTAATGATTTTGAATGCTTGGATGTCACATTAGAAAATTTAGAGAAACCCTAGGGATTTTATGTTTGATGAAATTGTTTGGATGTGCATGTTTAGCTCTCAAATGTGGTTTTGATCTTGCTTTTCACATGATACTATGTATGGATGATATTATGTTTATGATTCATTGATTCATTTCCCTCACATGTGATGCTTCATTGTATGTGTGATTATTTACCCTTATACTCATAAATTCTCAAGATGGAGGAAGTGGTTAACTTCCTCACACAACCCACACACTCACATGCACCTTAAATTCATAATGATAGATGCTTGCTTGATGGAAGTATTCGTTTGGTATGGTTAAGATGCATGAGAATATGATATTGATGTGATAGTTGATAACACGAGTAATGGCGTGTTGTAGACCCCCTTTTACCCTCTTGGGTTGGTCAGGAACCTGACGAGAGATGACAGTCCCATCGGTAGGACTCCGCTAGGGCTAGACCCATGGATTGGGCGGGAGTGTTTCGGGTGGCTGTAGTTCGACTACATGGGTTCCTTGTGCCCGAGGTCATCCGTTTCACGCTCGCCTGATTCGCGCGGTCTGGCCTACTACCTGATCAACCCTGTTTGTTAACCATGTTCGCTCACATACGTATGGAACCTGATGCACCCTACAACCTTTGTGGCCCATTGATAACTAGATCACAACTGGTCCACAGTCTCGTGAGCCGGGCATGGTGGAATGGGACACTGTGTCCGAGCTATCGGCCTACGCTGGGGTACCGCGCCTCCCCGTAGTGACCGCGAGCGATCCCTTCCATATCGGCACTCCTCATGTGCTTGGAGTCGGGGATGAGGACCCCGACGGGATCACGGACCACGGGGACTCGACCTCACGCATTGATGGGGTCTTGGCCTCGCAACCAATTTAGGGCATTGATATGTAGGGTGAATCAGAATCCCCAACCTGCTGGATGAATGGACTTAACTAATAAATCGGCTAACACGATCGCATTGCACGCATTAGTTAGGGTGGCGACTCGAAAGTCGAGGTCGCTCTGAGGGAGTGTTGTCATATGCGATCGTTAGATGGAGTCGCTTGAGGGAGTGTTGTGGCGAGGGCATGCATCATATCATCCCGCACACATGCATTTTAAATAAGAGTTATTAGGTGTTGATGATTGTCTGTTTTTTATTAAGTTCATATTACAATTGATGCCTGTTGTAACTTGAGACCAATGGTTCACACTGAGTTGATCACTCACTCCCACTCTGGGACGGTGTTTTAAAACACAAACCAGACCCATTCATAGATGCAGGTGACTCAAGGCATGAGGAGCCTGGCGATGCGAGCTTGGAAGAGGAGGACGGACTCTCCTACTTGCAGCTGATGGGCGGCTCTCCATCGACTTGATTGGGCTGAATTTGGATTTGCTGAGCCGCGAGCTCAACTTTACTCTTTTTGGACATAGCCTTCTTTTGTTGTTCCGTTGGGCAACGCCTTGGGTGACCCTTTATTATTTTTGGACCTGTATATATGTGTGATATCCTTCATTTCAAAGAGACAGCGATTGTGCTTCATTTGTGTAATTCCAAATTGCGTAGTTAAAATTGATTAATCATAAAAACCATAAATGCATGATAGGTGACACTCGGGAAGTCGGGAGTCGAGCATATGCATGACCCCCGATTTTCCGGGGCGTTACATTACCACTTATCAAAAACTATGTTTATTTGATTATCTAACCATTGGATTAATGAAAATTTATTGGATTGTGAAAATTAAAATTGCAATGATTCTATTTCAACAAACAAGTTTCCATGAATTATGATTTGATACTCTACAAAGTGCATTGGATGATATTCTAGCACATAGAAATTGCATAATTGATATATATTTGAAACTAAACACTTTAAATTATAGACCCCAATTAAGGTGTATTATATATGGAAATTTTAATTGGGAAAAAGCCTAGATGATAATAATCTACCCAAAGTTATGGTTATTCCATTGTTCGACCATTGGGTTGATGGACATTTAGTGGACGGTTTAAAAATAAATAAAAATTCCAATAGTCTTGTTTACACAAACAGTGTTCATAAATCAGTGGTAAGAATTGCTCAACCAATCTGATTTTGATAGTGTGGCTCATCAAAGGTGGGTTCCACAATTTAGTGGGTTTAATCTTAGCTAATAAACACCATGTGTATTGGTTTTGAGTGCATGTGTATAAAAGGTGATATTGTCGAGTATTAAATAGATCCTTCTCAAGCTTGTTGAGCACCCTAAGCAACTTCGAAAACACATGACTAGAACCTTCGGCAAAAGAAGAAAAAGATTTTGAGGTTGGAGCTTTCGGCAGTTTACCGTACATTTACCTTTTTTCTCTCTTATAACAACATTTATATAATATGGACCAACTAAATAGCTTATATTGCATTTGAAATTGAATGCATCATCTACTTATAAATATAGTATAAATATAATGAGACAATGAAATATAAATATGATAAGAAAATAACTTTAAAAAAATTAAATTGTGTCCAAAAAGTGCCTTGTGTGGACCATTCAATAGTTTTTCTTGAGAAGTACTCCTGCAACTGGATGGACGGTTCTCATTGATACACCAACCTGCCACATGTGTGCATGGATGGCTTTACCTTCTTTTGGTTCCATTTCCACACGCAAAATCTGGACGGTGAATCTGGTGCTTTGCCTTATGTTCATAGAGCATCTTAAAAGTTAGGTGGGCCATGTGGTAAGGAACAATTAAAAACAAGCCGAAAGTCACTAAATTCAGGAGATGTAGACCTCAGATTTAAATTGCAGGGTGCAACACACAACATTGACCTTGGTACTATATGCTTCCCGAAAAGCTCTGTGGGCCCTATTATGATATCCGTGGTTTTCTCTTCCTTGCATGGTCGATTTCCATTTTGCTAGCGCATTTTAAGGCATGTGTACGTCCAAATCTCATGTGGACAACACCACAAGAAAATGTCTATCATTAAAACCTCTTAAGACTCATTGTAATGTTTATTTGCCATCTGAATCATCCATAAGTCACAAAGACATGAATAAAAATAAAATATAAATATCAACTTTATCTAAAACTTTTATAGCCTTGGATATGTTTATAATGGTGACTGATGATTCACCATTGCTTCATATAGTGTGGTCCACCTAAGATTTGGATTTGCTTTTTTTTTTTTGGGGGGGCACATGCCCTAATTCAGCAGGCAAAATAGATTACCATGGGCACAAAACATACACCACGGAGGGGTTTTGTGCCCATGTGGCTTTTCCAACAGTACACAGTACTGAGGTTGTTGATGTGTCCTACACTACGCAATCCGAGTAGGTAGCCGTGTGGTGTGGCCCACCTTAGTTTTGAATTATGATAATTTTGGTCTCAGGCTCATCTAATGGTCGGATTCAATGCCGGTTGCATGCAGGAGATAACATCCCGGGTGGACCCGGTGAGACGGATTTGGACCGAATCGGTCTATGGCCGGTCTCCGTCTTAGAACAGTTGCTTAGACTCTAAGGTTCAAGCCTTAACCGCTCAGTGGTGGAAACTTTGACCTGAGAAAAGCCCCGGAACGAGCCAAAAAAAGTACGGTAGGAAGCTCCTCATTTTAGAGTTTATACACGTGCATTCAAAATTACTATATGTAATATGCATGTACCTCAGAAATATCCATCTATCTCGTGGGACCTATTCCTGATGGGCCATCTAACGAAAGAAATACACAAACCAATATCTCAAATGGTAGATCGAACCAAATTTAATATCCAACGGTCCAGATTGAATTAGGTATAGTTATTAAATAAACTATAGGTAATGAAGTTAGAAGCTGGAAATCCACCCCGCACGTTTATTTTGATAAATCCTAGACGATGATTTGTAAGTACGGAGATTTTTTAATTTTATAAACATTCATTCTCTATTTTTAAAATCTTATTTAGATGGGTATGAATGTTTATTTTTAAAATCATTAAATAAATATAATGGTCCAATATTTAAGGGCTTAGATTTTAAATTCGACTTATGCCACATATGCAGTTCCACTTGAATGTGTATGAACTGAAGTCGGCCGCCAGAGTATCAAACAACAACCCCCCTGGATCAGAGAAAATGACAGGTAACAGATCAGGTACGGATATATATTCCAACGCGGTTAGGGAGGGGGGCCAGGAATCTTCGGGATGCCCCACGTGTCGCTCCTAGATTCGGTAATTCCACACACGTGTAGTGCAGTACACATACACGCGCCTGCATACGCGCTGATGTGAAATCCTCGTGTTAGTGCATGACGGTGGAGATCGATCTACAGATCATCTATATTAATGAGTGGGACATCTATTGGATGATCCGTACCCATATGTCAGGCTGATTGAATGATCCTAACCGTCCAAGAGCTGTCCCGTTCGATTTTTAGTACGGATCAATTATCTGTGATCAAGTTGGACGGTGGAGATTGTTATATCATTTGCGTTGCATACAGGCCGCGCGTGTACAAGACAACCCATTATGTGGCACAACATGTGAAATCTTGGAACTTATGTACAAGATCAAAACCGTCCATCATCTGGGACCTGCCACGGAGATGCTCTTTGTCTGAAATCAGGGCAGACGAGTTATCAGGTTAGACACACTGTTCTAAACAAATCAAAGGCTTAAAATAACATTCAAGAATTCAATAATCGATTCCAGAGCCTTTTGAACTCAATCCATCACGGTACCCAATATTTCAACGGTCCAGATCATGGAAAAAATCCCTCACTGGTAAAATATAAATGCATCAGGACCTTTTAGTTTCTCTTCCGCTAGGAATGCGGTGCGGCACGTTCCATACACGCGGGAAAGCAGGATACGGGAAGAGTGGTTGTAAAGAGCGCATTCCGTTGGATAGCGGAAATAACAATATCAGATCTACATGGGGCCCACCTTCTCGTCAGTTTACGTAAAATCCGTTCCGTTCATCATGGGAAAACTTTCTATTTTAGCCTTTGAAGAGAAAATCTTATATATCCAAAAGTTAAGTGGACCACACCACAAGAAACAATTGAAATGCAACGCCAACCATAGGTTTTCTTTGGGATCGCATGAAAATCACCATTTTGAAGCACTATGTTAAAAATCAGATTAATCAAAAACTCATCCAGGCTACACACGTGAGTTTAGAATTTTTGGTCGTAATTCGATAAAACTTCCTCACAATGTCGCTCACCTGAGTTTCAGATCAGCCTAAATTTTGATATGTACGGTTAAGATAATGTTATTCATCTGATGGACAGAATGGATTTTAAATAAAATCATAGTGGGCCTCAAAGAGCTCCGGTGTTGTACCGGCTTCTGATAACATGTGCTGTAGCAGAGTATTCATATCTGAGGCAAACTGGTAAAATCCACGCCATGCTTTTTATTTCTTGGTGGAAGCGCAACAGCGTATTAACGGTTGTCGTGATTGTAAGTGAGAATTACATAAACACCCTTTTTTTTATTTGAAAACCTAAGCATGTCCCTCTTAGTCAATACAATCGATGTCATCGGACTTGCAGTCACGCACCATCAACTGCTCCGTCGTTTCCTTCCTAAAATAACCGTACAATATCAAAAGCAATTCTACCCGTCGATTCAGACAATGCTTCCATTCAAACTGTCTTTTCAGTGGAATGAGGAGAACTGTAAAACGGTAGAACAATTTAGGTAAAAATACATATAGAAGGGTTATGCATCAATCCTGTCCGTCCATCTTTTGATTCATAGCATGGATGGTTTATGTTTAAAAAAGAACACCTACTGGACATTACTGTCCTTTGATCGATGGCTATGACGGTAAAAACAGAAAGAATTAGATGGGTGGGATTCTCTGCCATTTTTCATTTTTTTTTAATATAAGCCATCCATGCCAGGCTCGATTGATGGATGGACCCGATTAGTATATCACCCTGCCATGTGTACCGTGGAGAGATGGCTCTGCCAATTCGGTTTCTAGCACTACCGCACCTTCTCCATGCTTCCCTATTTACCTATCCATTGCACGTTTCTAACAACTTTTGTTTTGTAGTGCCACTTTAAAGGGTACTAATCAGATGGCTAGGATCATCTGATCCACCCATCTGCCATCCACTGTACGGTGTACAAAATGAACGGTCCTCACCAACAGTAAGTCATTCTGACACGTGTATTGGTACCCTGAGGGTCGTTTGGCAGCATGATTTGAGTGAATTTCAAATCCAAATGTCGTTTTCTAGGATGGATTGGGAGTTATTTAAAATAATATATGATTTGAAATTTCTCCATTGTGTTGGTAGGAATTGCTGATTTTTGCTACTTTTGAAAGGTAGCCAAAAATAATCATATTAGTACTTCAAAATAAATAAATTAATGTCCAAACATTAGCTAGTTAAAAGATATTGGTAAGTCACTCGTTTATCATTCTATATTTGTGGTTCACCTGAGGTTCATCTATGTTTGAAATTTTATTATTATTTTTTACTAAAGTATATATATTTAATGAGTATATTATAATCATTTTATTAAATATCCTACACATGGATGTCTGTATGAGAAATAATTACTTGCCTATGTTCTTAAGTGAAAAATCATGCATGCCTTTGCTCACATGTCATGGGCACAAATTTTGAATTGTCCATGGGACGGGGTATCCCATGAAACCTCTACGGCTTAAACAGTTAGCCTAAGTTAAAATTCTGATGACCATATTAAAGAGAGAGGCGAATCAAATGAGGAAATTGTTTTCCTTTTTATGGCCTAATAGAGCCTGTTTAGCACAAGGGATTAGCTAGTTTAAGTGGGATGGGACTTCAAATCCCGTGATAAGAAAAATCTTCCCTTATTTGGTTCATCATAGGTTTCCAATATTAGGTCCTGCGCGTGGAGTAAGGACTTTCCGCAATCCTTTTCGCTCAATCAGGATTTCCGAAATCCACGGGATTTCCTCTTAAAAGATGTCAGGCAGATGTCGGGCAGGAAGTTCTTATGCAAGGAAAGGAGGTGGGGCCCACCTTGATATTTGTGAGGAATCTACTTTGTCCATCTATTTTACAAGATCATTTTAGGGCATGCAACAAAAAATAGAGTAAATTTAAAACTCAAGTGGACCACACGAGAGAAAATAGCGAAGATTGAGTGACCACCATTGAATCATTCATATGGCCACAAAAGTTTTGTATCTCGTTAAGGTTTTCTATGTTGTCAGTTCATCTCGGTAGGAATGACCTTATAAACAGTTGGGATGACATATATAAACATCAAGGTGGAGCTCGGGAAGGTTTCAACGGTAAGGAATTCTTTCTCCGCTGTGTTCCTCTTTTACGGCCCACTTGAGTTTTGGATCCGTTTGACTTTTGATAACATGTTCTAAAATGATCTCA
The DNA here is from genome assembly GCA_030180095.1 of Magnolia changhungtana. Classification (NCBI taxonomy): domain Eukaryota; kingdom Viridiplantae; phylum Streptophyta; class Magnoliopsida; order Magnoliales; family Magnoliaceae; genus Magnolia; species Magnolia changhungtana. The sequence continues at coordinate 9,945,798 of JASAUF010000188.1, forward strand.
CAAAATGGATGGACAGGGTGGATTCCTTACAAACATCAAGGTGGGCCCCACCTTACTTCCTAGTGTAGTTTTCAAACACGGTTTTTAGGATTGTTATTTGTTTTCCATGTACAACCAAACACTACATGAATCAAAATATGTATTTAAGTTATACATCCTACATAATTCAAACACATAAGTGAAAAGGCTCACTCCCATGACATTGAGAGACAATTCACTGACAACTACATTCATTAGAAAAAAAAAGCAATTCCATCCTACTTAATGTCATCTAATTCCTCGCGCCAAACACCTCCATTGGGTTTTAAATGAAGCTAAAATTTAGGCCTCCATAGGATTTTATGGGTGCTTCATCATATGAACCGTCCATGTGATGCACTACTCCAGAAAACCTTCAAGGCTCAACTTTTACCCTATTTGAAAATATGGTGGGCCATGACAAAAGAAAATAGCTACCTTCCTTAAATTCTCTCTCTTTACTACCGCCTACTAGAGTTTTTTATGGGCTAAAAAATGAGCTTGGGGGTTTAATGGGGTGCTGCATGCTGCATCACATGGACCCATTAGATTTTGTGCCCATGACATGTGTGCAAAGGTATGCACATATATACACTTAAGAGAACATATAAAGGACCTCTACACACACGGAAAAGGTTTTATGAGTCGACCTCATAGGAACTTCCCATGAGGTCGAGCTGTGTGGGCCCCATCATGATGTGTATCGAACATCAACACCGTGCATTTGATGGGTCCCCTTTAAATTATGGGATATGCCAAATTCAGCCATATACGGAACTCAGGCGGACCATGCCATTTAAAATCATGTGAAGACATGCTTAATACATATAAAGGCACTTGGTGGGGCCCACCTGAAATTTGGATGCATCTGAAACTTGATTTGACCCTTCATCCAAGTGGGACACACATAATGTATGGGCTGGATTTGTGAACCACATCTCGATGAGCCCAACAAATGATTATGAATGTTTTAATGGAGGGAAACCCCTCTCAACTTTTGTATATGGTGCGGCCCACACAATTCAAGGATTAACTTGATTTTTAAGACCTAGACCCACCATGGAATGGTGCATATGACTGATGGGGGCAGATGTTCTACACACATCATGGCGGGGCCACACAGCTCGGCCTCGGAACCTTTTATATAAGTTGCCGATGATTTAGGATTTGGAATAGATACTGCTGAATAAAAATGTGGACAAAAATTCATCTTAATTTGTGATGTGGAATCCAATGCAATCCAAATCTCAAACGATCCCTCGTCGCATTCTGCACCGATGAATCACCACAGATGAGAGAGGCGTAATAGTTTTAGACCTCAAAAGGATGTAGACCCCACCCATCACACACCGTTATATGTTAGACCCACACCGATAATAGAAGAAGATCCAACCATTACCAGATGAAAATCCGCACAAGTCTGGGTACCTTAAAGTGAAGTGTGAGCCCCACATGCTACAACCACCAAATGTACATCTCTAGACTTTCGGGCCTCAATCAGGAAGTTGCCCACTTCAATCAAATCGTGGCCACACGCCGTGAGATGTTAGATCAGCACCGTTGAGAGAGGAAAAATGGAAGGTGACTAGACGAGAGGCCCACCTCCAATACCACCTTCATCAGATGTAGATCCAAAGATCAACGAGTACTTGATCAACCCACCATGGCCCCCTACTAACCTTTTAGAAGGAAAATGTTATGGACGGGACGAGGATTCTGGAAACTGAGGTGGAGCCCACCGTGATGTTTGTAAGGAATTCACTCCGTCCGTCCGTTTTCTGAGCTCATTTTCGGATGTCAAATGAAAATTGATTAGGATTCAAGACTCAAGTGGGCCGCACCAGAAGAGAAGGCGGTTAGGAAAATTCCTACTGTTGAAACCTTCCCGGGGTCGACAGAGATGTTTACATGCCATCTGTACCGTTCGTAACATCATTCCTACTGGGATTAACTGAAAACACAAATATTAACATGATTCAAAACTTCTGTGGCCCCACGAATATTTCAACTGTGGACGTTCAATTCTCACGTCATCCGCCCCCTTAAGCAATGGATCCGATTAATTTTTCCCTAATGTTGTAAAATTAAAACAAAAAACGGATGAACGGGATGGATTTCTCATAAACATCGAAGTGGGCCCCACCTGGGTTCCCAGGACAGGAACTTCCTGCGAAACGCTTTAGCAGGAAATCGGCGTCCGGACGGGACGAGCCGGAGGCCATTTTGGTAATTCTGCCAGTACCGAAAGGGCAGAAAATACCTTACAAATTCCCTCTCTTCCCTTCCCTAGTCCCTATATATACGCAACCACATCCCCCTTGTTTTTCTCACTTCGCGTGCATACATTTCCAGGCTCTTTTTCTTTCAGTGTATTGCGAAAAACCGTGGTTTGTTACTTCCAATGGAGAATTACGCTTCCAGAGGTAGATCTACAGGCTCTAGAGGAAGAGGGAGACATCAATCGGAAAATCCTCATCAGAATCGGAATCCCTGGCAAAATTCACCTCAGAATCGCCAGTATCGAGAAACCGGTGGGCCCCAGCCCGGCGCGCCGAGGGGGGCGAATCCCTACCGTGAAGTTGGTGCCGGCCATTCTGCTCAGCCAAGGTCCGATTCATCGCAGAACTGGCGCCAGGATCGGCCGTCCGGCGAAGCTGGTGCGTCCCAGTGGGGGCCACAGAGGGCGGCGGGCCATGTTGAGAATTTCGGCCAGGGTCGATCTTTCCTTGATGCGGCCGTGCCCCAGTCGTCGGGATCTGGAGGGAATGGCGGCGATGGTAGGAGAGGCGGAGGCGGTGGCGGTGGCGGTAGGGGACGCGGCGGGAGAGGTGCGGTCCAGTATGTGCCCCGTCCATTGAGTGTGGAGCCTGCTGCGGCGGCGACGACTGCTGCGTACGGTGAGTATTTCTTCAACCATTGTATTTTTTACTCTGTGAATTTTTCTGGTGATCTTGAATCGGATTGAATTGGGCTGAGTTGGGATTGACTAGAGCTTGACTCGGTTGACTTGGATGAGTTGATTCAGTTGACTCGCTCTGCCTGGCTCTCTGTTTTTAGTAGAGTCTGTCTTGTAGCTTTTTGTGTTCGGTTCTCTGTTTTGTTTTGGGAGAGAAATTCGATGGCGATTCATACTAGGAGCGATTGAATGGTGGATTTGCAGATCACGTGCCAACGTTGGCACATGTGTGAAATCCAGCTGCTCATCAGGTGTGCCCCACCATGAGCATGCATTGGCCTGAAATCCAGCCTGGCCTGATCATTAGGTGGGCTCCACCATGAGGATGCCCTTGCCCAAAACCCGGTCTGGTCCGATCATCAGGTGGGGTCCACCGTGGGGATGCCCTTGCCCAAAACCTGATCTGGTCTGATCATCAGGTGGGATCCACCGTGGGGATACCCTGGTCTGAAACCCAGGATGGCCCAACCATCAGGTTATGCTAACATGAACAATCCCTGATCAGAAACCCAAGTTGGTCCAATCTTCAGGTGGGCCCCAACATGAACGTGCCTGGCCTGAAGGGGCATGGATTGGGTACTACCCCACCCGAATGGATGGGCTCTGAGGGGCCACTGTGATGTAGGGTTCTATCCAAACCGGCCTTCAATTTTTTTCCATATCAATTTAGGTTACAAGCCTAAAAATGAGGCAGTTCCAAGGCTCAAGTGGGCCACACCAGAGGACCTTCCTAGGTCCTAATGTGATGTTTAATTACCATCCAACCTGTTCGTAAGGTCACATAGACCTGGATGAAGGGAAAACAAAGATCAGCTTGATCTAAAACATCTGTGGCCCCCAAAAAGTTTTCAACAGTAGGTGTTTAATCTCCGCTGTGTGGTCCACTTGAGCCTTGGAACTGCCTCATTTTTGGGATTGTACCCTAAAATGATATGGCAAAATGGATGGGACTGGATAAAAACCTTATATCACGGTGGCCCCTTAGAGCCCCTGTTTGTTCCTAGCTAGGGATGGGTGGGGGTAGTACCCAATCCATGTCCTGGCCTGAAACCCAGCTTGATTTTGGGCTAGAGCTGCTTTGTGGTGAGACCCACCTAATGAATGACATGGATCTATCACATGTGTGCCGCGTTGTCAGAAAACCATTGATCACCATTACTTTCCATCTAAGTGCTCTAAATACCCTTGTTATTGCTATGGCGATTCCATCGTTTATAGTCGTAAAGAAGAATCACAAGAGAATTTTCAAACCAGAAGAGGTTCTAATGCTCTTTAAGCATTCCCACTTCGAACCATTCAAAGTGGTTTTCCCACACCTTCAACCAATCATGGTCAGCATTGGGTTTAGATTACGTATGAAATATTCAATCTCCTCTTTTATACATGTAGTTGAGTCTGGTTGGTCTTCTCCGCGATGGGGGCCTCAGGATAATCATGACAAAGGGTTGCTTGCGCCTGCTATCCTTTCCTCTATCGGGGCTGCTAATACCCTCGATAGGTCTAGTGCTTGCATGTACGCTTCGTATCATCTTTGCCTGGGTTTTGAAGCATGGGTTGTCGACATGGACAACCCCTCGACTCCATGTACTCTTCAGGGTTAGATGGTTTGTACGTGGCTTAGTGGCTAAGTAGAGTTTTTCTTGCCATCCTCTTCTTAGGTGTTCCTTTATTCACCTTGCCTATTTTGTTTTCAAATCTGCCGTCCACCAGCTACATCCTCTCCAAAAGTTGTTGAAACATCTTCAAACACATCATTTTGGTTGCTGCTCGCCATCTTTTAGGACTATATGAGATTATCAGATTGAAGTTGAAACCCTTTTTTTACAAATGTGGATCCACATGCAAAGATAGAAAGAAGAAGGAAAGATTGACAGCAATGCTAGAGATCCAGCTCTTCCATCATACAAAACCCCTCGTCATATTCTTTTTGGGGAGAAAAAATCTCATAAAGTTGTTCTTGCAAGTAGGGCGATGAGGCCCTATTTATAGATAGGGCTGCAACTGATTGACCCAACCCAAGTTCAAGTCAGGTTGGGTTGGGTTGTGAGGGGCTAGGGTTGGAAAATGCCAACCGATTTGAAATTGGGTTGGGTTGGGGCTGAGCAAATTCGGGTAAGGTTATATTGGGTTGGGAATAATCGCATATATTTGAGTCGGGTTGGTCTGGGCAGGTTCGGCCCTGTCCAGTTGGGTCAAGCATAGAGGAATTCGGGTTGGATTGGGCTATGGATTGGGTCCTCTTGAGGTCAGTTCGGGCTCGGGTTGACCCTCAACCCGGATGTAATCTGTCTTCAAGAGACCAAAGTCTCTCTTTTCTCTCCCGCCCTTCTCAAGACTATATGGGAGGCCCAAGATGCAAACTTCGTCACTCTGGATGCATCAGGATCTTCAGGGGGAATCCTCTAACGCAGATCCCCTATTCAGTCGCGATTAGACAGATTTCTTCTATCTGCTGACTGGTTCGACGAATTCCCGAATTTGACCCAATTGGCCCTTCCCCGATCGACTTCTGACCACTGTCCAATCCTCCTCTCAATCAATGCTGATGATTGGGGCCCCAAACCATTCAAATTCAACCCTGCTTGGATGCAAATTGATGGCTTCCGTGAACAGGTCATGGATTGGTGGACATCTTTTAAGCCTGACGGTTTTGCTGGTCACCGCCTTTTGTGCAAGTTACGTTGTCTCAAGGAGAAGTTAAAAACCTGGAATCTTCTACATCTCAAGCAACGAGACCGCGATACGAATGCTCTGTTTTCTGAACTGCAACGTCTCGACTCTGATTTCGAAGGCCTTGAGTTCCCTGCCGACGCCTTAACCAGACGTATCCAGATCATCCAATCCCTGACATCCATATCTATTGAAGACGATTTATCATGGAAAATTAAATCTCGATCTAGGTGGATAGCTGAGGGCAATAAGAATTCTACATATTTCCACAAAATTGCTAATTTTCGTGCCCAAGCTAAGCTCATCCACACCATTTATGGCGATGGCAGATAGCTTGATGATAAGGATGAAATTTCGGAAGCAGCGATATCTCACTTCAGAACCCTTCTTTCTTCTGAAGCCTGGACCAAACCCCGTCTTGACGGAATCCTCTTCCCTTCTCTTCCTTCTTCTGTTGCTGAGTGGCTGGAATCTCCCTTCTCAGTGGATGAAATTACTGCTGCCATCGCCGCTATGGATGGTGACAAATCCCCAGGGCCTGATGGATTTCCCATCTGTTTCTTCCACTTTTTCTGGGATATGGTGCAATCTGATGTGGTCGCCTTTCTTAATGAGTTCCATGAGAGGGGTAAACTCTCAAAGGGCATTGGAGCATCCTTCATCGCTCTCATTCCAAAGACGCCTGGGGCAAATTCCTTCTCTGATTTCAGGCCGATCAGCCTTATCGGTAGTCTCTACAAAATCCTGGCCAAAACCCTCTCCATCTGCCTAGCGTCGGTGTTGGACAGCCTCATTTCTAAGCACCAACATGCTTTCATCAAGGGTCGTCAGATCGTGGATGCAGCGCTCATCGCCAACGAAATTTTACACACTTGTCATTCCTCCTAGATAAAATCTGTTTTCTGCAAGCTTGACATCGAAAAGGCCTATGACCATGTTGACTGGAGTTTCCTCTACTACATGCTCTCTTGTATGGGTTTCAGCCATAAATGGAGAAAATGGATGAAGGCTTGCATTGAGTTCCCATTTTTCTCGGTTCTCCTTAACGGTGCTCCCAAGGGTTTTTTCCCCACCTCGAGAGGCCTGCGTCAAGGAGACCCCTTATCGCCTCTCCTCTTTCTGCTGGTTTCTGAAGCCCTATCCCAAATGCTTCTAAAGGGCCAGAATGCTGGATTGTATAAAGGCATTTCTATGCCTGGGATACCTACGCCGATCACCCACATTCAATTTGCAGGCGACACGCTGATCACTTGCGAAGCCGAGGCCGACGCCATCGCCAACCTTCTTACGTCCTTGCGGTGTTTTGAAGCAGTATCGGGGCTGCGCATTAATATATCAGTCAAAAATTTACGGCATCCACATTGCTGACCAGGAGCTCCTTTCCTTCGCTCAAATCATTGGCTGTTCCACTGCTGCTCTGTCGACCTCCTTCGTCGGTCTCCCTCTGATCATTGGCTCCCCTCCCCTCTCTATGTGGGATAGGGTGGTAGAAAAATTTCAGAAATCGTTGGCTACCTGGAAATGTCGGTATCTGTCTATAGGGGGGAGGCTCACGCTCATTAAAGCCGCTCTATCGAACATTCCTATATACTTCATGTCCCTCTTTCCTTGCCCCCCGACCATCCGGCGTTAGATTGACAACTTAAGGAGAAATTTCCTGTGGTATGGAAAGGAAAACCAACACAATTTTCACCTTCTCAACTGGCATGAGGTCTGCACGCATTTTAAAGAGGGTGGCGCTAGTGTTAAAAATCTGAAAGTTATGAACAATGCCCTTCTTGGCAAATGGATCTGGAGATTGGGTTCAGAACCGGACGCGCTTTGGAACAGAGTTATAAAAGGTAAATATGGTACCTCTCCAGGTGGCTGGTGGACGTCAGAATCTTCCGTTTACAGAGCCTCGCGGCTGTGGAAAGGGATCATTCGCTCTAAAAATGCGGTGCTGGAAAATATTTCTTTCCAGTTGGGAGATGGAGCGGCTATTCGTTTTTGGGAGGACCATTGGATCGGGGAGAGGTGTTTGAAAGAAAGTTTCCCCTCCATCTATCGCCTCGCCGTTTGGAAGGACAGCCCCATTAATAGATTTTTCTCCCGCTCTAACCGTGGTATTGTCTGGGACATTACCTGCTGCAGACATCTCCACGATTGGGAAGTGCCCCTTTTTGCTAGTCTTTTGCAAAGTAATGTGGGGGCATTTTCACACCGGGCTCGAGTGGGGTGGCCTGTGAGATGCAGGGGCACACTCGGGGTGGGCGGCCTGTGTGAGGCAGGTGACTCGTGAGATGCGGGCCCCACCCGTGTGACTCGGGTGGCTCGTGTGAGGCGGTATCCATGTGATTTGGGGCCCACGAGGAGGGTTTGACTGAGGGCCTAACCCATAAGACGTGGGGCCTGGGCAATGAGATAAAGGGATTAATTCACCATACTCTAACAGTTCGAGCTTTTAGAGCAAGTGGTTAATTGTCCTGCATCAAATTGGTATTAGAGCGGGAGGTCTCGTGTTCGAGACTCCTCCCCGGGGGTGATTAATGCGGGGGCATTTTCACACCGGGCTCGAGTGGGGTGGCCTGTGAGATGCAGGGGCACACTCGGGGTGGGCGGCCTGTGTGAGGCAGGTGGCTCGTGAGATGCGGGCCCCACCCGTGTGACTCGGGTGGCTCGTGTGAGGCGGTATCCATGTGATTTGGGGCCCACGAGGAGGGTTTGATTGAGGGCCTAACCCATAAGACGTGGGGCTTGGGTAATGAGATAAAGGGATTAATTTGCCATACTCTAACAGTTCGAGCTTTTAGAGCAAGTGGTTAATTGTCCTGCATCACAAAGTCTATCTACGGCCTCTCCCTCTTACTCTGATAGGGACCAAATTATCTGGACCAAGGAAAAATCTTCACAATTTACTGTGAAATCCCTACAATTATCTCCTCCAGTCCTCCACTTCGGCAGTCTCAGTTCCATCCTTTATCTGGAGATACCCCGTTCCCCCAAAATACATCTGTTTCACTTGGCTTGCCTCTAGAAACCGCATCCTGACCATCGACAATCTGATGAAGAGAGGTATGCAGCTGCCAAACATCTGCCTTTGTTGTATGGCTGCTGCTGAATCGGTCGACCATCTGCTAGTGCACTACCCTCTTGTCTCTGCAATCAGATCGGACTTCACCTCTAGATTTAGTATCAGCGGTGCCATGCTAGCAACAACATCTTCTCTTCTTTTCTACTGGCAGGGGTTCAAGTTGGGCAAATATGCTTCCATGGTTTGGAAAATGGCTCTTTTGGCTATCTGGTGGGCAGTTTGGATGGAGCGGAACGATAGATGCTTTAATAATTTGCGGGCGTCCGCTTCAGCTGTTGCGTCTAGAGCTAAACGTTTGCTTATTGAATGGGCTGCCGTTGTTCCTTCCCTAAAGGATTTTGATTTTCTCTTTCTAGGTTTCTAGTTTCCTTTTTGTTTTTCCTCTGTTTCTGCTATCTCAGCAGCCCTCTGTAGTTTTTTGTTCCTTTTAATGCATTCACGTTGCTTTAAAAAAAAAAAAAAAAAAAAAAAACCTGCTCAAGTTGCACCCCTATTTATATAGGCTTTACATGTGCCTTATTGAATATTGCTATTGCTAATCTAACTAGCTAAGGAAACTAAAACGAAAAAAAAAAAAAAGAAAAAAAAAAGGGAAAGTCCTGAGCAGATGAGGAAACTTCTTAGAAATAGGTAAGGACTCCAGCCACAATCCCATCGGTGGCCCCTTCTTACACACACGTGTAGGTTGGTCGCATCATAACCCATCCTGATTTGGATACTAAGATCAACCAGTTGGATCAAGGCATGGGGTGGGTCGTATCTCTTTCTTGAAATGGAGAACACCGTGTAGTAAAAATGGTAGAAGTTCTAGAATAGAGTTTTAAATTTGCAAATGTAACTGGTGGGTTATTCAGTAATCAACGGTAGAGGCTAATGGGATCGGATGCCACCTTTATGCGAATGGTCCATTAAATGGAGCCCCCATATCGGAAAAAAAATGCTGACCAGTTAACTATTTTCATGTTTGTGGCTGCTTGGTGGTGGTATCCGGCTTTCCTTGATTTCCCCTTTTATACGAATAGGCTTGTTATGTAGCATTGAGAATATGTTTGCGAAATGCATTTTATGTTTTCTATGAATAGGATTTTTACCTTTTTCTGTGAATAGGATTTTCCCCCTTTCTACTGCCATGACCAAATGGACCCCCTGAGTAGGGATGGGAGTATACAGTCTAATTGAGTTCTGTTTATAGAGACATGTTCCGGTGCTATCGGAGCACCATAAATTATAGTGCTCCTAGTTGCATTGATCCGCTTAGATGGTCCAATCAATGATCTAAACTGTCTATTAAGTCCAGAACACATTGAATGGACCACCGTACCAAAATCACATTGATCGGATGATCTAATCCATCCTTGATTTGGCCTTGTTTTCTATACCCATCCTTTTTTCCAAGCTATGGATGGGATGGCTACGATTGCTTGACAAAAGTTATTCTTTAGAATCAAAAGCAATCTATGATGGTTTTTAACATGTTGATGGATCAAATTGTTGATTGGACCTATTTTTTAAATACAATCTTGACTATCCCTATTAAAGGCTGTTGATCAATGGTTGATATTTGTTGGGTTTGTTTGAGGTTTGCATGATATCTCATGAAATGTGCATTGGACCTAATGAACAGTTTGGATCAATGACTTTTGACAGTGTCCCAATGCAACTTGTGGCATTATGACATACGGTGCTCTAAGAGCACCAAAGCAGTTCTCTTGTTTATATGCATTAGTCCTATAAATAGTAAGCATGTTATATATGAGGAATAATAATGTATTACTCGTTCGATGGCTCTTGGATTGCCATCGAACAAGTTCAGTACAAGTATAGCTAATGTTTGCTGCTTCTATACATTGCAGCGTCCCCATCTTCAGAGTTGGAAAAGCTTAAGATTTCGGACCCACCGTCCAGATTGGGGAGCATCGTACCAATCAAACGGCCTGATAAGGGAGGGCAGGCCGGCATCCGATCACTCGCACTTCTCGTGAACCATTTCCCAGTCAGATTCGACCCCCGAATGAAGATCTACCAATACAACCTTGACATTCAGCGTGTGACACCTCACAAGCCTAATGCTGCCACTGCAAAAATATCGAAACCCGAAGCACACCTAGTGAAAGAACATCTCTTTGCTAAGTTCCCAACACTCTTTCCCACGCTCAACACAGCCTATGATGGTGAGCGGAACGTCTATAGCGCGGTGGAGCTCCAACAATGCGGGAAGTTCCCGGTTGAAGTATCCAAGGGCGACGACGTCAAGCCTCGTGAGTATGTCGTTGCTGTAAAGCTGGTGGCATTGCATGATCTCAACACACTTTCGGAGTACTTCAACAGGACCGTGACATGTGTCCCCCGGGAAATCTTACAAGCTTTGGATGTGGTCATGCGGGAAAACCCCAGTTTAAGTCGGATTCCATTTGGACGGTACTTCTACTCTAAAGGAATCGACAGGGATCTCGGTGAAGGAATCATAGCTTCGACGGGATTCCACCAGAGCTTGAAGCCGACTGCTCGAGGTCTGTCTATATGCATGGATTACACGGTCATATCATTCCGGAAACAGGTCTCAGTGCTCGAGTTTCTCAGAGAACATCTTCGCGTTGTGATTGATGCGAACACGTCCTGGACTCCCAATCAAAGGAAGGATGTTGAGGAAGTCTTGAAGGGATTGAAAGTGACGGTGAATCACCGGAAAACATCCCAGAAGTATCAGGTCGTGGGGCTGACCCGGGATAACACAAACAATGTGAAGTTTGAGATTGACAGCGGCACAGATTCCAAGGGGGTGGTTTTCATTGTTGACTACTTTCGGGATAAGTATGGAAAGGCAGTGGTGTACAAGCGGATCCCTTGTTTGGACTTGAGCAAGAACAAGAGGGTGAATTACGTGCCGATGGAGTTCTGTGAGCTGGTGGAAGGGCAGCGGTATCCGAAGGAGTCTTTGCGTGGTGATGTGGCTAAGGTTTTGAAAGATATGGCTTTGATCAAACCGGTGATGAGGAAGGATTGGATTTGTAGGATGATCAGAGCTAGCGATGGGCCTAGTGGGTAAGCAACATTGACGCCTCTCTATGCTTTTTATTAGAATTTTGTTTCTGTGAAATAATATTACTTCACAAGTTCTATGAAGTATCGTGGCCACCATACACATGGCAAACATGTATGGTGATCATATCCCTGTTGATCTGGTGGGCCACTAAGAAGATCAGAAATAAGCCAAAAGGTTTTTAGTAATTGGACAGGTTGACCACTGATTGTTCCCAGTGTATGTGGATCACCACTCATTTCTGTAGATAATAGTCGGATGGTTACAAACTTAGGGGCACACTCTAGTGGTACTGGTACCACCGTAACCAGCCAGATGCGCGGGCCACTGATGTAAGAATCTAACCTGTCCGTCAGATGTGTCACATCAAAAAAACCCCATCACCCAAACATCAGCACAATCTGAAACTCTGGTGGGCCATTGCACATGGAACATTTTGAGACATTATGTTCATGATTGCTTAGAGTGGAGGCCCTACTGTGTTGTCCCCCTCTTGCTTTGTTTTCTTTGCTGTGGCCACTTTAGGTTTGGATCAGGACGAGTACTGGGGCTTGGGGATTTTGAGGTGTCGCATTTGATGAATTGTTTGGGTGGTGTGATTCGTATGAATACATCATGCGGGCGAGCCCCACATTTGGCCGGTACTGGCAGTATTGTTACAACTGGAGTTGCGATGTGGCCTATCTACACGGTGGTCCACCAAATCATATTCATGTGTTCACCTCTTATTTATTTATTTATTTATTTTTTACTATATGCTGTTGGTTGGTTTACCCTTTGATGAATGGTCCAGTGTATGAATTATACAATCATGATGCTAGTTTGACAAGTTGATCTACTGAACAGCTAAGATCATACAATCAGTTTGATTTTGGGCTTGGCCATTTGATTAGATGATCCAAATCAATGGTCATATCGATGATAACATTGTCATTTCTAAAATTTCATATGATCTTACAGAGACCTCTTCTTTATTTTTCTTTAACAGGGGAGGTATTGCAGATCAGTTTCACATTGCAGTCAGCAACAATATGACAGAAGTGATGGGTCGCGTTCTTAAACAACCCGATTTGAAAATCCGCAATAGCAACGATCAATGCTGCAGATACACTCCGGGAGAAGATGGCCAATGGAACCTACTGAAACACAAGGTTTACGAAGGAAAGATTGTCGACAGGTGGGCGATTCTCGACTTCACCACCTCATCCAATCGCTGGTATCAGCTAAATGTCCAGCAATTCAATCAGAATATTGTTGAGCGGGCCAACAGGGTTGGCATTCCCATGAAGCCACAATTCCTCTTTTATGAGCCATCCAGCTTCCGCATGCTTGAGAATGAGAAGCAACTCTACAATACCCTCAAACGCATTTGTGGACTTGCTGAAGGGAAGCTGCAGCTTCTTTTCTGCCCAATGGAGAAGCGCCATCCGGGCTACTACACCCTCAAGCGCATATGTGAGACGGAGCTTGGGATTGTGACTCAGTGCTTCCTGACCCCCCTCGCCAACCAGGGCAAGGACCAGTACTATGTCAACCTTGCCCTCAAGATCAACACCAAGCTCGGTGGTAGCAACATGGAGCTCTTCCACAGCCTTCCTTGCCTTGATGACAATCGCCCTGTCATGTTCATGGGCGCCGACGTGAACCACCCGAGCAGCCGGAGCCCGTCAGGCATCTCGATTGCCGCTGTCACGGCATCGATGAACTGGCCTGGTGCGAACCAGTATGCATTCCGGATACGTGCGCAGCCCCGCCGGACCGAGAAGATCTTAGACATTGGCGATATGTGCTTAGATCTCATCAATACGTATGCTCGGAAGAACAGCATCAAGCCGGAGAAGATCATATTTTTCAGAGATGGTGTCAGCGATAGCCAGTTTGATATGGTCCTCAACGAAGAGCTGATTGCTATTAAGAAGGCGATCGAGATGGACGGGTACCAGCCAACCATCACGCTTGTGGTGGCTCAGAAGCGGCACCAGACACGGTTCTTCCCGAAGAATCCGAGGGATGCTGGCAAGACCGGGAACATTCCTCCTGGAACGGTTGTCGACAACACCGTCATCCATCTTGATGAGTATGATTTTTATCTATGCAGCCACAATGGGACCCTTGGGACAAGCAAACCGACACACTATCATGTCCTTTTCGATGAGCACCAGTTCTCCTCGGACGATCTTCAGAAGATCATATACAACCTCTGTTACACATTTCCACGGTGCACCAAACCGATATCGTTGGTCCCACCAGTCCTCTGCGCTGATCTCGCGGCGTATAGGGGCCGGCAATACGACGACTCCACCATGCACTCACCCCCTTCATCAGCATCCTCTTCTTCTGGGTCATCCTCCACGTCCTCATCCATGGCTTCTATTGAGATTAATAACTTTCCGAAGGTGCATGCAGATCTCCAAAATCAAATGATATTCCTTTAAGACTCAAGGCGGGGTCAGTTTCTACAAGTGGACCGATGGTTTAGCGGTCAGTTCTGTTGGGTCATTCGATGGACCATGACCCAAAAAATGTCCAGATTGGAGAATCCCATTTACCAATCTAGGACCCTCTCTCTCTCTCTCTCTCTCTGTTCTTGATCATCTACCACAGGCCACATCCATGGCAGATCCTAATAGACCAACATCTCTAAACCGTGGGACACTTGGACAAACTGAAAGTCCACTCAGGAGCTTTAGGAGTCTCTCTTGAGACTACAGCAGTTTTAGAGTCCTTGTTTTTAAGGGTGTTTGTGTGTTGCATGACTACTATGGTTTGTTTTCTGCAGTGGTAGTAGGAGTTTGTTTTAGGAGAGTTGTTTTAGCAAATATAGGTGTCTCTGTCTTGTTATGGTTTATGATAGGTGTTGCTGTGTTTTATGGACTGTTTGGATTTAATTATACTATGGTTTGTTTTTGTGTTTGAAAGATGTTAGTCTCCTAATGAATTTGAAGTGTTTGAAAGATTTTCTTGTAGATTATGAAGTGGATCCCACTTGTTATTTGAGCTTTCTCTGTCAGGTGGGCCACACTGTTAGATCTGTTGCCATGGGATGTCATGTTGGTTGACTCCTTCCACAAAACAAATGGGCATTTGTTTTATTTTATTTTATTTTTTTTCCTACCCACCAATTTGTTTTGTACATTGGTCCACCTGAGGAGCCAACGTTTAAACAGTGTGGCCCACCTGAATATTGGCATGGATTGTGCAGATGGGCTTTCCAAAACTCTCAAGTTTGCAGTTATCATGTGTTGGATATGGTTTAAGGGAGTGCACTTGTGCAAGATCCAGACCGTTAATCTGTGGAGCCCTGTTGTGGATGGAATGGATCCAGTGTTTGGACTTTCTTGTGGATTGCCGGGGAACTGGGCATAGAGATATTCCTGTGGCAGGAGCTGTGTGGGGCTACATAGATGTCCCTGACAAGTCTACCCCGTCCAACTGTTTTTGAAAGGTCGTAATAGATTATAAAAAATCAGGCAGCTCCAAAACTCAGGTGGGGGCCACACCAACAAAACGGTGGGATCAGAAACGTCCACCGTTGAAACCTTCCTGGAGCTGACCATAATGTTCATATGCCATCCAAACCGTTCATTGGGTTATTACCACTCAGATAAACTGTAGGAACAAATATCATACAAAACTTGTCACCCCAGGCTTCAAAACAGATGGACGGAGTGACATGGATTTGTCACCCACATCTCCGTGGATCCCACACAATCCAATGCTCAGGTAGACAAACTCACCGTTGAAACATTCTTAGGGGCCACCGTGATGTTTATTTGCCATCCAAACTGTTCATAAGGTGGTATAGACCTGGATGAAAGGGAAACACAAATATCAGATTGGTCCAAAATTTCTGCCGCTCACAAGAAGTTTTTAATGGTACGAATTCAATCCCTACTATGTGGTCCACTTGACCCTTGGATCTGTCTTGTTTTTGGCCTTATAACTTAAAATGATATGGAAAAATTGATGGACGGTGTAGATAAAACCCATACATCACAGTGAGCCCCACGGAGCCCTGCCTGAATGGATTATTGTCCAGGCGGGGGTAGGACGCAGTCCGCTTCCCCGATCTAAGAAGGCACAGCAGTTTGTGGGACCTGACATCCAAGTATGTTATCCTTCCTATTTGTTCTACCATCGATGTAGTGGACCCAGAATGGTGGTGATTGGACAATGGTGACCGTAGGATCATTGTGACTTTCTGCTTTGTTGGTAGGGATGCCCAACTTTAATGTTACTGTACATTTTGCAGCCAACCATTTAATTGTCCCCAGCAGTAGTGTTGTGATGTGTTGGGAGCTGTGCGGCCCACTGTGATTTATGTGTTCTATATCCATTCATTTTGCTATCTTATTTTAGGACATAAATCTACAAATGAATGAAAGCGCCGGCAGTTCAAGTGGACCACACCACAGGAAATAGTGTGAATAAGGACACCCACCTTGAAACCTTCCTAGGTCCCACTGATATTTATTTTCCATCTTGGTAAGGTCACAAGTCCTGTATGAAGGGAAAATACAAATACCAGCTTGATCCAAAACTTTCATGCACCCTGAGAAGTTTTTAACTTTGGAAATTCAATCCCTACCATGTGTTCCACTTAACCCTTGGATTTATTTCATTTTTGGGTCTATGCCCTTAAATGAGCTGGCAAACGGATGGATGGATGGATGGCATGGATATAAAACACATACATCAATATGTCCAAACTGATCTGGTATCATAAACAAAAAATTATCAATTATTTTATTATCTGAATATTGGATCGGTGGACATTTATTGGACGGTTAAAAAATACGGATCACTAGAATTACAAAAATGGTGTTAAACTCACATAGATGTCTATTTCCAAGAAGGAGAGAGCTAGCAAGTTCCCTCCCTCCCTCTCTCCAGTATATATGAATTATCAGTCTCTGAGAGAGGGAGAGAAAGGAAATCAAGAAAGCAGATTCCAAGTCTTCTTTCAGTACATTTGTGGAGTACGGAAGTTTCTACTCATTCTCCTCTCTTTCAATGACGAAACTCTCTTCAAGAGGAGGAGCTTAGCCTCTAGAGGTAGAGGCAGACACCACCAACAAAATCCACCTCAGAATCATAATCTCCGGCAGAATTCATTGCAGAATCTCCCGTCCGGTGAATCCGGTGCTGGACAGTCACCTTCTCGAGGCAGGATTTCTACGCAAAATCCGGCAGCAGCCCAATCGATTCCTCCGACGGCGATTGCTACTCAGATTTCGGGCCAAGATCATATGCAAGCGACTACTCTGCAGAATTCAGGCAGAGGTCGAACATTCCTCGAAGTGGTCATGGCCCAATTTGCGGCGCTTAGAGCTGGCTGTGGAGGATCTTCCTCCAGACACGGCAGAAAAGGAGGGGCCCGCCATATGGCCCCATCAACCGAGTTTGGATCCTACAGCGACGATGACTCCGGTCGGTGAGTATTTCTTGAATTTCTTCCGCCGTTGATTTGGAATCGGAGGATTTGGGTTGGACGGATCTTGACTCGATCGACTCGACTGAGTTGACTGGTTTGATTCGATCTATATGCTACTCTGTTTTGAAGGTGATGCAGGGAAGGACGGGAGGTCGAGCACCGTCTTACGCAAGAGGAAAACTATTCCAAATCCACGTAACTTCTCCAGACTCCTCACATAGACTTCCTTAATCCACGAGAAAAAGAACAAGAAAATAGAAAATAAACTCTATAAAATTTGAAATTGCTTGATGAATAAAATAAACCAGTTCACAATCTTTTAAATAGGGATACTAAGAAGTGAAAGAAATTTCAAAATCAAACTACGGCTGAACTCCTGAACTTATTATAAATAGTAAATATTTATAGGCGGTTGTGATGTCTACTAGTGCACAAGGTTTTTGGCCAAAAATAGTAAGTGTCCTATTTGGCCGAACCACGACGATGTCCTAATTATTCTAAGCACTTTTCATGCTGGTGCAACTCCTAGAGCCCAACGGATGAAGAGTTATATTGAAACCAAAACTTATTATAAATAGTAAAAATGAAAATAAAATGGGAATTCGACCGTCGATCTGGCAGTATTTCACAAATTCGGCGTGTGCAACCCGGCGTAGCAAGGCTAGGTGGCTAAAGTAGCTCGTCCTACCCCAAAATCATATATCATACGTCGAAAACTCATTCTGGTTTGCGAGATATGCCCGATTTAACGTCCGATGGTCCTGATCACTTCTGTTGTTGACCGGTCCTTTTCTGATCTATAAGGTAAGGAGAGGTTGTTTTGTTGATTTGGATGGATCGATGATTGATTTGTCTGCTGCTCCATTTTTTAGGATTTGGAGAATTTGATTTATGGTTGTGGTAGACTCGGTTGAGTTGACTCAGTTGAATCGATTTGTCTGCTACTGCATTTTTATGGTTAGTGCTTTTTTTTCTTTTTTTTTTAACACACACACACCCCCACGCACTCACGCCGTAGTGGGATTTCACCACCTATGGATACTCAACCCTTGATCGGCTGTTGAAACTCCAAAGAGTCTACCACACTACAGAAAGCAGCAGTAGGATAGTGATTCTCATCGCCCACCATGATGTTTATTTGCCATCTAACCTATTCATAAAGTTACAAGACCGAAATGAAGAGAAAACACAAATATAAGCTTCATCTAAAACTTTTGGTGCCCTGAGAAGTTTTCAACGGTAAGAGTCTAATCCCCCTTGTGTTGTCCACATATGTATTACATCTACTACTGTT
Source organism: Magnolia changhungtana (assembly GCA_030180095.1). Taxonomy (NCBI): domain Eukaryota; kingdom Viridiplantae; phylum Streptophyta; class Magnoliopsida; order Magnoliales; family Magnoliaceae; genus Magnolia; species Magnolia changhungtana. The sequence goes on from JASAUF010000188.1 coordinate 9,964,283, forward strand.
TTGAGCTTGTACCTAAAAATAATATGAAAAAATAAAATAAAATGGTTGAATGGCGTGGATAAGACCCATACATCACGGTGGCCACTCAAACATCCTGCCCGGGTAGTATGATGACAGGGTGTCCCTCTTTATTTAAGGTGAGATGAACTCGTGCAGATGTATGCAATTATCCGGTAATCACATGTACATGGGTAAATTATAGGAAAGGGAGGGAATTAATGGTCATATTCATGATAACCTCGTCATTTCTAATTTGACGAGGTTATCATGAATATGACCATTAACTGGTTTGATTTTTGGGCCTGGTCCATTTGATCGGATGATCCAAATCAATGGTCATATTCATGATAACCTCGTCATTTCTAATTTTTATCCTCCGTTTTTCTTAAACAGGGGAGATATTGCAAAACAGTTTCATATAGAAGTTTGCGAGGAAATGACAGAACTAATTAAAGGGTCGTGTTTGTTAAAAACTAAATTTGCCAATCCGCGATAGCACCAGTCAGTCCTTCACATTAACTCTTGAAAAAATGGGCAATGGAACATGAACTTTCGCAAGGTCTACCAATGAAAGGAAATCAAACGGTGGGCCATTCTCAACTTCACCGCATCATTCAGTGACTCGCCTCTCAAGGTCAATCAATTCATTTGTACCATCGTTGAACAGACTGCTAAGGTTGAAATCATCATGGCTAAGGTTGAAATCATCATGGCTAAAGGCACCCTCATTCATGAGCCATCCAACCAAGCCGTTCTTTCCGGTCAGATTCGGCTCTGCAAAACACCCGAAGAGCTCTACGAAAACGTTAATAAGGATCCGTAGATTCTTTTCTGCCCAATGAAGAGAAACTATAATCAGTGTTTCCAGAGCTGCCTCGCCAACAAGGGCAATAATCAGTACTATCTCAATCTTCTCCTCAAGATCAACACCAAGCTTGGTGGTAGCAACACGGTTCTCTTTGACGGCCTTCCCCATCTTGACGATTCTCACCATGTCATGTTCATGGGCGCTGATGTGAACCACCCAAGCAGCCAGAGCACATCCACCGTCTCAATCGCTGCTATCACAGCATCCATGAACTGGCCCACAGAGAATCAATACGCTTTCCGGCTTTGCAAACAGACCCGCCGGACAGAGGAGATTCTGGACATTGGCGTATGATGAAACGAATGCCCGCATGAAGCCGGAGTGGATCATACTTTTCTGAGACGGTGTCAGTGAATCTTAGTTTGAGATGGTCCTCAACAACAAACTGGAGAATATTAAGAAGGCGTTCGATAAGGAAGAATACCATCCGACCATCACACTTGTAGGGGCCCAGAAGCGGCACCAGACACGGTTCTTTCGGAAGAACCCAATGGAGGTTGACGAATAGGGGAACATCCCTCCTGGAATGGTCATCGGCACCCTCATCTTAATGACTTCGATTTCTATCTATGTAGTCACTATGGGAGTATGGGGACGTGCAGGGCAACACACTATCATGTCCTTTACGATGATCATGGTTTCTTGTCAGATGATATTCAGAAGATCATATACAGCTTGTGTTACACATGTTATATTTTAAATTATTTAAAAATAATTTAGTGTTTCAAAATATCCATTAAAATGGGTTGTGACTGTGGCCATAGGTGCCCTATGGATGTGTCTTTTCATTTAAGTCTGAAAGTTGCATCCTTTCATATTTTATTTTGAAAAGTTGTGTCTTTTGAAGCTCAAGGGTCGCACCACTTGAGTTTAAACCCAATAGTCACAACCCTTTGTGAAAGGGTGTCTCTATACTCTTAAGGGTGTCTTTTCAGAGTATAAATAGACTTCTACTTTATGGTTTTAAGATGAATTAGAAAATTGATTTTTTCTTTAAAAATTTTGTTTAAGTAATTTTTAGTTCGAGTTAAGACTACAAGTGGTTTGAACCGTGTACACTAAGTGTACCGCTGGGACCGGGTCATAGTCGTTGTATCCTGCAGGTCGATTGCTTTGGAAACCTGTTGCACTTGGGACGCTGTCCAAGGGAAGCAAATTCGATTTCAAGCCGAGTGAGACTACAAGTGGTTTGAACCTTGTACACTAAGTGTACCGCTGGGACCGGGTCATAGTCGTTGTATCCTGCAGGTCGATTGCTCTGGAAACCTGTTGCACTTGGGATGCTGTCCAAGGGAAGCAAATTCGATTTCAAGCCGAGTGACTCACGTCACGCCTCGACTTATATAAATCGATAAGCTTTCTTTTTTTCTCAATTTAAATTTATTTTATTTAAATAGTTTTTCAAACTCTATATCTTAACAACACATTCCCTCGGTGCACCAAACCAGTATTGTTGGTCCCGCTGGTGCTATGGGCTGATCTTGCTGCCTACAGAAGCCAGCTCTACATATCATCGTCGGAAGCATAGCGAAGGGGGAGGGTTTAACGACGGCGACGCCTTCATCCGCTTCCACATCTTCCGCCAGAGAGTGTAGCAACCTGTATGTGGTTCCTGAACTTCAGAATAGTATGATTTTCTGTTGATGAAAACTCAGGCCGGATCAGGTTGTAAGAGTGGGCCAGTTGGTCAATGGTTCGGATGGTTGTTATGTTGGGGGACCCACCATGTATGATAGAGGCCACAAATCCCACCCAACAAATCAGCATGCACTGAGTCATGGGCCCACTCAATACAAACTGGAAAAACCAATACAAATGCTTTTATCAGTTGGAAGATTTAGAGCTTTGAGTTGGAGTTGGATTGCTTTGTTTTCAATGTCCTCATATTTATTTGCTGTTGGTACGCCCAGATACATCAGATGGGCCACCCGTTTGTTTGTACAGTTGGCCCATTTGAGGAGTAAAACAGATTGATTGTTAGCCAGGAAAACGGATTGGCTACTCCCCCGCCACCACCCGGGTGGCTGATGGTCGGTGCTTTGTGGGCCCCACCATGATGTATGTGTTTCATCCATTCTGTTCATCCATTTCTACAGATAATTTTAGGCCTTGATCCCAATAATGAGAGGGATATAAATCTCAGGTGGACTACACCATAGGAAAACAATAGTGATTGGATATCCACCATTAAAATCCTCATAAGGCCTAATCTACTGTTTATTTGACATCCAATCTGTTGATTAGGTCATCCAGACCCAGATGAAGGTTAAAAACAAAGATCAGCTTGATCTAAAACTTTTATGACCCCTAAAAATTTTTAAATGGTTAACTTTCATTCAAAACTGTTTCCTGTAATGTGGTCCACTTGAGATTGGGATATATCTCATTTTTGGTCTCATGTCATAAAATGATCAAGAAAAATAGATGGTCTCATATCATAAAATGATCTAGAAAAATAGATGGATAGCATGGGCGAAACACATACATCATGGCGAGGCCCACATAGCACCGACAACCAGCCATTGGCTGGTGGGAGGGGAATAGCCAATCCGTTTCCGTTAGCCAGAAAGCTAAACGGTGCGGTCAGCTGATGGAAAAGCTCGAATCTCTTGAATGCGTGTCAGATCACGACTATTCAATCTCTTCTAAAATAAAACAAAGAACCAAACAAAACGAGCTCAAGTAACCTAGAAAAACAAAGCAGCAGATAGATGGATCGTACCGAGTCAACTCAACTGAGTCTACAACAACCAAAAAAAATCTCTCCTAACCTTAAAAAACCAGAGAGCAGGACGATCAAATCAAACCGAGTCAACTCATCCGAGTCTACCACAAACACAAAACAAGCTCTTCTGACCTTACAAAAACAGAACAGCATACGGATCGATTCGAACGAGTCGACCGACTCAAGAACCGTTCGAACTCAGCCCAACCCAAATCCTCCAATCCAAAATCACCTGAAAAATTCAAATATAGAGTAATGAACCTAACAGATGAAGAAATTCAAGAAAAAAACTCATTGACCAGAGTCTCTGTCGTCGCAGCAAGATCTGAACTCGGTTGATCGGCCACATAGTAGGCCCCTCCTCTTCCGTAACGTCCCCAGCAAGATCCTCCGCCACCATCGCCACCACTCTCTCAGTGCCAACAATCGGCATTGACCGGAGTTCTGCACTGGAATCCCACCCGGAGACGCCAAATGTGCCGCACTGGCTTTGCCGGACGGGAGATTCTCGCCTGAATTCTGCCGGAAATTAGGATTCTGAGGTGGGTTTTCTGTTTGGTGTCTGCCTCTACCTCTAGTGGCTGGAGCTCCTCCTCTTGAAGGGCGATTGGGAAAGGAGGAGTAGAAACTTCCCCACTCCGCCATGTACTGAAGAAAAAGAGGGAATTTTTTCGTACTAAGTAAATTCTGTGGGGCCCACCGTGATTTATGTATTTTATCGACTCCGTCCATCCATTTTACCAGATGATTTTAAGGTTTGAACCGAAAAATGAAGCATATACAAAGCGGGGTGTACACAAACCGAGCTAACTCAGTTAGCTCGCTCGATTCGAACCAGTTCAAAGCTGAGTTCGAGCTGATTTTTTTTGTGCTCGAAAATGAGTACGAGCAGGGGCCAGCTCGACTCGACTTGGATCGAACCAATTTGGTGACTCAGTTACATTGCCATTGATGTTGCTTGCCAACCGATTTGATAAAATGACTCAATGAGATGTGTCTGGTGGCAAGGGTGGTATGTACATTAAATAAATACTTTTTTTTTTTTGGTTTTTATGTTATTTAAAAGGTATTTGATAAAACACATGTAAAACCATTGCCTTTGTTTGTAAAACAGTAGATTTTTTAAGTTGCAGTGTTTGTAAAAATGCCTCGATGGTGAACTCGGCTCAATCTTGGTTCGAACTCAACCTGAGTTGCTGATTGAACCGAGCCAAGTTGGCCAGTCAGGCTCGAGGACCAAGTCGAGCTAAGGTTAGCTAATGTTCAAGCCAAGTTGAGTTGAGGCCAGCTCGACTCAGTTCAACTCGAGGTTCACCCCTCTGTGTACTATTGAAAATTTCTTGAGGGTCATAGGAGTTTTGGATCAAGCTATTATTTGTTTTTCCCTACGGCCATGTATTTTTTTTTTATCTCATGGGCAGGTTGTATGACAAAAAAATTACCGTGGGCCTTAGGTAGGTTTCAACTGTGAAAATAATTATTCCCACCATTTCATGTGATATTGTCCACTTGAAAGCTTTAATTTTGGACTTGACTCAGATAACCTAGAAAAACGGATGGACGGCATAGATAAACCACATACATTCACGATGCGCCCAACAGAGTTTACTCAGTGCTCAATAGGCAATCGACATCCGTTTCTCCGTATCATCCATAAGACAACAATGTGAGTTTAATACCATTTTGATAATAGTTGTGACTCCTATTTTTTACGCATGGCACTAGTGTAGAACCATCTAGACCATGAAAATAGTGATTAACATGGTGGATTGAGCATATATGTAAAATCAGCCTGATCAACACATCCTAACCATCCAATTGATAGTTATGAAATGGATGGTAAAATTTAACATAGTGAGTGGTCCAAATTCGAAAATAAAAATCTTGTCAGTAAAGTTTTCTTTCTAAGCTATTTTGATGGTCTGGATTGTAGTAAAAACTATTCCATTTGTAATAACGAAGAGTCGCCACCACTTTGTAAATGGAGTGAAACTAACATCGGCTGGTCCCACAATTTCTTTTTTAATAGTTAATACGATACGCAGGCACTCGGAAATTTATATATGTAGCATATATTATATGATTATGTGTTTTATCCAGGCCGTTTATCCATTTCCAGCTCATTTTAGTGATGAATCCAAAAACCACGTAGATCCAAATCTCAGGTGGACCACACCATAAGTACAGACCTGGGAAAACAAATATCAGCTTGATTCAAGACTTTTGTGGCTCTAAAGAAGTTTTTAACGGTTGGCACTCATTCACCGCTGTTTCCAGTAGTGTGGTACACCTGAGATTTGGATCTGCCTCATTTTGCCTCCAAAGTAATGATCCAAAATGGATGGATGGCTTGGATAAACACATGCATCATGGTAGGGCCACAGAGCACGACGTGGCAGGGTTAGTATCCTATCTCCGTCCCAGTTACATTGTAAATCCCAGTGCTGAAAAGTAAGAATTCTAATATCAGATTGATTGAAGGATCCTATCCTTTGATTTGAGGACACTTGTTACATCTACACTGGCCAATATATATTGACGGTTATCTATTTATATGCCACTTTTGCAATCTTTGAGTGATTCCTAGGTGCCTTCACACTCTGCCAAGGTATCAGAGCTTTCTTTCCGTTGAGGGGAGGTATTTGATACTCAAGTGGCCTATGGCTTTTGATACACACGCTCTTAGAAATTCTACACGCCGCCTAACTCAACTTTAATTGACTAGATTACCTAACTCAATTTAGGTGTGGCCCTAACTGTGGGGCCTACCTTGAAGTAAGTATTGTATATACACACCATTTGTTTTGTCAGCTCATGGACCACACCACATTAAAAAAGCGGTGATTGACTATTAAAAACTTCATGTGACCAACGAAAGTTTTGGATCAAGCTGATATTTGTTTTTGTTTTTGTTTTTGTTTTTTTTCCTTCATCTGGGTATATCTGACCTAATCAACAGGTTGGGTAAAAAATAAATATTACAGTGGTTACTAAGGTGGGTTCATAAAGTTTTTAATAGTGGGTGTTCAATTACAGTTGTTTCTTAGGTTGTGGCTCACTTGAGACTTGAATATGATTCATTTTTGGGCTCATAGCCGAGTTAGCAAAATGAATGGACCACATGGACATAAAATATATAAATCAAGGCGAGCCCAAGGTCAGGTCTGGCAGTTAGGCCACATGAGTTGGGCAACAAAGAGCTCTGTTTGGGCTATCAACAATGTGTATGTGAATGTGTGGGATGTGTGTGCATGTGGAAACAAAAAAAAAAAAAAGATGAAGCTGTGGGCCACACTAAAAGGAACAATGTCTATAGAGACCCATAATTATATATTTATATATAGCCAAATGCTAGTTGCGCGCCAGTTCTCCCAAACGCTCATGAGAACATTTTGAGAATTTATCATACGTTATGTGAGTCCGAAATCTGAACGGTCCAAGTGATGATGCACTCCATGGTATCCCTGATGCACTCCATGATATCCCTGAGGTGTAACTTTTACTTTGGTCCAAAACTTTGTTGAGCCATGAAAAAAGAAAATAATTTCCTCCCTTAATTTGCATCTCTTTTCTATGGTCCACCATACTTTTAGATCAAGGTGAAAATTTGTCCCTAGGGGTTTCATGGGATGCCGCATCACATGGACCGTTTAGATTAGAGGCCCATGACACGTGTGAAAAGGTGCGCATGTGCACAGGTGAGCATGCCTCTCTGTAAATGAAATGGTTCCTCGCGGTCGATCTCATGGGAACTTCCCATGAGGGCGAGTTGTGTGGGCCCCACCATGATGTTTGTTGAACATCAACACCGTGCATTTAATGGGTTCCCTTTAAATTATGGGATGTCCCAAAAATCAGCCATATATGGAACTAAGGTGAGCCATACCATCTAAAAGCATGTGAAGACATGCCTAAAACATATAAAAGAACTTGGTGGGGCCACTTGAAATTTGGATGCCTCTGGAACTTGGTCTGACCTACAATAGGTCACATTCAATAAATAGTACTTGTATCATTAAAACATGATATGATCAAACTATATAACAAATGTCTTTTAAAGTATTCATGTATGAGGCTCACATGTTGTATACATGGAATTCATTTAGATGCATGTTCCTATGTTAGGCACAAGGCCAAAAATTCAGGCTAACCTATAATGTAGGTATCTTACAGAAGAAAACAGCTGGGAAAGAGACATCCACCCTTTATTTCTACAAAGTCTACTGTGATTATTATACGAAATCAAATCAAACCAATTAATGCCACACAAAAATTCAGCGTTGGACCAAAAAACATGCCCATCCACATTTAGGTGGGTCATGCTAAGGAAAATAAGTTGGAAGGTGAACAATTCCCTATACACTATTTTCAATCATGTGGTCCACCTAAATCACAGATAGAGCTGAGTTTTAAGCACCCAGTGGTTGGGGTGCATTTCAAATAAACATCTTGACAAGGCCCACTAATTCTTACCACTTTGCTCTTCCGGCCGACTCTAGCCGTCATTACAATCTAATGGAAGGTACGTTAATACTAATTCCAGCTCATCGATGCCATGACGGCCACGATCGATATACCCGAAGTGCCAATGCCTCCATTTCTTCCTCTATAGATCGGGTCCATCTTGGATTTGCCAATGCCTCATGAACAGTGGTAGGAATTTGACATACGAAGAATTCCTGTGCAAATTTCTTGAGAGGTTCAGAGAGTTCTTTGGTGGATACATAGTTAGCAATTGGATACCTCGACCTTCGTTTTTCAATATCTAGAGAGTATCTATTAGGTGGCTTGCCACGATTGTACCTATGAAGTAAGACATATCCCGCAGATGTATCTATATCATCGGTATGTAAGGGTGTAATAACAGTACTTACCTCAGGAGTATTCTGAGGAGATGGTTTGGCTGGCACTTCAGAGAGAGGGGATATAGGTTCGGTCTCAGATGTTGCATGCTCTACATTAGGATATATTTCAACTTCACAGTTCACAACGCCTAAGTTATCATTCAGCACATCATGCTCCTGCGACTTCTCATGATTCTGCCCCTCATGTTCACGTGGCCCCTCATGTCTGAACCAATCAAACTCATTTGGCATCTTATGTTGAAACCAATTTAACTCTTCATTATGTATCTCCCCCTGAAGAGGAGAAGTAGGTGCCGAAGAGGAAAAAAACACATCAGTCTCCAAGAATTGGGCATCCATTGTCACATAGAGTCTGCGAGTAGTAGGATCATAGCACCGGTAGCCTTTTTGATGAACACCATAGCCCAAAAACAAACACCGACGTGCACACGGATCAAGTTTAGTGTGCTGGTTCTTGTGAAGATACACATAGACGACACACCCAAAGACGCGAGGAGGAAGCATCAGTGCAGTAGGTAGTGACACATAAGTAGAAAGACATTAGAGTGGTGTCTGAAAAGATAAAACCTTGGAAGGCATTCGGTTGAGAAGATAGACAGCAGTTGAGATGGCATCGGTCCAAAATCGTTGAGGCATATGAGCACCGAGAAGCAAAGCACGAGCAGTCTCAAGAATATGTCTATTCTTCCTCTCGGCGACACCGTTCTGTTGAGGTGTTTGTGAGCATGAAGTTTCATGGTTTAAGTTTCATGAATTAAACCATGTTGAGTAAAGTATGCTTTAAGGTGCTTATTGACATATTCACCACCATTATCAGAGTGGAGAACTTTCATGGTGGCAACGTACTGAGTACCAACCATAGCATGGAATGTTTCAAAGGCACTGAGAACCTCATCTTTGTGTTTCATCAAGTAGAGCCATGTCATACGGGTACAATCATCCACAAAAATAACAAACCAACGAAAGCCAGACATATTAGTAACAGGTGAGGGCCCCCATACATCAGAGTGAATTAACGCAAATGGAATGTCACTTTTATTAATGCGTAATGGATAAGTAGTGCGATGGCTCTTAGCCAAAATACAAGTGTCACATTTCAAATCAGAAGTCTATAAATGCTTAAACAGATCAGGAAAAACTTGCTTTAAATAAGGAAAAGATGGGTGTCCCAAGCGTCGATGCCACAACCAAAGTAGTGTCTCTTTATCAGCACACGGATGGTTCATGTTATTGGCCCGGCTGATGCTAATGTCATGTCTTCCACATAATATAATCCACCCCTCTTAGTACCACGTCCAATTATCTCCTTGGTGAGAATATCCTGAATAAGACAGAAGTTTGGATAAATACCTACAACACATCCAAGGTCTGCAGTAAGCTGACTTACAGACAACAATTTATGGGATAGAGACGGAACAAGTAAAGTGTTAAATAAATGTAAGGATGGAGATAAGGTCATAGAGCCAGCTCCAGTGACTGGAGAGATAACACCATTTGCATTGGCTATGCTGGTGTGTCGCAGAAGAGAGGTCTGAGATAAGTCCGAGGCAGCCAAGGTCATATGGTCAGTGGTCCCCGAGTCGAGAAGCCATGCACTACAGTCTGCATCTCTGTGGGAGGTAAGAAGAGCAAGACTAGGGATACCTGAGTTCAAGTTGGGAGGAGCATCCGTGGACGTTGCAACTGGTTGTATAAGAGAAAGATGAGGCTCTGTAGCAGCAACAACAACTGTGCCTGAACTTCCATTGGTTACGGTTCCATCAGGACATTTACGGGCTTGAAGATCATGCCACCAATCAGGGTACCCATGCAACTTAAAACAATTTTCATGTGTGTGTTTCTGGTTTCTACAATGAGAATATTTTTTCGCATCAGTAGAATTCCGGGTCTTGGAAGATTTACCAGGGGCAGAGGTGCTTAACGTAAGGGTTTTGGAGGCCAAGACAGCCCCCTAGAGCCCATCGTTGTCATAGGAAGTCATAGCCTATTGTCGAATAGCCTCCCGTCTAACATACGCATACGCTTGTTCGACAGTAGGAAACAGTTTTATCTGTAAAACATTAGCCCGTATTTTGTTTAGCCGATTGTCAAGACCATCCAGAAACACATAAACACGGTCTTCCTGGATGATCCGATTATAGTGCTGAATATTAACAGAGCATTCCATAGGATTTGGCTAGCGGAAATCAATTTCACGCCATAAACCCTGCAATTCAGTGTAATATTTTTCCAGAGAGCCAGCAGCTTGCTTTAGTCATGTCACATGCCGTCGAAGATCATACACTTGTGAGGTATCACTACCATCAAAGAAGGTAGTTGCAATGGAATCCAAAACCGCTTTTGCCGTAGGAAACCGAATAAAATTGCCAATTAAGGACGAATTCATGGAAGAAACTAACCAACCTTTAACAATGGCATTATCGGTGCACCACTTGCGAAAGGAGGGATCAGTTGGTAGCGGCTGGGGAAAGTCGTCGTTAATGTACCCCAGTTTGTCCTTGCTAGAGATATACATCTCGACAACCTGGGACCATAGTTAGGGGTGTACACAAACCGGGCTAGCTCGGTTAGCTCGCTCGACCTAGCCCGAAAAAGCCAAACTCGGCTTGACCCGGAACTGAGTTCGGGTCAGGACGGGCCAATTTTCTAGGCCCGAAACTGAGTTCAGGCAGAGTTCGGATTCGTCCCAGTTTGGCCTGACTCGATCCGAAACCCGACTCACCCCGCCCCGACTCGGCCCAACCCAGTCGAGTGTGTGTGTGTGTGTATATTTTTATTACCTAACCCTACCCATCCCTTTCCCCTTTCACTTTCTGAGATCGCCCGACCCCACGGTCCCCACCAAACCCTACTCCCTCTCTCCCTGCCCAACGGCCCGACCCCACCAAATCTCTCTAATCTTTCTCTCTCTCTCTCGTCTCTAATCTCTCTCTCTCTCTCTCTCTCTCTCTCTCTCTCTCTCTCTCTCTCTCTTTCTCGTCCAGGACCGGTGACACTATCCGACCACAGTCCGACGCCCCCTCGACACTCTCACTCTCTAATCTCTCTCTCTCTCTGTCTCTCTCGTCCAACCACAGTCCGGCGCCCCCCTCGACACCCTCACTCTCTAATCTCTCTCTCTCTCTCTCGTCCGACCAGCGGGCGGACGCTGTTTGACCAGGCGACCACAGTCCGCCGCTATAACGCTCTGAAAATCGGGGGTCGAATAAAGACTTAACTCCTGAGTTTCAATGCATCACTTATGCAACATAGATAATGATGATTAAATGTTGTCCGTGTTAGTGCATTAAACATGAGTGAGATTAAGCCAAACAGCAACACATAATCAAGGACAGTTGTAATACACAAGTGGAAGACTGAAACGAATTATATAACAATATAAACCAGTATGGGTCCCCAAAGTATATAAGCTTTGTCAGGTCAATAAGTACAAGTATTGTGTCAAAATACAAAATGTTCAAAATGGTAGTCTTCTACAAAGTATGAACCCTGAAGCCCCGTCGATTCAGAATGGCTCACACGAACCCGCCTGAATATTGTATGTACGAGAATGCCCCCTCGTCATTACAAAAGTCGGGCTCCGCCTCAGGAGTCACGTAGCCATCTGAAATCAAGATAGAGTCTGGTTGGTGTTTAAAACACCGTCCCGTATCGTAGGAGTGAGTGATCAACTTAGTGGAACAATAAAGCAAAGGTTAACATGTTATCAATTCAATTAAGCAGTAATGATAAATCGATATAGCAATCAAGTCCTAAGTACTCTTGTTAATGCGAGAATGCTATGAAATAATGATGCATGCCCTCGCCTACGCTCCCTCAGCGACTTCATCTCACGATCGCACATGCAACCCTTTCTCAGTGCTTAACTTAGTATGCCAAACGCACACGTAATACGGTGCATGCACATGATTACCAAGTTCTTATTAGTCCTTTTCATACAGCAGGATTGGGAAACTAAGGTACCTCCCTTATGTCATTTCCCAAATAACGATCCATCCTAGGGTCGTCAGTCTTAGTATCTCTCATACGATGTTGCGGTTCTAGGTCGCTGCAAAGGGCTCATCACCTGATCAGTGCAAGCCTAGTTTATACTCTGATTACTACAGAAAGGCTTGTCGCCTCAACGCAGGTTCAAAGTATGCTCGAGGTCACTACAAAGGGCTTGTCACCTTATCAATGTAGGCTGACAAGTCGAATACAGTGTCTCATATCACCGTATTTAGCTCACGAGCTTTGGTTGCTCACTGGTCACTACGGGTCGACTCGTCGCCCCGATGTAGGCTGACATCTCGATCACTGTGTCCCATACCACCATGTCCGGCTCATGAGTCTTAACGGATCGAGATACCATGGTTTAACGGGGTTTCACTGGTGAGTTTGGTACCTTAGGTTCAAACATTAACATCCATACATGGTGAACATACAATAGGCAAATCGGGTTACTTGACGAGCTCGACTAGTACGAGCGCACATCGAATCAATCGACATGAAGCGCGTGAGCACTTCATGTGGCCTAACCACTGCCGACGACTAATGTATGACTCGGGTTCACCGAACACGTCCAAGGTGGCGAAAACAACCTCAACCACCAAATTAGGGCCTATTACCGATTGCCTAGACTATATCATAGTCCCAACCTCATTCAATTTTAACAGGTAATCATATGAGACAGTCAAAGAAGAAATGAACAAATAATTCAATTCTTACAATCATATGAGCATGTCGTAAAGTGCAACACAAACATGATTTCACACACATTCATTCCATAAATAAAACAGACATCATAATGTAACGCACATGGTGAAAATCGTACACATAATTAAGGTAACCCAGATTCATATCTCAATCCTCATACAAAGTACTTCTTAGTAACAACTAGCTCATTCAGACATTTCTACAAACACTTAGGCTACATCATCATCATACATGATGTATGTTGATTACACATGTATTAGGCCAAAGCCTTTTACTAGGGAGTTGCCCTGTATACCACACGCATATATTCACGGCGGATAATCATGTTAGACACAAATGCAAATTCCATACGTATTCAAACATCTCAACATATACATAGAATACACTATATTCCACATAGTTCATATATAATTGTAAGGTGAAACAGATGACATATTTTGCATGTGAAATAGCACCCACGTCAGTTATAAATCATTAACCGACATTGAAAGCCTTGAAAACCATAACATATACGTTTATAGTCTGCACCTTTCGCCAGTAGACTCGTAACGAATTCAGTTTAGACACTAAGTTTTTGTCTGCAGCACCAGAACAACCTATAACAGGGAATAGGTTAGCTATTTTATCAACTGTTTTATTTGAGTTGCTATAACATGTTAGGGTTAGGATTAGGATTTCTTACCCAAATACGTTGTTGGAAACGCCGAATTTACGATACAGACATGGTAAACAAGTGCGTGGAGTAGCGGGATCGAATCCCAGGAAGAAGCGCCTACTCTCTCTCTCACTTTCTCTCTCTTTCCTTCCCTTTTTCTCTCCTCTCTTTCTAGGGTTTCACAATTCGTATAAAATATGAGAGAGAGGGTTTAAGGCCCTTATATAGCCCAAAACTAATGGGAATGGCCCCGAGGCCAAGGTATACTTAGGTTATAGCCAAAGATCAGCTGTTTCGATCCAACGGAGCACTTTTAGAGGCCCATTTTCTGCGTGCGGTCGGACTTAAGCTCCCTGGCATTGGATCTAGGTCGAGCTAATTTTTCGATTCGATCGGATTTACAGATCGACCGTGGCAGACTAGTTTCAATTCAAAGGTCACCGGTACTCGATCAGGGCCACAAGTGTACTGACATGTGTGAAAAATTTCTCCTGATCCAATGGTGTATTTGGGTCAGATTCTGACAGTCTGAATCCTTATATTTGGCCCGCAAGCGACGCGTCTCAATTTATTTAAGTTTGTATTCTATTTTCAAAACTATTCACGTTTCTCACATACTTCGCTCCGAGCTCAAATTGTACATTTCTGGACACAGTCAGGACTTCATTTCTAAGGTATTTTTCAAGCCCAATAAGGTGGTCATAACGGTTTAGTTTTGCAGTAATCAGACTTTCAACGCGCGGTCCAGATCCGATACGAAGTTTCGTGATGCTCCCAAGAGCAACTGGGTAATGAGATTGTTCCTATGTTATAGGGTAATGTAGCATTAGCGGTTCTGCTCATTTTGGGTCTTGCAGTTCGTATTTAAAGTGGTTCAAGCTAATTCTACTGATTGTTCAGTTTAGTACTTAACTAAAGTGTGTCCTAATTACGATAAAATAAGGTCCTAGGGCAGTTCTATGCCCGTTTCTGACACTTTTAATTAGTATATTATTTTAATTCTTTTTTAATAGTTAATCATCAAGTCTACTTCATCTCTACTAAATTTCATTAGGTTTCGTGTTGTAGAAAAATTCTAAAAATTCTCAAAGCAGCAGCTGTCCAAACTGATACTTTTCAAATAGTTGTCACAACGACCTATATTTAACAATATTAAAAAATTTATTATATTTTTACTTATTTTTATATGAAACTAGACTCATCAAGCTTCAATATAGCTTTTGAATCACCTAAATCGGAGTTATAACGAGGGAGATATAATTTTTTGAAGTTAAACGAAAAGTGCAGAAAAATTTTGGAAAACGGGCTGCCCGGCCCGATGCGGCCCGACCGAGCTCGTTGTACGGACGAGGCCTCACCGAACCGGCTAGCCCCTCGCCGGTCGCTGGACTATCTGGGGTGGTTTCGCCACCCAATATTTGAAATAGGTGTATTTTGCACACTGGAATGAGTTATTCGACATGCAATATATGTTTTTGGGTAGGAGAATCTGGTCTATCCAACTAGCCTACTTATTCTGTGAGATTCCAAAAGGTTAATGGCTAAAAACTTATTTTATTTATTTAATTACTATTCATAGTAATTTTTAGTTTTCGTATTGTTCTTCATCACCTAAATTTTAAGATTTGTGTCTAATATGAAAGTCCTTAGAAAAATTTGAAGAATAAAGTGGTGAAAGGTGAGATTTTGAAGGAAATGTAAGATTTAGAAGGAAATGTGTTGAAAAGGGGATTTGAGACTTTGAGATTTAGTTCTGAGAGGTCGGTAAGGTTTTAGGATTAACCCATTGCCTAAGTACGTCTAACTCTAAGTTGGCAAAATTCCGGGGTGTTACAGCCGCCCTACTCAACGCTCTCACGGTCTCACTTCTCTAATCTCACTCACTCTCTCGTCCGACCAGCGGGCGGAAGCTGTCCGACCAAGGTATGATTTCTCTCTCTCTCTCTTAAATGGATACAAAATTCTCTATTTTTTTTTAAATGAGTTTTGTGCAATTTATTGAATGGATTTGATTTATGTTATTTGGATAGAAATAGGTTGTTGAGTTTGAAGGTTAATGGCTAAAAACTTATTTTATTTATTTAATTACTATTCATAGTAATTTTTAGTTTTCGTATTGTTCTTCATCACCTAAATTTTAAGATTTATGTCTAATATGAAAGTCCTTAGAAAAATTTGAAGAATAAGGTGGTGAAAGATGAGATTTTGAAGGAAATGTGAGATTTGGAAGGAAATGTGTTGAAAAGGGGATTTGAGACTTTGAGATTTAGTTCTGAGAGGTCGGTAAGGTGTTAGGATTGTTGAGTTTGATGGGATTGATAGAATGGTTATGGGTTTGAATTTCTATTAAATATAAGCAGAGCTATGGTTAAGGCAATCTGAACTATTTATCTCGTGGGTCCTGTTGCGAATGTCGTGCTCTTGAAAAATATAAGGTCCTTTGTGAAATTGTGACTAGTGTGGATTGCTGATCACGTTTGTTGCAGTGATTGACTGTGGATTGCTCTTGAAAAAAAGTTCATTCTTCAAATTATTTCTCTTAATGTGGCCCACTTGAACTACGGATGGGCCTGAGTTTTCAGACTTTAGACTTAACTTTTGGTGTGGCATTAGGTCAATCAGACCTTGATGAGGGAAAAACAAAAATATCAGCTTTATCTAAAACTCCTATAACTCTAAAGAAGTTATAAAAAAATAAGTGTCCAATCCCACTATTCCTTGTGGTATAGACCAGTGGCTCGAACTTAGGTTCGAAACTGGCCCGAACTCGAAGGTTCGAAACTGGCTCGAACTCGGCCCGAACTCGCCCGATTGTTGCCGGGCCGGGTTCGGGCTGGAGATGTTAGCCCGGTGACCAGGCCAGGCCGAGTTCGGGTCTGGTGCGGCTGTTGAACAGGCCTGGACCGGTTGAGGCAGTTTGACTCGGCCCGACCCGTGTACACCCCTAACCACAGTGCATAGTTGGAACCATCCAACTTAATGTCGATCGGAGCAGCGGATGTTTCAGTGGTGAAGGTTGGGGTCCGAGCGCTGTTCAAAACCTCGGTCATCCTTATAGTCAATTCAAAGATAGAGTTAGAGAGATTGGACGTGTCGCCAGAGGAGTTTGGAGCATCAGAGTCCGCCATGAACGGAGGTATGGTTAGGGTGCAATACGGGAAGTCAGAACTCGTTTGGCTCTGATACCATGTCAAAAATTCTGTCTTTCATATATTTCTCATTTTTGTTCAGCCATGGGTTATATACATTTTTAAAAGAATAAAACCTAAAACCTATTCTTTGCTATACAATTCCGTCTCCTAGACTCACGCTAAACTCCCTTATTCACGGGATGTTACAGATTTCAAATGCCTAAAATCTCTCTTGGTTGTTTACAATGACAACTCACGCCAACACTCTGTTGCTCGAATTGTACATATCAGCACACATGAATATGACTTGGTGATTGTAATCCAGGCAGGGAACCTTGAATCTTGTTTTTGATCTTGGAAGCAAGAACCATATAGTCCTTGTCCTTGCCCTGGTTGGCGTGGGGACTTAAGAAGCATTGCGTAGCCAACTCAATCTCTGTCTTGCATATCCACTTCAGGGTGTTGAAGCCCTTATGGCAGCTCTCCATGGGGCAGAAGAGAATCTGCAGCTTCCCTTCAGCACGTTCGTGGACATGTTTAAGTACATTGTATAATTGCTTCTCATCAGAAAGAACGCGAACGTTAGACTGCTCGTGAAAGAGGTATTGCCGATTCATGCCGACGCCGACCCTGGCGGCCGAGTCGACGATATTTTCAGTGAATTGATCGACGTCGAGCTGATACCAGCGATCGGACGTGGTGAAGTCCAGAATCGCCCACCTGTCGATATGTTTAAACTGATCTGCATTAACCGTTCTGTTAAAGAACAACAAAGAAGAAAACTCTATGAGATATGAAGAAATTAGAAACAACAATGTTATCATTGAAATGATTATTGATTTGGATCATCCAATCAAATAAGCCAATCCCAAAAATCAAACTGATTGAAAAATCTTAGCTGTTTGGTGAGATGACTTTGCCCCGTCGTTTTTTCATACACCAATCTGATTGGTTTTCTTCGAGTGGGCTTTTTAGTACTTATTTCAATAAACGAGGATTCAAAGAGAGTTTGCAAAAAAGGTTCCGCTCAAATTGTGTTAAGGTGACAAACACAAATTTTGAAGGTGCATCCAAACAGGCCCCAAATCCTGCAACCTCAAAAAATGATATGGCTCCATTGACTATTACATAATTTTTGCATTTTTGTTAAAGTCCCTTGATATACATTATATGTCATGACATGTCTAATAGTAAGAGCTTTTAGATCAAGTGGTTGTTTGACATGGTATCAGAGTATAAAGTCTTTTGTTCGCATTTTATGTGAATCTCAGGAGCAATAAATATGCCTCACTCAAGTTGGAAATAATATCAGCTTGATAAAAAGTTTATTATAATCAATCACCATTGTTTCCTTTGGTGTGATCCACTTTAGATTTGTTTCTACTTCATTTTTTTGAGACAATGCCCAAAAAAAGCCAGCAAAATAGATAAACGGCCTGGGCATACAACACATACAACAAGGCGGTCTCCAAATTCAGGGACTCACCCAATAAGCTCTTACCCTGGACTCACCTAATCTGCACCGTCCAAGAGGCCCATCTATGGCGCCGTGACAATGTGATTCACATGAGAGATCCATGTCATTCACTAGGTGGGTCCCACACCCAACCTCCTCACGTCCAACTTATCATGTTGAGTATGTGGTCTCTCTCTACCGTCCATTTCTTAGACACGTAGGAGCCGCCTCATTATTGGGTCACGTTCAAGGTGGGGCCCATCTGATGAATGGGCTACCCTGGGTTTCAGGCCAGGGCATGTTTATAGTGGGGCCCACCTGATCAGTAACCACGAAACAAGCTCACCTAACCCTGAAAAACAGAGCAGCAGACAAATCGTTCCAACCGAGTCAACTCAACTGAGCCTATCACAACCATAAAACAATCTCTCCATACTCTAAAAAAACAGAGAGGAGACGTATCAATCCAACCGAGTCAACTCACCTGATCCTACCATAACGGCAAAACAAGCTCTCCAAACCCTTAAAAAACAGAGCAGCATACAGATCGATTCAAACGAGTCGACTAACTCAAGAATAGTTTGATCCCAGCACAACCCAAATCCTCAAATCAAAGATTCACCACACAAATTCAAACATAGAGTAATGAACATAACAGAGAAGAGAAAATATCACCCATTCACCCATCTGAACTCGATTGATGGGAAAGTTCCTGAGCAAGATCGTGTGCAACGATTGCCACCAATCTCTCGAAGAGATATTCCCCATCGAAAGAAATAAGGAGTACCAACTTCCCTACTCCACAATGTACTGAAAAAAGACTCGAAATCTGGTTCTTGATTTCCTCTCCCAGAGAGAGACTGACGTTCAATTCGTAAATATATAGAGGGAAGAAAGGGGAAGAGGATTGCGTGGTGTAACACGCACACCACCTAGGTGTGTTGACGTCACCACGTTAAGTGTGCCCCACCATGATGTATGTGTTAAATCCAAACCGTCCATCCATTTTTTGATATTATTTTAGGGCATGTGCCTAAAATTGAGGCAGATCCAAAGCTAAAGTGGACCATACAACAGAAAGCTGTTTTTGCAATGACCTTCACCGTTGAAACCTTACAAGGCCCCACCATGAAGTTTATTTTCCATCCAACCTGTTCATAAAGTCATAAATACTTGGATGAAGGATAAAATTAAATATCATCTTGATCCAAAACATATTTGTCCCACAACATGATTTCAACGGTGGCACTCATCTCCACTGCTTTATGCAGTGTGGTCCAGTTGAATTTAGATCTGCCTTATTTTTAGAACCATACCATAAAATGATTTTCTATAATGGATGGACAGTTTGGATGTAATATATGATGGGCCCACATAATGTAGTGACGTTAACACACCATTGGCGGTTTACCGCACACCACGTAATCTGAGGGAACATTTTCTTCTCTCTCTCTCTCTTTTCCCTTCATCGACGGACAAAAGGGAGAGCGGATTAGGTGCGAACCGGGCGGTACACAAGATGGTGCGGCACTTAACGTGGGGCCCACATTTATTTATGTATTCTCTATCCACACCGTCCATCCGTTTTTTCAGATGATTTTTGACATTATAACCACAAAAATGAAGAGGATCCAATTCTAATGTGGACCATACCATTGGAAACAGTAGTGAATGATCATTAATGGAACACATTTTAGATCAAGCTGATATTCGTGTTTTTTTTTTTTTTTTTCCAATTCATCCATATTCATTTGACTTTATCAACAGGTAAATAAACATTACTGAAACATTACAGTGGGCACTATAAAGGTTTTAATGGTAGAGCGTTCAAGCACCACTGTTTCCTAAAATAGGTTCACTCAAGGTTTTGATCTTCTATTTTTAGGATAATGCCCGAAAATAATCTAAAAAATTGGTTGGACGCGATGGATGTAAAATGCATTAATCTAGGTGGGCCCCACGATAGGGGCCGCACCGTCTGAGGTGAGACCAGGGCCGCACCTAATCAACAAGACAGAAGGAATTTGCTAGCTTCCTTTCTTCGGAATTGGATTGGAACCTTGTTCGAAAGAAGCGAAATCGGATTGCGTACTGAGTTACTCAATACGCTTTTATCGTATTGAGTAAACTCAGTTGGGCCTAATATGAGTGCATATGGGTTATCCACACCGTCCATCCGTTTTTACAGATCATTTTATTGGTTGAGTCGAAAATATAAGTATGCCAAAAGTTTAAATGTACAGGAAACAGTGTGAATAATGACTTCCACCGTTGAAACCTCGCTAGGGTCGACAGTGATGTTTATTTGTCATCCAACTGGTTAATAAGATCAAAAAGACATGTATGAAGGGAAAACAAAAATATCAGCTTGATCCAAAACTTCTGTGGGCCCCGAGAAATTTTTAACGGTAGAACTTCAATTCACATTGTTTCCCTAGGTGAGGTCCACTTAATAATTGGATAAATTTAATTTTTGGGTTCAAGCCATAAAATTATCTTTTAAAATGGATGGACCGAGTAGATAAAATATTTAAATCACGGTGGACCCCACAGAGTTTACTCGGTACACAATCCACGTCCGAAAGAAGCTAGGTGGGGCCCACCGTTATGTTTGTGATAAATCCATCCATCCATCCGTTTTTTCCAATGATGTTACGACATTTAATAAGAAAAAATAGTTCAAATCCAAAACTCGAGTGGGCCACACCACAGGAAAAGTGGGTAGGTAAATGCCTACCATTAAAACCTCCTTGAGTCCACAGTGATGTTTATATACCGTTCATACCGTTTAAAGGTCATTCCTACTGGGATGAACTGAAAATAAAAATAAAATAAAATAAAAAATCCTGATTCAAAACTTCTGTGGCCCCACCATGTTTCAACAGTGGATGTTCAATCATCTATCGTACGGCCCACCTGACTTTTAGGTTTGCGTTATTTTTGGGACCATGTCTTATCATGAACTTTAAAAATGGATGGTCCGGATGGATTTCTCACAAACATAACAGTGGGTCCCACTTAGCTTTCGGTTAAAGGAAGTTACTGTCAAAGCTATTGCAGGTAATACGCGTCACGACAAAAAGAGGGAATTTGCAGACTCTTTCTTTTTAATGACACCTATGTTAGTTTAACACCATTTTGATAATGGTTTATATTGGTATTTTTCACACATGGTACTCGTGTATACCTATCCAGACCATAAAAATTGTGAAAAACATAGTGGATTGAGCATATATACATATATAAACTCACATCGATCAACAGATCCTAACCATCCAAACATTCTGTAGAAATGGATATTGGAATTTAACATAGCATGGACAAATTCGAAAATAAAAATACTATCAGTATAGAGTTTTCTTTATAAACAATTTTGACGGTCTGGATTGTGGTGAAAACTATTTCATTTGTACCGTTGAAGAGTCACCACCACTTTGTAAATGTATTAAAACTAACATCGGAGTCTCCCGCCTACTTTCCTTTTGCATGGCACATTTGTTGCAATATTCCCGACAGCGCTCAATGACAACCACGCACTACGCTGGGGCCACAGGACGCGGATTGCGTGTTGATAGCGTCAGTAGCGAGGTTGCTACTGACAGTGCTCTGTGGACCCCGCATGATATATATGTATTTTATCCAAGCCGTCCATCTATTTTAACAGATCATTATAGAGCATGAGCCTAAAAACGAGGGAGATCGAAATCTCAAGTGGACCACACCACAAGAACTCACTGTCCCTTAAAAGCTATTTGTTTTCTAATTCATTGGCAGATACTTGTAAATAGATAACAATTAATTAAGGATGTAATTTCTGCATGCTTTTTAATGTTGAAGCTGATTAGTTACTTTTTAAACACTAAAATTGAGGGTGTGAATTTCATGTGTGGCCCATGTGATGTATGTGGCTTATTCATGCCCTACTTTGTGGGCTGATTTTAGGATATGAGCTTAAAATTGAGGAAGATCCAAAGGTCAAGTGGGCCACGCCCTTGGGAATTGAACCACTGCGTTGAAACTTTTTAAGGTCCCTAGAAGTTTTGGATCAAGCTGATATTTGTGTTTTCCCCTCATATGTCTCTTGATCTTAGGTTAGATGATAAATAAATAATCTTATGAACCCTAGGTTTCTTGTGGTGTGGACCACTTGAGCTTTGTATGTGCTTCATTTTTTAGGCGGCTCTTGCCCTATATTATTCCACTAAAACAGATGGACGGCTAGGATATGTCACATACATATGGTAGGGGGCTCATAAATTTAAGTTAGTACCTTTGGGACCACTTTTTGAGAAAATACTCTATTTCTTTTAAATAATGGTAAAAATTAATAATTTGCAATTTAATTAAACTTACCTGACAAATGAAAATTTAAACACTTGCTCAATTACTTACTTAAAATAGGAATGTTTGGACAATCTAACACTTGACACATGCTTGTGGAAATAGGACACTGGATTTTCATTTTTAACCCACCAAAAAATGTCTATCAATTCAAAATTTGGGATAATAAAATTGTATATGCTTGGAAAATTATAGCCAAATCAAATGGTTTAGAATATGTCACATGACAGCTATGTCATATATGGTATGTATGAACTTTAAATGGAAAAGTTAAAAACATATACATGTGAGAGTATTAAATACTAAAGTTTTATCAAAATCAACTCAAATAAGTCTTATTAAGGCAAATCTCTAATAAACACTAAATGTTAGAGTCCCATCAAAAGTAATATTATGTAAATGTAAGAGTCCAATGACATAAATACTCTAACAAGGTTTCTCATACAAAAAATCCATTGATGTTTTAATCTCAGAAAATGCTTCCTATGCCAGAATCCAGTGACTTAGAGACTCAAGTAAATCTTTTTATACATGACTGATATAGCAAGATACGCATGTGATATCTTATATACGTGTCCTAATATGATATATAGGCTAGACTTATATAAAGAATCAATGGAATTTACATGGTTAAATATCCAAATTTTTCATATTGTCTAATCATGCGCAAAGTCGTTGCCTTTTAAAATCTATAAAAGTATCACTTAAAGAAGAGCTCAAGGCCCTCGCCAACAACAATTAATCTATCTTTATACAAAGAAGAGCTCAAGGCCCTCGCCAATAACAATTAATCTATTTTTATACGACTCTATGCTACCCTTTTATCTTTTATCCTGCATGGACTTTTATAAGCCTGTTTGGTACATCGTGTGATTAAATGGTGTGGAGTTGCATTTGGCCTTATGCAAATTAATTCCATCTAGCCTGTGGAAACGAATCAAAGGATTGGATTAATCCCAATGTTACATCATCCAAAGCCAATAACAGATACTATAGATTTTTTCGTGGATTTCAAAGTTCACTACATCTATGGGCCTCACATTGATGTGTGTGTTTTATCCAAGCCATTCATTCATATATGCCCTTTACACATTACATTCAAGTTGCACATCATTACAGTGAATGGCAAGAATTTGCTCCCAACGACAATTGGAGAGTTGAAATACCATGGTATTTCTAGACATGTAATCATTGCACAATAACAATGCTAATTTCATCTAATGCAATTCCATACAATTTAAACCCCATGGCTAAATGGTATGGAATTGCATTAAATAGAATTAACACCATTAGTGCACAATGATTGAATGTCTAGAAATACTATAATATTTTATCTATTCAATGTCCACATTTGGGATCAAATCATTCCTTAGGGAAAACACTACATTAAGTGAAACCCTGCTTGATAGACCATGGAATTGTAAATGGACCAAATTCACAACCGATATCTGTCACTCATACACATATATAACTCAAATGTCACATGTAAATGAGCCATATGAATGAACAACATTGATATAACACATGCATCAATGTAGAGACTACCAATGTAGTGGATTTCAAAATCTACCGAAAATCTCGCATGCGACCAAATGCAACGCCATTCACATAATCTCAATCCTTCCCATTATCTCCAAATGCCGAATAGAATCTCCATGTGACCAAATGCAACTCCATCCTTCCTAATCTCACTTAAGCCCACGTATCAAACAAGCTAGCTTCTTAACCTAGTCACTCCACTTTTATCCATATATACTTCATGAATCCTTCTGAGCCTCATTTTTTGATAAGTTGATGGAGAGCATTCATCAGTCACATGCTACATGATAAACTTGACAGTTTTTGCCACAATAGGCGATTTTGTTTTTTGTTTTTCTGCATTATAATTGGACAACATCAGCATTGATAATTGCATTAAATGCTGGCAATGATAAAGTGGCTAAATCAAAATGCATGCAAACATAAAATTGCTATTAAAGACAAACAAAAGACTCAAACTCGGACTCTTTTACCTTAGATTTAGGCCCGGTTAGATTTTCCATGATGCACATAAATTCCTAGTAAATAAGTAATTATTACTTTTTCACTTGTTTGGAGATAAGTGAGTAATTCCACCTAAAAAATCGGTTTAAAAATATTTGCTTAAATCCGTGGGCTCCACCGTAATGTATATGATATATATGTGAATCCATCTATTTTATTAGAATATTTTAGGGCATAAGCCAAAAAATGAGGGAGATCCAATGCTCAATTGGCTCACATGAAAGGAAACAATGGACCTAATTTGTCCGCCGTTGAAAGTTGGTTCTTTTACGGGCCTACAATGAGGTTTACTCACCATCTATCCTGTTCATAGGGTCACATAGACATGAATAAGTGAAAAACATAAATATAAGCTTGATCTAAAACTTCTAAGGCCCCAAGAAATTTTTTATGATATGCATTCAATTCCCACAATTTCATGTGGTGTGGTCCACTTGAACTTTGGATTTGCCTAAATTTTAGGCTCATCCCCTAAATTCAGCAAACATAATGAATGGGTGGTGTGGATACGGTGGCTTCTATATTTATTTTGCAAATTTCTCAAAATGGTTAAAAAGTAACCGGCCAAGTCAGCATTATGAAAATTACTCATTTACCTGGTAATTACGGGCCTGTTTGATTTTCGGTGATACGGTGAATCGCGCGTAAAAAAGTGATGATTATTTTGCCGTGAATTCACAGCATCCTGAAATGACTGCTTACTTTTTGACACAAAAATCAAGAATATTATAAAATATCTGTGGGTCCCATTGTGATGTATTTCGCTTATCCACACCGTTCATCCATTATTACATTTGAATTCATCGTATGTATAAAAAATTGAGGCATATCCAATACTCAAGTGGACCACGTCATACAAAAAAGAGAATCCAATACTTACCGTTAAAAACTTTGTAGGGCTACTGTTTCTTTTGGCGTGGGCCATTTGAGTGTTAGATCTGCTTCATTTTTTGTCTCATGCTCCAAAATATTGTAATAAAACAGGCTGACGGAATGGATATATCATACGCATTACCTTGCAGTAAATAAATTAAAATTATATCCGTTAAACCAATTTTACTGGCGCAAACTCTTATGAATTTTCAAACGCTGGAAATCGTAATAATCACCGTTTCCTTTGCATTTCCCATTTCTCTGAAAATCAAACAGGCCCTACAGTTCAAACAGGACCTTAGATTTGCATACAGTGATTTCAAAGAGCTCACCTGTCAACGTCTGAGTAACTATACAGGGCGGAATAATCAGGAATTAAAATATAACGGATCCTGTACCTTGATATTCCTGACATAAATCATTGTATAATAATGTGGGGACAGAGTCTTTGCTTTGGAAATTTCAAAAGGAAAAAGCGCATACTTGGAGAATTTCAAAAGGTCTAGTACTCCTAATCCGCGTCTTCTTTTAGTGGGGAGCGGATTACGTGGACCCTCACAATGGGCCCACCTTGATGCATGGGTAGTATATCCATGCTGTCCATACCTTTTATCAAATCATTTTAATACATGAAACTAAAAACCAAGTAAATCTAAATTCAAGGTGGACCACACTATAGAAAATAGTGGCGATTGACCGTTAAAAACTTCCAGTAAGCTACCAAAGTAGCAAATAAATATTATAGTGGGCCATGGGAATTTTTTAATAGTTGCGTTCAATCCCCACTGCTTCCTGTAGTTTGATACTCTGCCATACGTATCTGCTTCATTTTAAAGGCTTATGTTCTAAATTGAGATGGAAAATGGATGGACAGCATCAATATACAACACCTTATATCAAAGTGGGCCCATGGTCAGGGCTGCACCATGTTGGTGAGGCCTGGCCACACCTAATCGGCTCACTTTAATTTATTCCATGCTTGCACAACAATCACATTCTTTTTCTCCCTTTAATTTATTCTATGCTTGCGCAGCGCATCAATCACACTCTTTCTTCCTCCGTGTTGGGAGTTATTTGATACTCAGGCAGTATATGGCATTTGATACACGAGCACTTTTCTTTACACTATTCATGCATGGAGCCACAAGTCTGTGTACATGAAATCTATTCTGCTTATTAGATGTGTTATCCCATGTTAGGTCCACTTGAGTGCTGGATCTGCCTCATTTTTATACTCATACCTATAAATGAACTGAGGAAAGGAATGAACGGCGTAGATATACAGATACATCACGGTGGGTCTACTCACAGAACTGACCGTTCATGGCTAGAGACAGGCAGGGTGGGACGCAATCGGCGTGATTTCTGAGTGCCTTTGTATCAAACGCCATACACTGCTTGAGTATCAAATAAGATGATACACGGGCATTTAGTAATCACTTAAAAGATTGCAAAAGTGGCATACAAAGAGGCAAATTAAATTGTCCAAATTGCTTATACAGTGTAGATGTATCGTGAGCTAAAAATTAATCCTACTCGATTATCTAGTCATCAAATAGTATAGGTTGATGTTTATTTGATTATCCAATGGTCCTATTTCCTCAAACACATACTCAAATAAAATGTTAGTGTTGATGCAGAAATATGGGTTGCCTTCCATAGATCTTCGAGTACCTATACAGGGAGAAGATAAAAGGAGACCCTAGCTGTAGCAGGGAACCCTTCGATGCCTAAGTTACGTAGGGAATCTGAGTTTGGTAGTAAACAAGGTTTTGGACTTGAAATTGTGCGTACCTTTCACCATTAGGGATGCACCTATTTATAAGTGAGAGATAGTGGTGGTGTAGGGGATGATGTCCTTATTTGGTAGGTGTGTATTATGGAGGAATTTGGATCCCGTGCTTGTCGCGAGAATCTCCTAAGATCCTGACTAAGATCTTGAGTAGATTCGTGTTATAGGCGTCCAACTAGATCTTCAGCTGAGATCTCGAGTAGATACCGTCGAGACCAAGTCGGAACTAACAGAAGTGGGGTCACGCCGACCTAGAGTTATACCGATCCGGGCCCTTTGGTAAGTAGTGTTCTTTTGGCATCAGACAAATCAACGGGTTCTCTGACCTACTCTTGAAGTCTGTCGAAAAATCGAGTCTGGTCTTTTTTCTTGCTGGTTTGGGACCAGAAATAAAGCCTTTTGATTGTATTGATCTTTAGCCGACCTGGCTAAGTCCATAGAATGCCGACCTGACCTTATCTTGTTAGTCGATATATTTTTCCCATAACAATTAGTATCATTCAACCAATTGGAATTACGGCTTTTCATAATTGGAATTCATAGTGTAATCAATTTTGTTTGAGTTAATATATGACATGTGTACAATTTCTAAATGCCTACATATACTCACAAAAACTGTACTGGTTTTTTCCCCTAAAAATAGACCCAAGGTATGATGGGAGCTTTTTTATAGACTTTTTTTTTATTAAAACTTTATTTATTTTCAAAGACCGGAGCACGTTTTTAAATTTTTGGGATGAAAGTATTCTTGAATCTTTTTTATACATATGCATTTTATTATTACTTTCTGACTAACTCTTCCATTACTACTACACTTTGACTATCTTTCGTGCTTTTTGACTATTCTTTGACAATCTTTTGTGTTTTCTGACTACCCTTTCTAATAGAAACTCCAACCTAAAGAAAGAAGAAGAGTTTCTTATTCTTTTTACCTGGTATGTTGAGATGGACTACTTAGATGCGTATGCTTGGAGAAAAAAAAAAAAAAACTAATAGAAGAAGATGAAAGATATCAAAAGATTAAGCTTAAATGGATCTTTTAATAAGAGTCGGACTTTAGGTCCACTTTTGAAACCTCAAATGGTGTCTAAATGAAATGATTCTAGTTCTATTTAAAAGGTTTTTAAATTATATTTCCAACCGACATAAGATCGCCCTAACCTGATCTATAAGGAGGGAACTATGATCATTTCCATGAGATTGTACGATGTTGGAAAAACTACAATCGTGGTTTGTAAATGTAAGTGATCACGGTCTATACACATAAGCAATCGCAATCACAATCTTACACATAAATGATCGCAATCTATACGCATAAGCATTCATGCTTGTAGTCTGTACACAGAAGCGATCATAATGCATTGACTATACATGTAAGCAATCGTGGTCTATATACGTAAGCAATTGCAATCACATTATGTATATGTAAGAAATCACGGTTTATAGATGTAAGCGAACACGATCACAATCTATAGATTTAAGTTATCACGGTTTATATACGTGAGCATTTATGATTTTTTTTTTTAACATCATGCAATCTCACAAAAATGATAATAACTCACTAGTTACAAGTCAAATCGAAACGATCTTGAGTTCATTGAAAAGATAATTCAAAAACCTTTCAAACATAATTGAAATCACCTCATTTAAACATCATTTGACCTTTCAAAGGTAGATATAAAGTCTGGCTCTTGACAAAAATGCATGTCTAAGCCTAATCTTTTAAAGAAAAAAAAAACCCATAAAAAATGAACTGAGACTATAGGCGAGTGTAAATTACAAATTGCTTGTGATAATTTTGAATAAAAGCAAACACCTAAAATGCATCCTAAGGATGCATGGATCTTAAGCAATGGTGGGAAATGATTGAAAAAACGAGGGCCTTTCCCACAGGAAATGTCAAACCATGTTTGTCTAAATTTACATAAATAAATAAAAGGATTTTGATCAAAGTAACCTTGTGATATTGCCAAACATCTTAAAAATTGGAAGATTTAAACAAATGCCCTAACTAGCACCCAACACATTTTTTAAAAATTTTAGGATGAAATTGTTCCTGCTTGGAGGCTAGTGCACGTATGAACCTTCTTATTATTCATTTGTTGTTTAGGATTTTAACCAAAGTAACCTTGTGGTATTGCCAAACGTCCCAAAAATTAAAAGGTTCAAACAAATACCTTGGAAAGTCCCCTAATACCTTTAAAAAAAAAAAAAAAATTACAACGAAATTGTCCCTGACTATCTTTTGCGTTGAGCCGAGCCCATGATGGCGGGAGCGATTAAGATAGGGTAAACACTTTAGTGCTCACTATGGTATTTTGTTAGAAATCCATACCGTTCACATGTTTTTCCAAATCATTTTATGAGATGACTCCAATGAGGTAGATCTAAAGCTCATGTAGGCCACATATATAATAATAATAACAATGGAAATCGTATGCTCACAATTGAAACATTCATCGGGTTGCAGAAGCTTTGGATCACTAGGCTAATATTTTTATTCTTTTAGTTCATCCCTGTGACAAGGGCTTTATGAGCATTTGGGCCACTTTATGAATAATGGAGCCTAGAAAGGTTTAAACGATAGGCAACCCCTTTCGACTATTTTCAGACAGGTGGCCCACTTGAGTTTCAAATATGTCTTGTTTTTTTGTCTCATTTCTTAATATGATATTCTTCCAAAACAGATGGATGGAGTGGATTTCTCACAAACATCACAGTGGGCCCAACATAACTTTTGATGGCAGGAACTTATTGTAAAAGACTTTAGCTTGAAATCCGCATCAACATGATGGACACATGTCGTGCATTGGGTAGCAGGACCTAACTAAAGATGGATGGTCTTGTGGGGTTCACCGTGATGTGTGTATTTTATCCATGCCGTCCATTCATTTTGAAATATTATTTTAAGGCATGATCTAAAACAATGAGGCACATCAAAGGCTTAAGTAGACCACACCACATAAACCAATAAGATTGAAAACCTACTGTTTATAATTTATTGGGGTTATAGAATATTTTGATGTAACTCATTCTTTGGCTATGGATTCAACACACCCAGGCCTTGACAACCTCAACCATTAATACATGATAATCATGACCCAGACCCTCAACACATGACAACCACGACTCATGCCCTTAATACACAACTCTGACTTAGACTCTTAATACACAACCTCAACCCTTAACAAATGATATATGTTCATTGTCTTCCAAAGTAATACATTATAAAATCTAAATTCTATCTCCTTCATTGTCCTCTACATGACAACCACAATTACCCATCTCCACCTTAAACTTCCAACAATTACTTCTTCCCTCAACAACAATTATGATTATCTCTCTTTATTCACAACCAAAAGTGGCTTTTATATCTAAGAAAATTCTATTTTAAATAATAATAATAATTAATAATAATAATAATAATAATAATAATAATAAAATCCATTCAAAATGTCTTCCATCTATCAATGGCTACCATATTTAAGAAATGTGGTCGTTGGAGCATAAACAACACTCATTTTTAGAGTCATAGAAGTTGTTTGTGCTCCTGCATTGGAAAAGTTGACGGCGGTGATCACTAGCCAAAAAATGCAGTTGGAGGGAATGGTAGCGGGTCCTTGAAAGTTATGCTTGAAAAGAAAGAAGTATAGTCCTTGGAAAATAAGAAAGGAAGAAGAAGAAGGTTCGTACTATCACTGGCTTCCAACCACGGCTAATTTCATATCAAGAAGGAAGTACCTAAATCATTTGTTTTACCAATTGTTGGAGTGTGTGTTTGGCTATACCACAAGACCACTTTGGCCAAAATCCCATTAATAAATACTCCACATCTGCAATATAAAATGCAATCATTATGTTTGAAGTGGTAAAACAAATAAAAAGATTACAAAAGTAGTGCCGACTTCCAAGATAGTTTCACTTCATTTATGGAACTTAGAAGTTAGTTTCACTCATTTACAAAGTTGTGGCGACTCTTCAACAATCCAAATGTTATAATTGTTTTATCACAATCTAGACCGTCAAAATAGCTTTAAAAGCTATGTAGCATTATCGAAAATTTATGCTAATAAGATTTTTATTATTTTCGAATTTGGACCACTCACCACCCATTTCATGACCATCAGTTGGATGGTTAGGATGTATTGATCAGTATGAATTTACATATATGCTCAATCCACAATGTCAGTCATCATTTTTATGGTCTAGATAGTTCTACACGAGTACCATGTGTGGAAAATACCACTCACAACCATTATCAAAATGGTCTCAAACTAACATGGTTGTTCAAACCCCCACAGAGAAACATGTTCGCAAATTCCCTCCCTTGCAGTTGTTTGCGTCTGAGGAGGAAAAAAATCCCCCCCCCCCCTTTATTCCCTCTCTCCAATATATATATATATATATATATATATGTGTGTGTGTGTGTGTGGGAAAAGTTACTATGCGCTCGAGCTGACAATAAACTTATCGTGAGGTAGAGCTGTGTGGGCCCTACCGTGATGCGTGTCGACCATCAACACTGTGCATTTGATGGGTACCCTTTAAATGATGGGATATCCTAAAAATCAACCGTATATGGAACTCGGGTGGGCCATACCATCTAAAATTATGTGAAGACAGTTAAAACATATAAAAGCACTTGGTGGGGCCCACCTGAGTTTTGCATGCACCGGAAACTTGGTCTGACCCTCATTCAAGTGGGACACACATAATGGATGGGCTGGATTTGCAAACCACATCTCGGTGGGCCCTCAAAAATGGTTATGAATGTTTTAATGGTGTACGACCCCCTCTCCACTTCTGTATGTGGTGTGGCCCACACAAGTCACGGATTAACTTGATTTTTGGGACCTAGGCCCACGATGGAATGGTGCATCTGACTTATGGGGTAGATGTTCGAAACGCATCATGGTGGGGCCCACACAGCTTGACCTCATGGGCCCACACAAGTCACTATAGTCAGAGTGCTATGCACTTGAGCAGAATCCAAGTCAGTATTCCAAGTCAAAGCACATAGAGATTCGGTATCACTGGATCAGGGATACTTTGGAACAGAAGGTGTTACAGCTTGAGAAGGTCCACACGGACGATAATGGGTCAGACATGATGACCAAGGCTTTGCTCAAGGGCAAGTTTGAGGTTTGTAGAAATCTGGCTGGCTTGAAGAAGGTGGATCCCTCCTGGGTCAAAAAGGAGAGATTTGATGGGTTTTTTGACCTGTCGTCAACCGGTCGTGAGTCCTGCTCGACCGGTCGAAGGCTAGTGGTCGACCAGTCGAAGGAGTCGAGTCGTGGCATGACTCAAAGTCCAGTGACTGTGAACTGTTTTTCTCCGGGGTGCTCGACCAGTCGAAGGAAGTGCTCGACCGGTCGTAGGTGGCTCTCGACCGGTCGTAGACTCGGTTCGACTAGTCGAGGTTACGCAGATTCATTCCGCGATTTTGCGCGGATTTCGTGTCGCAAGTCCTTTCGCAACTGGGATGTGGAAAGTAGTTTCCAAAAACTTTAAATAGGAGTTCTTAGGGCTTTCTAGGAACAACAAGAGGGTTTCCTAAAGCTTTACAAGGGATTTGCTAAATGGTTTAGGGCTATCAAAAGTGAGAGAGAGAGAGAGGAAAAGAGAGAGAGGAAGCTTATAGAAGGGAGGTTCTGCTCGTGGAGGTTATCTACTTTGCAATTTATATCTCAGCGCTTCTATGTCCTCGTAATCGGTGAGATCTCTCCGTTTTTCCTTTGTTCTCTCATTGTTTATCCACTCCTGCGTGAGTAAAGAAGTTTGTAACGTTTTACTTCATAGCGGATTGTTGATCTGGACGAGGTCCCGTGGTTTTTACCTCTTTGAGGATTTTTCACGTAAAAATCTCTTATGTGGTGTGTGATTGATGCATTGATTATTTCATTGCTTTATTATCCATAATTCTGGTTTGTTCTGGAGGGCTAGATCCTAAGGTTTTATGCAAGGCCCCCAATAAAGTGGTATCAAAGCTAAGTTCATTGAACGGGTAGGATCGGTTTTAAATTATGGAAGGTGTCTCATCAAGGATGATCAGCCTCAATGGTTCTAACTGGACCATATGGAAGGCTAAGATGGAGGACTTGCTTTATTGCAAGGACCTATATTCTCCAATTTTAGGCATATAAGCAAAATCCGGAGATATGACTAATGATGATTGGAAGAAGATGGACCGAAAGGCGGTGAGGTTTATTAGACAATGGTTAGATGATTCGGTGTTCCACCATGTGTCTACAGAAACCTCAGCCGCTAGCTTATGGCTGAAACTAGAAGGGCTGTATGAGAGGAAGACAGCTGGTAATAAAATTTTTCTGATAAGGCGACTTGTGAATCTCAAGTTTAAAGATGGTGGTTTTGTGGCCGAGCATATGAATGAGGTCAGTAGTATAGTGAACCAACTCACCTCTATGAAGATGGTCTCGAATGATGAATTGCAGGCTTTACTATTGCTTAGTTCATTGCCTGACAGTTGGGAGACATTGGTGGTGTCTCTAAGTAACTCCGCGCCAGACGGAAAGGTATCCATGGAACAGGTAATCAGTTGTTTCTTCAATGAGGAGATAAGGAGAAAATCTCAGGGGTCTACTCAGCAAGAGGCCCTTGTGACATAGGAACGGGGGAGAGGAAAGAACAGGAAGGGTGGAAAGGCCCGAGATAAATCAACAGGTAAGTCGAGTAACAGAAAAGATGTTAATTGCTAGAATTGTGACAAGAAGGGCCACTACAAACATGAATGTCGTGGCAAGAACAACGACAAGAAAGGAAAAGGAAAGGAAGATGAATCGGATTCCACTGCGGTCGCTTCAGATGGCGATGTTGTAGTTATTCTTTCTGTAGATCATGATGTATGTCTCACGGCTACGAGTCAGGACACTGACTGGGTGATAGACTCGGGAGCTTCTTTTCATGCGACTCCACGCAGGGACTTCTTTACAAGTTACAAGTCAGGTGACTATGGGACTGTGAAGATGGAAAATTCTGGCGTATCAAAGATTGTGGGAGTAATAAACTCGGTAAGATCGAGGTCGAATCCCACGAGGACTGGTTGTCACAATTCAAATCTATGATTCTTCTTAACTAATCCAATGAATAATGAACTAAACTATTAAGCACAATTTTAGGAAAAACAATTAAGAATAGGGAAGAAAATTCAATCAGAGAGAAAGCACTAGGACTTTCGAATCCACCTAATTATCCTAACCCTTGTTTTGTCTGTTGATTCACCTTGATCTAGATTGATACCACTTAAATAGAGAAAGCACAATCTGTGTCCTAAATCGGGCATCTGGTGTCTAATTCCTTTAAGCAATGCCATGAATAACAAATTCCATGTCCTTGGTGGGCACATGGAATGTACATTCATTAAAGCATCCTGTTTCTTCCTCTATAGGAAACTGTTCTTGATCGGACACTTTGTAATAAACATCAACAACATCCATCTATATACTTTGATCAAGTTCATAGATGGAGAAGTATGGAATTTAAACCCATAAGGCCCACTTAGAGAAAAAAAATAAATTAATTAAAATTCAAAGTAAATCAACCAATACAAGAGTGATCAAATTAGGGCTTCATCTCTCGGCCCTAGCGAGAGATTAGTTACCCATAAAATCCATAAAAAATATTAAATAAAATTCATAAATTAAAACTCCAAACCAGAACAATCTCTCTCTCTTTCTCCTTCTCTTTCTTCTCTCACAGCTCTGGATCTCCAATTCTACGGATCTGAATGCCTCTCCCACGTCCAAAACTTCCCTTTTATAGGCTGCTTTGGATGGTGGAATCGGTGTGAGTCGTAAACGGACTCGAAGTACAATTTTTCGCATGGCAAGTGATCGGTGGGCCCCACAGAGGTGTTTTACGGAAAATCCACCCCGTCCATTGGATTCGGGACGAAATTTCGATCAAGAATGGGTGGTTTTGAAGGTCCATTGGCACGGCCCACAGAAGAAATCTCGAAAGGATCGGTTTTGAACGTCGAAAGCGACCCTTTTGTGGCCTGTGCCGCACACGTGTGTACGCATGGGAACAAAATTTCAACATGGGTTTGTAGAATTCGAGGCCCTCTACAAGATGGTCGGTTCAGATTGGCCATACGGGCCATGTGTGGGGCCCACTTGCCGATTCGAAAAACGGACCGGCGGCGTCGTTCGCGGACGGAAACGAGAATGCGGACGACGTCCGTCTTGGTGGGGCCCATTATCATAGTTATTTGCAAAATCCGGCCGTCCACCGAATTCCTCTCGAATTTCGGTTGAAATATATGATTTTCATCTATTGTTGATGAGGCCCACATGGTTTACGTTCACCTCCAGTCCAAGCGTTTGACGGTTTTAGATCTGATCTCCGCTTTTATTTGAAATACGGCCACCTACACCTTGGTAACATGGGCCTTAGAGAGCCAATGGACGGTCCGGATTGTCGATCTGGATGATAGGTGGGCCCCACAACCGATGACAGCGGTCGGCTTGCAGAGACGCTGCAATGGCGGACGCTGAGACCGCGGGTCAGCGCTTGTTTTGACCGGGCATCCGTGCGGTGCGCGGCCGGTGCGCACGTACAGGGTACACACTCCCTATACACAGGGTTCACCATGATGTTTACGAGAAATCAACTCTGTCCATCCTTTTCTTTATATAATTTCAACCACCAAAACTCAATTTGAGGTAGTTCCAGATATCAGGTGGGCCCCAAAGTGAAGATTAATGGGCTGATCTGTCCGTTGTACCACTTCCCGAGATCTTCAATGGCTGAAATTTAATATGTACGGTTAATTCACGGCCCCCATCATATGTATGAAGTTTCGAGTCAATTGGATGGTGGGAACTATGTGATCTTGTAGTCTGGATCCTTTTCAGGCCCCTTTGGCTTGCTTTCCTCCGATCCCAAGCGTGTAAAATCTTCATTATTGGCCTTCTGAGGTTCATCCCGTGCTCTGGTGACTTCGGAATATCAAATCCACGCTTTTAACATTAATTTTCAATACACGCTCCTAATTTCCTCTTAAAACAAAAATATAATTAAAATCGATGTTAGGCCTTATCATGTACATAAAATAGGGCAATAATCGGGGTCGATTTGCAATATTTGACCACTGATCACAACCCCAACTTGAGCATTTTGCTAGTCCCGAGCAAAACATGCGAAAAATAATTTCGAAATAAAAGACAATTCTGTAAACTTCAAGTGACTTGTGAGCGGATATTTGAGATCTGAAAATTCTAAGATTCATGATTGGTGTGTGGAGTTTTCTCTTAAAATCAACTTACTGATAAACTTCATAATCAAGTTCAAAATATTAATCCATCAATTAGAACATTCTAAACATTGAGTTCCACGAGTGTAAAGTATAATCTCGACTTACAATCAGTAAGAGATCAATTGTCAATTTCATGATATCATTAGTAATTAAATGACAACCAAGCTTGAAACCAACACTTATCTCTGATTAACTTTTCATGTTACCATCTTTTGATTTTCTTCTGAGCGACGCAACTTATGGGGAAATCAAATTCTCACCTATAGGGAGCAAACCTATGGCGAAAACTTGTCGCTTAACTTTTTTTTTTTTTTTTTTTTCATATGTCAACTATGGAGAATCAAATCCACACCTATAGGAGCAAACCTATGGTGAAGATTATGTGACTAACTCTTTCAATTCTTCTTTATAAGTGCGTTAACAAATTTCTCAGTGGTTCCTTTCATGCCTAATGATTACCAAGTTACCATTTAATATCGAGTGAAAACTTAATGTGCAAGTGAGATCGATATAAGGAAATCATGGCTCAATCAATGTTTACACCTTCTAATCATGGATTAACAATTCAAAATTATTTGTGAAATCAAGCGGATGGCCAAATCTAAGAGTCATAAGTTACCCATCACGTATCTTATAATGTTAAAATCACAACTATCCTTCAAAATCACTTTGAATTCACTAGAAATTCGAGAAAAAATTTTAAAATTTTCACAAATTTTGCTCAAGACCAAGAAAATATTGATTAGGTAACCTAATCTCCCACCCCCAACCTAAAATCTACATTGTCCTCAATGTAAAAGAAATAAGCATACAATGCATATGGGACAACGAAAATAAAAGAGGAATGAGGGAAAGATAGTACCTGGACGGAGAATTAAGAAGCTTTCGGAAAAAAAAAAATTTCAACGTAAAAGTGAGTTAGCACAAGAGAGAAATCAACATGAAGAAAAAATAACAAAAAGAAAAACAAAAGAAGATCCTACCTATACCACTTTCGCAGGTGCTCTCGATTGCATTTAGCATATGCAACAAGCCTTTAAACCCCTAGGTTACCCCTAGTGGACGAGTTGTAGTCTCGTGAGGGTTTGCAGTAATGTTACCCACAAACATTGAAATAACTAAGAAAAAGTAATACAAGAAAGCAAAAGGCTGGGTTGCCTCCCAGGAGCGCTAAGTTTAACGTCTTCAGCCAGACCAGAACGGACCATGAATGAAATAATCGTTATAACCAAGGTCCGTCAAAGAAATTACCTTACCACCTTAATTAACCAATCCCAGATAAGTGATGTGAGTTCCCATGAGCTGTGCTATCTGCAAGGAGGTAACTGACACTGTCGTCAAATAATTTAATGACTTCTGCTCGAACGACTTCTTCCATGTTGGGATCACGCTTCCTTTGCATTTCACATGACATTTCCACAGCATGATCCGTACATACAGTGGGGCATACTCCCTGTATTTCCACTATCTTCCTTTCAATTGCTGCCTTATATGCTTTAAGAACATTAAGCAGCCTGCTCGCCTTTGTCTTCTCAGAGTTCGAAACTGTGCTGTCAGGAGGCGTCTCAGAGGGATGAAGAGGTTCCACTTTCGCTCTCCATTTTTCAGTCTCCAATATAGGAGTAGAGTCGAGTAATGCATTGACTTCATGGATGGGACTATCAATGTCAAAATCCATGCCCGATTGTGCTAAGCAGGTCTCAAGAGGGTCTTCAAAAGATGTACGAAAGGAGTCCTGCACAAGGCTCTCGATCATGTCCACTTCAAATATGTCATCCAAATCTGCGGATTGTTGTCCTGCATTAAAAACATTGAGTTTAATATTCATGTTACCAAAGGACAATTTCATAACTCCATTAGGCAATTTATAATAGCATTAGATGTGGCCAAAAATGGACGACCCAAAATAGTAGGATCGACTATGAAGATTAGGAGCAGTGAGTATCAATGACTATGAAATCCTTTGGAAAATAAAATTTATCAACTGGATTAACACATCTTCAATAACACCCGGGGTACCTTGACAGATCTATCGGCCGGTTGTAATGTTACCTTAGTCGGTTTCAACTCGACAAGTCCTAGCTGCTCATAAACCGAATAAGGTAACAAATTAACGCTTCGCCCCAAATCAAGTAATGCCTTCCGATCTTATGATCTCCTATGCCGTAAGAAATGGTGGGAGCTCCTGGATCCCTAAATTTAGGAGGAGTGTTATGTTGAATCATGGGCCGAGTGCTCTGCAATGAAGACCTTCTTATGAACATGCTGCTTACGCTTTTGAGTGCATAAATCTTTCGAAACTTAGCGTAGCGAGGACTTGTTTAATAGCGTCAAGCAACGGGATGTTGACTTGCACTTTTTGAACACATCCAAGATCTCATCAAAGTTATTTCTTTTCTTCATTGGTGTCGGACGTTGAGGAAAGGGTGCTTTGGGCACGTAAGGTGGCATATTAGTGGCTCTGGAGAGTCGAGAGAGTTTTGAACTTTGGATGCATTGGTATGACTTTCTGCTTCATCTTGATCTTTTGTTTTAGAATTTGATCATCCCAGGCATCTCTATTCTATTATCAATCTGCTTGCACGACCTAAGGGTAGTGTCGATTTGGCACTGTTCATGATATTGCCCTTGGTTAGAATTAGAGCCAATCTCATCTTGTCCCTTTGGGTTAGCCTCGGGTTGGCTAGGGAACTTGCCCTTCTCTCTCTCACTCAATGTGGCGACTAGTTGACCCATTTGAATTTCGACTTAGCAATGGATTGTGCATTTGCATGTAAGCTTTGCTGGTTAGCTAGTAAGGTGTGTTGGGTATCTTTTTGGAATTGGAGAGAACTCTGCATAAAAAGATGGAGTGTATCCTCAAGAGATGGGTTCCTTGATTGCGTAGGCAGTTGTTGATATTGTGGAATTTGTTGACTGCCAACTTGGAGGTGCGGTTGCATGGGAGGATTTCCGGATGGTTCTCCTTGATGTGGTCCCTTTGGCCAAGAAAAATTTGGATGCCTAGCCCACCACAGGTTGTATGTGTTCGAGTAAGGATCATTCCCAGGTTTTGAAAAGTGTCATAGCATGAACTTGTTCGAGAGAGAAGTGCAGGGATCTTGCCCCGGATGGACAAGCAGGCGGGACTAGAACATGTGGCACATGCCTCCACTTGAGCTGTTTGTGGAGGTCCATTATTTAATACCAGAGCATCAACTTTCTTTGTCAGGTTATCAAGTTTGGCGCACAACTCGGCACGACTCTATCTCATATATACCACCTCTCTTTTGTGGTTGGGAACTTCTTTCACCTCTATCTGAATAGTCCCATTCTTTGGGAGTTTTCACACAAGGTTTCAAAAAATTTCCATGCTTCGGTATCGCTTTTGGTCATGAAGGACCCTCCCTTTGGTGGCATCAACCATGCGATGGTTTACGGGGTGTCGAGGTAGTCATAAAAGTATTGCACTTGTTGCCACTTCTCAAAACCATGGTGAGGACATTTAAGAAGCAAGTCCTTCCATCTTTCC
Organism: Magnolia changhungtana; assembly: GCA_030180095.1. Lineage (NCBI taxonomy): Eukaryota > Viridiplantae > Streptophyta > Magnoliopsida > Magnoliales > Magnoliaceae > Magnolia > Magnolia changhungtana. The sequence goes on from JASAUF010000188.1 coordinate 10,004,512, forward strand.
CAACATTCATGAAAGTGCTCGCCCTCTTTTTGTGTGAAGTTAGTAATTTCTCTACGGAGGGCATTAGTTTTGTGAACGGGGAAGAACTTATTTAAGAACTTCTTAGGCAGTTGGTCCCATGTAGTGATAGTTCCAACTTCTAGAGAATTCAACCATGCGCCTTATCCTTCAAAGAAAAAGGAAACAGACGTGGCGGATTGAATCGTCGAGAAGTTTTGGAACTTAAAAGTGGAGCAAATGTCTAAGAATTCTTTCACATGATGATATGGGTCCTCCTTGTCCAATCCATAAAGGATGGCGGCAATTGTATATTTGCGAGTTTAAGTTCAAAGTGTCTTTGCCGTAGTGGTTGGCAACACTATGCATGAAGGCGCATTAAATTGGACGGGAGCTGAATAATCTTTGAGAGCCTTAACTTCGGTCTCGGTCGCCATTTCAATGAATTATTTCTCAATCTTTCACGAGTGTTCTTTCTATTTCGGGATCAAACGGTGTTAGTTCTTTATCTAGAGATCTACGTCTAGCATAAACTAAGTAACAACCTAAGAGAAAGAAAACTAGAACTAGAATTTATGCTATTGAAAAAAAAAAAAAAAAAAAACAAGTTAAAACTATGTAAGTGAGAATGGGAAGAAAGAACCCGAAAAAGGAGATGATTGGTGTTAAGAAGCTTCTCCTCACTTAGTAGCTTTCTTCCTCAATTCCTGTAAACAACAAAAAAAAACCAAATTAGGTTTCCTAAAATAATGATAGAAGAATCCTAAGCAATGGTTAATTTCTAAAAATAAAATAAAATAAAATAAAAACTTTAACCTAAGTTAGTAAAATCTAAGACTATGAATTATGATAAGAGAGAATCCTAAATTCAATTTGGAATGAAGCTTGATCCCGGCAACGGCAATGGCCAAAAAACTTGTTCACTCCCCAAGTATAGGGTTGTGATGTAGTAATAAACTCGGTAAGATCAGGTCGAATCCCACGAGGATTTGGTTGTCACAATTCAAATCTATGATTCTTCTTAACTAATCCAATGAATAATGAACTAAACTATTAAGCACAATTTTAGGAAAAACAATTAAGAATAGGGAAGAAAATTCAATCAGAGAGAAAGCACTAGGACTTTCGAATCCACCCCTAATTATCCTAACCCTTGTTTTGTCTGTTGATTCACCTTGATCTAGATTGATACCACTTAAATAGAGAAACAATCTGTGTCCTAAATCGGGCATCTGTTGTCTAATTCCTTTAAGCAATGCCATGAATAACAAATTCCATGTCCTTGGTCGGGCACATGGAATGTACATTCATTAAAGCATCCTGTTTCTTCCTCTATAGGAAACCTGTTCTTGATCAGACACAAGCACCTGTAATAAGCATCCAAACAACATCCATCTATATACTTTGATCAAGTTCATAGATGGAGAAGTATGGAATTTAAACCCATAAAGCCCACTTAGAGAAAAAAAAATAAATTAATTAAAATTCAAAGTAAATCAACCAATACAAGAGCTGATCAAATTAGGGGCTTCATCTCAGCCCTAGCTGAGAGATTAGTTACCCATAAAATCCATAAAAAATATTAAATAAAATTCATAAATTAAAACTCCAAACCGAACAATCTCTCTCTCTTTCTCCTTCTCTTTCTTCTCTCCATAGCTCTGGATCTCCAATTCTCTGGATCTGAATGCCTCTCACACTCCAAAACTTCCCTTTTATAGGCTATTTGGATGGTGGAATCGGTGTGCGAGTCGTAAATGGACTCGAGAAGTACAATTTTTCGCAACCGTGATCGGTGGGCCCCACATGAGAGGTGTTTTTGGAAAATCCACCCGTCCATTGGATTCAGGACGAAATTTCAGTCAAGAATGGGTGGTTTTGAAGGTCCATTGGCGCGGCCCACAGAAGAAATCTCGAAAGGATCAGTTTTGAACGTCGCCGAGCAGCCCTTTTGTGGCCTCTGTACCGCACACGTGTGTACGCATGGGAACAAAATTTCAACATGGGTTTGTAGAATTCGAGGCCCTCTACAAGATGGTCGGTTCAGATTGGCCGTACGGGCCATGTGTGGGGCCTTCGCAATTCGCAAAACGGACCAATGGCGTCGTTACGCGGACGGAAACGAGAATGGACGGTGTCCGTGATGGTGGGACCCATTATCATAGTTATTTGCAAAATCCACTCCATCCACCGAATTCCTCTCGAATTTCGGTTGGAAATATATGATTTTCATCTATTGTTGATGAGGCCCACATGGTTTTCTGTTCCACCGTCCAACCGACGTTTGAACGGTTTTAGATCTGATCTCCACTTTTATTTGAAATACGGCCACCTACACCTTGGTAACATGGGCCTTAGAGAGCCAATGGACTGTCCGGATTGTCGATCTGGATGATAGGTGGGCCCCACAACCGATGATGGTCGAAACGGCATTAATGAGAGACTGGCAGAATGGCGACGCTTGAGACCGCGGGTCGGCGCTTGTTTTGACCAGGCATCCGTGCGGTCTGTCGCACTTGCGCACGGTGCATGTGGTGGTACACACTCCCTATACACAGGGTTCACCATGATGTTTACGAGAAATCAACTCCGTCCATCCTTTTTTTTATATAATTTCAACCACCAAAACTCAATTTGAGGTAGTTCCAGATATCAGGTGGGCCCCAAAGTGAAGATTAATGGGCTGATCTGTCCGTTGTACCACTTCCCGAGATCTTCAATGGCTGAAATTTAATATGTACGGTTAATTCACAGCCCCCATCACATGTATGAAGTTTCGAGTCAATTGGATGGTGGGAACTATGTGATCTTGTAGTCTGGATCCTTTTCGGGCCCCTTTGGCTTGCTTTCCTCCGATCCCAGGCGTGTAAAATCTTCATTATTGGCCTTCTGAGGTTCATCCCGTGCTCTGGTGACTTCGGAATATCAAATCCACGCTTTTAACATTAATTTTCAATACACGCTCCTAATTTCCTCCTAAAACAAAAATATAATTAAAATCCGATGTTAGGCCTTATCATGTACATAAAATAGGGCAATAATCGGGGTCTGATTTGCAATATTTGACCCTGATCAGGGAGTCAGTGATATTTGTGTGAAGACCGATGTATGCTGCACATTGGTTCTCAGGGATGTGAGGCATATCCCAAACCTTCACCTCAACTTGATGCCGACGGGAAGGCTGGATGATGATGACTATGAAAGCCGGTTTGCTGGTGGGCGCTAGAAGCTCATCAAGGGTTCGTTGATCGTGGCCAGAGGAAAGAAGTGTTGCACCCTTTACAAGGAAAGTATCAGTATATGCAAGGGTGGGTTGAACGCAACGGAAGATTCAGATATTGACATGTGGCACAGGTGTCTAGGCCACATGAGTGAAAAAGGGCTTCATCTACTAGCAAGGAAGCTGCTCTTTCCAGACGTGACAGGTACACCTCTCAAAACCTGTCTTGATTGTTTATCAGGAAAATAACATAGAGTTTCATTTATTAAAACTACTTCTCATGTTAATAAAGTGCATGCATTAGATTTGGTTTATTTTGATGTTTGTGGTCCTATGAAGACAAAAATCTTGGGTGGGGCATTGTATTTTGTTACTTTTATAGATGATGCATCTCGAGGGTTTGGGTTTATGCTTTGAAATTCAAGGACGAGGTTTTGATGTGTTTAAATTGTTTCATGCTATGGTCGAGAGAGAAAGAGAGGTAGACCATTGAAGTGCATCCGCACTGACAATGGTGGTGAATACATTGGCGACTTTCATGAGTACTGCAAGTCCCAGGGTATACGGCATGAACAGACGGTTCCCAAGACCCTAGCATAATGGTGTAACTGAGCGAATGAATCGCACCATTGTAGAGAGAATCAGATGCATGTTATCCCATGCGAAATTACCCAAGATGTTCTAGGGAGAAGCAATGCACACGGCAGTGTATTTGATAAACAGGTCTCCATCAGCCCTGTTGAATGGAGAAGTATATGAGAAGGTGTGGACTGGACAAGATCCATCGTACATTCATCTCAGAGTGTTTGGATGCAGGGCATCCGTTCACGTACCAAAGGACGAGAGGTCCAAGCTCGATATGAAGATCAGACAATGTGTGTTCTTAGGGTAAGGTAATAAAAAATTTGGTTACAGATTGTCGGATCCGACTGAGAGGAAGCTCGTTAGGAGCAGAGATGTAATTTTCTTTAAAGATCAGTGTATAGAAGACATTAGTAAGCCAGAGAACAACCAGCCTAGTTCAAGTGAACTAGAGGACATGTATCCGGTTACTCCTCCCGTGGTGCCTGATGACGGGAGAGTACATCAAGTTATAGAGGACGTGGGAGTTCCTTCAGAAGATAGACCAGGGGAGCAACCCCACTTGATCCACCTGTTGAGCCACAGGTGAGGAGGTCATCTAGGGACAGACAGTCGTTCAAAAAGTACTTGCCGCATGAGTACATTATGTTCACTGATGGGGGAGAGCCAAAAGATTATTCTGAGGCCCTAGCTGACGAGCATAAGGGAGAGTAGTTGAAAGCTATGTAAGAGGAGATGGAATCCTTGCATAAGAACCACACTTATGATATGGTGAAATTGCCTAAGGGTAAGAAAACTTTGAGCAACAAGTAAGTGTTCAGAAAGAAGATCGAGTAGAATAATTCACAGATGAGGTTCAAGGTCAGACTTATGGTGAAAGGTTTTGGTCAGAAGAAAGGAATAGACTTCGAAGAGATATTCTCACCAGTGGTGAAGATGACATCCATACGGGTGTTGCTTGGGTTGGCGGCTAGCATAGATATGGAGATAAAGCAGTTAGATGTTAAAACTGCCTTTCTCTATAGTGACCTGGAAGAAGAGATCTACATGCACCAACCATAGGGGTTCGAAGTCAAGGGCAAAGAGCATATGGTGTGTAGGCTGAGGAAGAGCTTGTATGGGCTGAAACAAACTCCACGATAATGGTATAAGAAGTTTGATTTGTTCATGTTACAACATGAGTATGATAGAACGGAGTCGGACCACTGTGTGTTCACGCGTAAGTTCTCAGATGGTGATTTCTTAGTTCTACTCTTATACATTGATGACATGCTCATCATGGAAAAAGACATTAAGAAGATCAACAGGCTGAAACAGGAGTTGGGAAAGTCTTTTACGATGAAAGACTTGGGCCCGGCTAGACAGATCCTAGGAATAGAGATAACTCGTGACAGAAGTAGCAGAAAGCTTTGGCTGTCACAAGAGAGGTATATTGAGAAAGTCCTAGAACGGTTCAATATGAATGCAGTAAATCCGGTCAGTACTCCACTAGATGGTCACTTCAGATTGAGCGATAGGCAGTGTCCCAAGACGAAGGCAGAGGTGGAAGAGATCCAGAAGATACCCTAGGCGTCAGCTATAGGAAGTTTGATGTATGCTATGGCGTGTACACGCCCAAACATAACATATGCGGTTAGTATTGTCAACCGGTATCTTGCCAATCCTGGCAAAGAGCATTGGGCAGTAGTGAAATAGATACTACGATATCTAAGAGGCTCATCCAGGTTAAGCCTATGCTATGGTGACGGTAAATCTGTGTTAGAGAGCTACACAGATGCAAATATGGCAGGTGACATAGACTCCAGGAAGTCTACATCGGGGTTCATGTTCACATTTGTAGGGGGAGTAGATTCTTGGCAGAGCAAGCTACAGAAGGTCGTAGCATTATCGATGACAGAGGCCGAGTACATTGCAGTCACAGAGGCATGTAAAGAGATGCTTTGGATGAAAAGGTTCTACTGGGAACTTTGAAGCGGGGAGGAGCACGTGGTCTATTGCGATAGTCAGAGTGCTATACACTTGACCAAGAATCCAAATCAGCATTCCAAGTCAAAGCACATAGAGATTCGGTATCACTGGATCAGGGATACTTTGGAACAGAAGGTGTTACAGCTTGAAAAGGTCCACACGGACGATAATGGATCATACATGATGACCAAGGCTTTGCTCAAGGGTAAGTTTGAGGTTTGTAGAAATCTGGCTGGCTTGAATAAGGTGGATCCCTCCTGGGTCAAAAAGGAGAGATTTGATGGGTTTTTTGACCTGTCGTCAATCGGTCGTGAGCCCTGCTCGACCGGTCGAAGGCTAGTGGTCGACCAGTCGAAGGAGTCGAGTCGTGGCACGACTCAAAGTCTAGCGATTGTGAACTGTTTTTCTCCGGGGTGCTCGACCAGTCGAAGGAGGTGCTCGACCGGTCGTAGGTGGCTCTCGACCAGTCGTAGACTCGGTTCGACTAGTCGAGGTTACGCAGATTCATTCCGCGATTTTACGCGGATTTCGTGTCGCAAGTCCTTTCGCAACTGGGATGCGGAAAGGAGTTTCCTAAAACTTTAAATAGGAGTTCTTAGGGCTTTCTAGGAACAACAAGAGGGTTTCCTAAAGCTTTACAAGAGATTTGTTAAATGGTTTAGGGCTATCAAAAGTGAGAGAGAGAGAGAGAGGAAAAGAGAGAGAGGAAGCTTATAGAAGGGAGGTTCTGCTCGTGGAGGTTATCTACTTTGCAATTTATATCTCAGTGCTTCTATGTCCTCGTAATCGGTGAGATCTCTCGGTTTTTCCTTTGTTCTCTCATTGTTTATCCACTCCTGCGTGAGTAAAGAAGTTTGTAACGTTTTACTTCATAGCGGATTGTTGATCTGGACGAGGTCCCGTGGTTTTTACCTCTTTGAGGGTTTTTCACATAAAAATCTCTTGTGTGGTGTGTGATTGATGCATTGATTATTTCATTGCTTTATTATCCATAATTCTGGTTTGTTCTGGAGGGCTAGATCCTAAGGTTTTATGCAAGGCCCCCAACAAAGTGGTATCAAAGCTAAGTTCATTGAACGGGTAGGATCGGTTTTAAATTATGGAAGATGTCTCATCAAGGATGATCAGCCTCAATGGTTCTAACTGGACCATATGGAAGGCTAAGATGGAGGACTTGCTTTATTGCAAGGACCTATATTCTCCAATTTTAGGCATATAAGCAAAATCCGGGGATATGACTGATGATGATTGGAAGAAGATGGACCGAAAGGCGGTGAGGTTTATTAGACAATGGTTAGATGATTCGGTGTTCCACCATGTGTCTACAGAAACCTCAGCCGCTAGCTTATGGCTGAAACTAGAATAGCTGTATGAGAGGAAGACAGCTGGTAATAAAATTTTTTTGATAAGGCGACTTGTGAATCTCAAGTTTAAGGATGGTGGTTTTGTGGCCGAGCACATGAATGAGGTCAGTAGTATAGTGAACCAACTCACCTCTATAAAGATGGTCTCGGATGATGAATTGCAGGCTTTACTATTGCTTAGTTCATTGCCTGACAGTTGGGAGACATTGGTGGTGTCTCTAAGTAACTCCACGCCAGACAGAAAGGTATCCATGGAACAGCTAATTAGTTATTTCTTCAATGAGGAGATAAGGAGAAAATCTCAGGGGTCTACTCAGTAAGAGGCCCTTGTGACATAGGAACGGGGGAGAGGAAAGAACAGGAAGGGTGGAAAGGCCCGAGATAAATCAAGAGGTAAGTCGAGTAACAGAAAAGATGTTGATTGCTAGAATTGTGGCAAGAATGGCCACTACAAACTTGAATGTCGTGGCAAGAAAAACGACAAGAAAGGAAAAGGAAAGGAAGATGAATCGGATTCCACTGCGGTCGCTTCAGATGGCGATGTTGTAGTTATTCTTTCTGTAGATCATGATGTATGTCTCACGGCTACGAGTCAGGACACTGACTGGGTGATAGACTCGGGAGCTTCTTTTCATGCGACTCCACGCAGGGACTTCTTTACAAGTTACAAGTCAGGTGACTATGGGACTGTGAAGATGGAAAATTCTGGCATATCAAAGATTGTGGGAGTCGGTGATATTTGTGTGAAGACCGATGTAGGCTGCACATTGGTTCTCAGAGATGTAAGGCATATCTCAAACCTTCACCTCAACTTGATGTCGACGGGAAGGCTGGATGATGATGGCTATGAAAGCCGGCTTGCTGGTGGGCGCTGTAAGCTCATCAAGGGTTCGTTGATCGTGGCCAGAGGAAAGAAGTGTTGCACCCTTTACAAGGAAAGTGTCAGTATGTGCAAGGGTGGGTTGAACGCAGCGGAAGATTCAGATATTGATATGTGGCATAGGCGTCTAGGCCACATGAGTGAAAAAGGGCTTCAGCTACTAGCAAGGAAGCGGCTCCTTCCAGACGTGACAGGTACACCTCTCAAAACCTATCTTGATTGTTTATCAGGAAAATAACATAGAGTTTCATTTATTAAAACTGCTTCTCATGTTAATAAAGTGCATGCATTATATTTGGTTTATTTTGATGTTTGTGGTCCTATGAAGACAAAAACCTTGGGTGGGGCATTGTATTTTGTTACTTTTATAGATGATGATGCATCTACAAGGGTTTGGGTTTATGCTTTGAAATCCAAGGACGAGGTCTTTGGTGTATTTAAATTGTTTCATGCTATGGTCGAGAGAGAGAGAGAGAGAGAGAGAGAAAGAGAGAGAGAGAGAGAGAGGTAGACCATTGAAGTGCATCCGCACTGACAATGGTGGTGAATACATTGGTGACTTTCATGAGTACTGCAAGTCCCTGGGTATACGGCATGAACAGATGGTTCCCAAGACCCCCCAGTATAATGGTGTAGCTGAGTGAATGAATCGCACCATTATAGAGAGAATCAAATGGATGTTATCCCATGCGAAATTGCCCAAGATGTTCTGGGGAGAAGCAATGCACACGGCAGTGTATTTGATAAATAGGTCTCCATCAGCCCTGTTGAATGGAGTACCTGAGAAGGTGTGGACTCGACAGGATCCATCGTATAGTCATTTTAGGGTGTTTGGATGCAGGGCATCCGTTCACGTACTAAAGGACGAGATGTCCAAGCTCGATATTAAGATCAGGTAGTGTGTGTTCTTAGGGTACGGTGATGAAAAATTCGGTTACAGATAGTAGGATCCGACCGAGAGGAAGCTCGTCAGGAGCAGAGATGTAGTTTTCTTTGAAGATCAGTGTATAGAAGACATTGGTAAGCCAGAGAAGAACCATCCTAGTTCAAGTGAACTAGAAGACATGGATCCGATTACTCCTCCTGTGGTACCTGATGACGAGGGAGTACAGCAAGGTACAGAGGACGTGGGAGTTCCTTCAGAAGATAGACCAGGGGAGCAACCCCCACTTGATCCACCTGTTGAGCCACAGGTGAGGAGGTCATCTAGGGACAGACAGCCGTCTAAAAGGTACTCACCGCATGAGTACATTATGTTTACTGATGGGGGAGAGCCAGAAGATTATTCTAAGGCCCTAGCCGACGAGTATAAGGGAGAGTGGTTGAAGGCTATGCAAGAGGAGATTGAATCCTTGCATAAGAACCACACTTATGATATGGTGAAATTGCCTAAGGGCAAGAAAGCTTTGAGCAACAAGTGGGTGCTCAGAAAGAAGATCGAGTAGAATAATTCATAGACGAGGTTCAAGGCCAGACTTGTGGTGAAAGGTTTTGGTCAGAAGAAAGAAATAGACTTCGAAGAGATATGCTCACCAGTGGTGAAGATGACATCCATACGGGTGTTGCTTGGGTTGGCGGCTAGCATAGCATGGATATGGAGATAGAGCAGTTAGATGTTAAAACTGCCTTTCTCTATGGTGACCTGGAAGAAGAGATCTACATGCACCAACCAGAGGGGTTCAAAGTCAAGGGCAAAGAGCATATGGTGTGTAGGTTGAGGAAGAGCTTGTATGAGCTGAAACAAACTCCATGATAATGGTACGAGAAGTTTGATTTGTTCATGTTACAACATGAGTATGATAGAACGGAGTAGGACCACTGTGTGTTCACGCGTAAGTTCTCAGATGGTGATTTCTTAGTTCTGCTCTTATACGTTGATGACATGCTCATCATGGGAAAAGACATTAAGAAGATCGACAGGCTGAAACAGGAATTGGGAAAGTCTTTTGCGATGTAAGACTTGGGCCCAGCTAGACAGATCCTAGGAATGGAGAGAACCTATGACAGAAGTAGTAAAAAGCTTTGGCTGTCACAAGAGCGGTATATTGAGAAAGTCCTAAAACGGTTTAATATGAATGCAGTAAAGCCGGTCAGTACTCCACTGGATGGTCACTTCAGATTGAGCGACATGCAGTGTCCCAAGACAAAGACAGAGGTGGAAGAGATGCAGAAGATACCCTACACGTCAGCTATCGGAAGTTTGATGTATGCTATGGTGTGTACACACCCAGATATAGCATATGCGGTTGGTGTTGTCAGCCGGTATCTTGTCAATCCTGGCAAAGAGCATTGGGCAGTGGTGAAATGGATACTACGGTATTTAAGAGGCTCATCCAGGTTGAGCCTATGCTATGGTGACGGTAAACCTGTGTTAGAGGGCTACGCAGATGCAGATATGGCATGTGACATAGACTCTAAGAAGTCTACATCGGGGTTCATGTTTACGTTTGCAGGGGGAGCAGTTTCTTGGTAGAGCAAGCTACAGAAGGTCGTAGCATTGTCGACGACAGAGGCCAAGTACATTGCAGTCACAGAGGCATGTAAAGAGATGCTTTGGATGAAAGGTTCCTACAGGAACTTAGCCTGAAGCAGGAGGAACACGTGGTCTATTGCAATAGTCAGAGTGCTATACACTTGAGCAAGAATCCAAGTCAGCATTCCAAGTCAAAGCACATAGAGATTCGGTATCACTGGATCAGGGATACTTTGGAACAGAAGGTGTTACAGCTTGAGAAGGTCCACACGGACGATAATGGGTCAGACATGATGACCAAGGCTTTGCTCAAGGGCAAGTTTGAGGTTTGTAGAAATCTGGCTGGCTTGAAGAAGGTGGATCCCTCCTGGGTCAAAAAGGGAGAGATTTGATGAGTTTTTTAATCCATCGTCAACCGGTTGTGAGCCCTGCTCGACCGGTCGAAGGCTGGTGGTCGACCAGTCGAAGGAGTCAAGTCGTGGCACGACTCAAAGTCCAGCGACTATGAACTGTTTTTCTCCGGGGTGCTCGACCAATTGAAGGAGGTGCTCGACCGGTCGTAGGTGGCTCTCGACTGGTCGTAGACTCAGTTCGACTAGTCAAGGTTATACAAATTTATTCCGTGATTTTGCGCGGATTTCGTGTTGCAAGTCCTTTTGCAACTGGGATGTGGAAATGAGTTTCCTAAAACTTTAAATAGGAGTTCTTAGGGCTTTCTAGGAACAATAAGAGGGTTTCCTAAAGCTTTACAAGGGATTTGTTAAAGTGTTTAGGGCTATCAAAAGTGAGAGAGATAGGAAAAGAGAGAGAGGAAGCTTATAAAGGGGAGGTTCTGCTCGTGGAGGTTATCTACTGTGCAATCTATATCTCAACGCTTCTATGTCCTCGTAATCGGTGAGATCTCTCTGTTTTCCTTTGTTTCTCTCATTGTTTTTCCACTCCTGCGTGAGTGAAGAAGTTTGTAACGTTCTACTTCATAGTGGATTGTTGATCTGGACGAGGTCCCATGGTTTTTACCTCTTTGAGGGTTTTCCACGTAAAAATCTCTTGTGTGGTATGTAATTGATGCATTGATTATTTTCATTGCTTTATTATCCATAATTCTGGTTTGTTTTAGGGGGCTAGATCCTAAGGTTTTGTACAAGGCCCCCAACAGAAATGGGCACTAAAAAGCCTTGTCTCCAAAAACCAATTGGATTGATTTTTGGAAAATTGACCGACAAAGTCATCCCACTAAAGAGCTAAGATCGTTCAATCAGTTTGATTTTTAGGCTTGGCCAATTTGATTGGTTGATCCAAATCAATGACCATGTCCATGTTTGGAGATTGCAGGATTTAGGGTCAGTTTGGAAGCACCTAAACACTATTTTGAGTGAAATCCTTTTTGTGTTGTGCATTTGGATGTACTTTCACGAACTCCCTTTGAGCTCACACCAGTCCAAATAGGCACTAAAAAGCTCAGTCGCCGAAAACCGGTAGGATTGGTTTTTGGAAAATTGACCGACAAATTCATCCCACTGAAGAGCTAAGATCATTCAATCCGTTTGATTTATGGGCTTGGCTATTGATTGCTTGATCCAAATCAATGGCCATGTCCATGTTTGGAGATTGCAGGATTTAAGGCCTGTTTGGATGCACCCTCGAAAAGTCCACTTCTCAACCAAACACCATATTGAGTGAAACCCTTATTGTGTTGTGCATTGGATGCACTTTCACAAACCCCCTTTGAGCCCCCACTTGTCCAAATAGGTAAACCAGACAGATTAGTTTTTGGAAAATCGACCGACGAAGTCATCCCACTGAAGAGCTAAGATCGTTCAATCGGTTTAATCTTTGGGGCTTGGTCCATTTGATTGGATGATCCAAATCAATAGTCATATACATGTTTACATTTTCGTTTCTAATTTTTCTTCTGATCTTACAGAGTTTTCTTCTTTGCTATTCCTTAACAGAGGAGCTAATGCAGATCAGTTACATACCACAATCAGCAACAATATCACAGAAGTTACAGGTTGCGTTCTTAAACAACCAGATTCGAATATCTGCAATAGCAATCCACTCCTAGGGAAGATAGCCAATGCAGCCTGCTAGATCACAAGGTATATGAAGGAAAGCAAGTCGACAGGTGGGCGATTCTCGACTTCACCACGTCCAGTTGCTGGAATTAGCTCAATGTCAAGCAATTCATTCAGAATATCGTTGAGCAGGCCCCCAGGGTTGGCTTCCACATGAACCCACAATTCCTCTTTTATGAGAAGTCCACCGACGACATGCTTTCCAATGACAAGCAGCTCTACAATACACTCAAACATGTCTATGGACGCACCAAAGGGAAGCTACAGATTCTTTTCTGCAAGATGGAGAGATATGTGGGACAGACATTGAGATTGTGACACGGTACTTGCTGAGCCCCCACGCCAACCAGGGCAATGACCAGTGCTATATGGGCCTTGCACACAAGATCAAAACCAAGCTCAGTGGTAGCAACATGGACCGAGAAGATCCTGGACATGGGCTAGATGTGGTCAGATCTTGTCGAAACGTATGCCCATAAAATAAAATTAATTATTTTCGTTTCACCAGGCTGAATCACATAAAATATACGTTATCCTTAAAGCATGATTCACCCCCTTATCAGATTTTCTGTTGAGTTTGTACAAGTGGACCCATGGTTTGGTGATCCAGAATGTTGGTTCTGTTAGGATGTTGGATGGACCATGTCCCAAAAACTGTCCAGATTGGAAGTCCCCGGCTACCAATCTTGGGCCCCTTTTCATCTCTCTTCTTGACTGTCTACTACAGGCCACATTCCATGGAAGATCCTAACAAACCAACATCTCTAAACCATGGGCCCCACTGGGACAAACTGAAAGTCCATTCAGGAGCTTACATGAGTTGGAAGTTTACTTTGAGTAGGACTCTGTGTGGAGGTTTCAGCAGTTTTAGAGTCCTGTTTTTTGAGTGTCTGTGTGTTGCTTTGTCTGATGCCTGTGGGCTTATGACTACTATGGCTTGTTTTCTGCAGAGGTAGGAGTGTGTTTTAAGAGAGTTGTTTTGGCTGTTACAGGAGTCTTGGTCTTATGATGGTTTGTGTTTGTTGCTTTGCTTCATGTACTTTGAATGGACTCATATCTACTTATGGTTTGTTGTTTGTGTTTGAAAGTGTTTGAAATATGCTAGTTTCCTAATAAATTTTAAGTTTGTGGAGAATTTTCTTATAGATTATGAAGTGGGTCCCACATGTTATTTGAGCTTTCTGTCAGGATGGCCACATGTTGTATTTTGGTGTTAAAAAAAAAATCTTCTAATTTTTTTTTTATTTTTTTTTTAAATAACGAAGATATTTTGTCTTGTAATGGTGTGGGTTTTGTCCCACATCGGATAGGCAATAAGAAAATTTTAGTTTTATAAGAAGAGAAGTTTGCATAGGGCCTAGGCCATTTTTAGAGATGTGAATTCGGTTATTTGAGAGGCTATGTCAACAACCCCAATCTATGCCATGAACCACACATGCCTGCACATCTGGCCATGGATGTGGCGTAGGCACAAGTGTGCCAGTGTGACAAGGCAATATTTGATGGTATATGGTTTGGGTCTTCATACATTGAGTGTGTTGATGTGACATGACATCACTCGTGAGTACCCCCTAGGTTGATTGTCCGTTACTCTTATTACACTACGGATACTTTGATCACAGCTCGAATTAAATAAAATTTTTAAATTCTTTCTTATTCAAATTTCTAATTTTATTTTAATTTATTTTTACAATTAATTTTAATTCTAAAGTTTCATAATTACGAATTTATAAATCCAAAATTCCTGCACATGTTAGATCTTTTGTCATGGGAGAGGTTAGGTTGCTTCACTACTCACACAAAACAAATGGGCAGTTTTTATTGTATTTTATTGTTTTTTTCTTACCCACTCCTTTGTTTTGGACATTTGGGCCACCTGAGAGCCAAACAGCCTGATTTTTGAGCCAAATACCTAATCAGCGTGGCCCACCTGATGGAGAATCTGCATGCCATTTTGGCACGTGTGCTCATGTGTGGATTGTGCATGTGGACTTTGCATAGTTTTTGAGTTGGTAGTTATCAAGTGATGGATATGGTTAAAAGCAGTGCACTTGTATAAGATACAGATGGTTAATCTAAAGAACCCTATTGTGAATGGAATGTACACATTGATTGGATAACTCTAGAGGATCGCTAATGTAGAGTGGGTTGCAGACAGTTTCATGGCCAAGATGGATCAGAAAAGGCCCGGTCGATGACATAAGTGATTCGGACCGTCAAACCTTAAATCGCGCATATCTCGCAATCCAAATTTGTGAAATACCATCAGATCGACGGTTGCTTCCCTATTTTAATTCTGTTTTATTATAAATAGTAAGTTTTAGTTTGTTCATAACTCTTCATCAGTTAGGCTCTAGGAGTTGCGCCCCATGCGAAAAGTGCTTAAAATAATTAGGAGAACATTGTGGTGAAGCCAAATATGACACTTACTATTTTTTTGCCCAAAACCTTGGGCACTAGTAGACTAATAGACATCACGACCAAATTTACTATTTTTAGTAAGTTGCAAATTCTAGGAGTTTTAGCTGTACTTTGATTTTGAATTTCTCCCCTTGCTTAGTATCCCTATTTAAAGGGTCATGAACTCATTTATTTCATCATCAATTAAATTGCAAATTTTATAGAATTAAATTGCGAATTTTATAGAATTATTTTCATTCATCCCATTGCTTTTTCTTTTTTTTTTTTCTGGTGGATTCAAGGTGTCTCCCTGAGGAGTCCAGAGAAGCTCTGTGGATTCAGAGTAGTTATCCATGAGGAAGACGGTGAGCGAACTCATCATGTTCATCCCTGTGTCAATCGCAAACGGCGGTTGGTCCAAGTAGTGGGGGACATCCAACGGGCAGAAGCCGGCACGATTGTTTATCTGCTGTAAGGCATAATAGATGAACGGTGGCGATTAAGTGCTTAATAACTTGGAAGTAGAACATTGAGACATGCACATATGAAAGTCTTGTTTTACTTGTCATACACTGATAGTATGAATTGGCTATTCATTCCTTCACATGCACGTTGAATTAGTTCTAAGCCATAGACGTGGCCCATCAAGCGGAGTTCTAGATGGTGGTGGGACCCGATTTGATGGACGGCTGTGATTAGACAATGGTGACCATTGGATCAAGACCATCCATGTGGTGGCCCTAGAATCTTTGTGATTAGACAATGGTGACCATTGGATCAATGTGACTCCCTGCTTTTCTAATGAGGATTGCCGTTCATCCATTTGCCCAACGTTAATGTGACTATACTTTTACAGCCAACCGTTCATCATAGGCCTGGATGAAGGGAAAAAACATATATCAGCTTGATCCAAAACCTTTGTGGCCCACAAGTTTTTAATGATCAATCACAACTGTTTCATGTGGTGTGGTCCAATTGAGATTTGGATCTGTTTCATTTTTCAAACCGTTCCCTTAAATGAACTAGTAAAACGGATGAATGGTGCAGATATACAATACCTACATCAAGGTTGGCCCACGGTCAGGGCCACACCGTGTTGGGTGAGGCCGGGGCGCACCTAACCCACTCATGTTTGGGCTTTCAAGCCGACTCCCATACGGGCCTGAAAAATAATTGAAGACAGACGTTCCCCTACAATACAACGTTGTGTTTTAACTTTCACTTTCAACGTCTTTATTTTCTACTACCAGTGACTTGGGTGGAACATCCAAGCCGTTAAATTGATGGCCCTTTCCATGAAGATCATCCCAAGCAGAAAATTGGAAAAAAAAAAAAAAAAAAACCCACTCATTCGCTGAGCAACATGCATGCATTGAGCCATCGGCTATCCATCGATTTCAAAGGTGTGGCCCAGCTGATGAATGGAACGTCCTTTTTTCCACTTTTCGTAATCTTTATTATGCTGACCACCTTTTCTATGGTTCGGATATCATACCCGAGCCTAATTCTGATTGGTGGCCACTTGTTTGCTGAAATACAATCATAGGATATTTTTCATTTTCACCGTCCAATAAATGTGGACCAATAGTCAAATAAGCCTAATTTTATTGGTTCTTGATACATCTAAACAGAGATACATGATTTGGACAATTTCATTCAATTTGCTTGCATGTCAAAGTGGCTGCTTATCATACGTAACGGTGGGTCCCACCCAATGTGGTGGGTCAGAGGCACCTCATTTTTAAGCCCATGTCCTAAAATAATCTTTTAAAAAAATGGATGGACGGTGTGGATATAACACATGCATCATGGTGGGTCTTACAAAATTTGGTGACATCAACACACCAACTTCTTAATTCTTATCCTATGGTCTAATTGGAACAAACAAATAGAGATTTGTGGCTATGATTGCCCGACTATTACAATCCTGTGAATGCTATTTAACTACCGTAGGTTACAGGATTTGGTTAGGTGTTGTTTGGATGTCTATAAAGTTATTAAGTTGTATTTTGATTACATGCGTAAATTATTTATATGTGGTTTTGTTTAGCTTTTAGTTGTAATCTAATTATAGGGAAATAAACGTTTATGCTTGGTCACATATATAGAGGTATTCACTCATAATAGAGATTGGAGTGATAAATTCTTTAAAAATAATTAAATGACATATAAAGTTTTTATATAAGTTAGATCATTAGAATAATCCCAAATTAATAGAGACTTTGGGTAATTTTTATGATAAACAAATTATCTGGTGAGCCATAGAAGCAGGACAAATAATTCACATACAACACTAAAGTTTAATAATATTCTAACGTGTAAGAAATTTCAACAACAATAACAAATAGAGAGAGAAGAAGAGGTTTTTTTTTTTTTTCTTTTCTTTTTTTTTTTTTTCTTTATCTTCTTCTTTCTTTTTTACCACTGTACCCGTTAGAAGATAATTCATGACTTTTTCCACTTTGAAATCTTTTAAAAGTGATAGTGGTTGCCTGGCAGGCCTTTCCATGTATTGGAAGAACTGATTAATATATATCCATCCAAATGACTAGTGTAATTTAATATAAACAACTGAATTTTAAGGTAATGATATACCATCCAAACTTTATATCCAGTGTAATTCGATATTAAACCTTCCATAAGATCCCGAACAATTTTGAAGAGATTAGGGTGGATTGGATGAGATTTAAAGGTAATGATGGTGATGTGAGTGGATTGTTTAAATATTCATGGGATTGCTATATCGCGGGAACCATGTTTGTTTGACATGCCTGACCAATCCCGGGATCTATCTTTCAATCCCTTCCAATCCCATCCAATCTGCCCAACCATACAGGCCCTTATATTTTAAATACTTTATAGGCATATAAACAACCCTATTAGTTCATTTGAATTAATACATGACACCTTCAAAATTACTCTTCGGAAAAAAGTAATTATCATGCTTATAAATTAACTAGAAAATGTGAACATGGCATATAAATGGTCAAATCAAACCGTCCAAATTATCATGCTTAGAGTAGATTTCTTATGAGACAAAAATTAAGTTTATTTGATTATAAATAAATTAGACTTATGTATATTTATTTTACAACAGTCCAACTGTCCTACTTCCACAAACAGGTGTCAATGAATCATGGGTTAAGATTATTCAAACTATCTGGTATGAGATTTTACTTTTATACGCTAGGATGCATAATCTAGTTGGTTTTATTTAAGTTATTATATAACACACTTACACTTTCTTAGTTCCAGTGTATCAAGCGTCACAGCAACCCGAGTATCAAATTCTTCGAATAATTCCCAACCATAAATATACCGGTGCGTGGTATGCACTCGACACGGATTTTCTGTGTAAGCCTTTCATGGGAAGTTCCTGCGCTGGAAACCTAGGTGTGGCTCACCGTAATGTGTGTGAGAAATCTATGCCGTACATCCGTTTTGTGATCTCATTTTAGTAATTAATAACAAAAATGAGAAGGATCCGAGACTCAAGTGGGCCGCACTAAAGGAAAATGTGGGTAGTCAAATCCGTACCGTTGAAACCTACCTGGGATCGACAGTGATGTTTACGTGCCATCCAGACCGTTAATAGCATCATTACTACTGAGATGAACTGAAAACAGAAATATTATCTTGATTCAAAACTAATGCGACGACACGAATATTTCAACTGTGGACGTTCAATCCTCACGTTTTCGGCACAATTGAGTATTGGATCTGGCTCATTTTTGTCGCCGTGTCTTAGATGATCTCAAAAAACCGATGGACGGTGTGGATTTTTTACAATCATCACAGAGGGCTCCACCCGGGTTTCTAGCCAGGAACTTCCTGAGAAAGGCTCTCGCAGGAAATCCGCGTGCGTATGCACCTACCAATGTTCTTAATTAAACCAGGTAATTTCCCGTCAAGCTCTCTCTCTCTCTCTCTCTCTCTCTCTCTCTCCGTTTGAAAGGTATGGCGATCTCAATCTCGAATCTTGAATATCGATTTGAATTTTTCTCGATTCCATCTCATTTTTATATGTGAATCTTTGTATGTCCTGATCCTCTTCCCGATCGATCTGAATCTCTCTCTCACGTTCCGTCGCATGGATTCTGCTAAAACCCTAGCTTCTTCTCTTCTTTCAGATTGTGTTGATTTTAAGGTATTTCTTTTGTCGATCTGTAGCGGAAATTTTCGCAATTTTACTTGTAATCTTGCATTCTCTCTCTCTCTCTCTCTCTCTCTCTCTCTCTCTCTCTCTTGAATTGGAATGATTTGAATTCGGACGGTGAGTAAGGTGCGATTGTTGGGGATATGTATTGTTTATATGGATTTAATGTTTTTGAATTTTTCCTTTTTTTATTCTTTTGTTGGTTGATGTGATTATTGTATGAGAATTGCGAATTTGGGGATTGATTATTTTTGAATTGTCCCCGTACATCAGTCCAGACCAGCTAATGTTGGGCCCATTTTAGATTGGCGAATGCATGGAAATCACAGTAATTGTAGCCATTTGTTTGGTGCCTGTTGGATGGTGAGTTAAGAGAAAATAAGCGATTGCTGGTCTGGATTTAATTGTGACATTGGATGGTTAGGATTATGCCCCACTGGGCTAATGAGTCTCCTTCATTGGACTTCCCAATCGAATTCATCACGGCACTCATAATGACTAAGGTTAGGAAGATCCCATTGGATTCTGGAAGCTTGTATGATTGGTCTTGATAAGCCCCTATTTATTGCTTCCTCTCCATCGATAATGCCCACTTCTTCAACTTGTTCTACAAAAAAATGGGATTCCTGATACAGAAATAATTATGCATTATTCGCATACTGTGGCAGCTGCAAATAAATCATATAGCAATGCCCTCTCTCAAAAAATATTGAAGAAAGGAATATGTGCACCGATATACGCCATAAAAGACCAAGCCATAACAAATGAGAATCTATTTGACGCAACTCTATCATAACGACTCTGATATAGCAACCCATTCTAGGATGGTCTGAATTGATGAATGTTTATACTAGGGTTGCAACTCGGGTTGGTTGGGTCTGGTTGTGGGTCAACTCGAGCATGACCCAACCCCAAGTTGCTGGAGGACCAAACCCGCAACCTGACCCGACCCAAAATCCAACCCGAGGTGCCTATCCTGGATTCTTCTATGTTTGATCCTAAACTGACCCAACCCAACCCAACCTGACCCAAATACATGCGATTATTTCCAACTCAAGCTAACCCAACCCGAGTTTGCTTAACCCGAACCCAACCCAATTTGAAATCAGGTTGGAATTTTCCATCCCTAACCTAGTCCGAGGACCTTGATAACCGGACCCAACCCAAACCAAACTTGGGTCAGGTCAGTTGGGTACGGGTTGATCCAAACCCAAGTTGCAGCCCTAGTGTATACACCATGCGTAGGGAAGACGTGTGTGTGAGTGTGATCTGCCATACCTTGCCAGAGTATCATATTATACTTGCACATGAAGAAATGGATACCCTGATGTAATGATGCATAGATTGTTATCATACAAGTAAAGTTCAATTATGAAAATCTCTAATGCTGCGTTTGGTGTCTTGTAAATTGTAATAGCGGTTGGGTGGAATTGATTTCTGCAAAATGTCGAATCTAGTTCTGAAAGACGACTTCACTAATTTTTGGTGGGGTTGGTCTTCATAGCCATCTATCTTTGGCTTGTTCTGCTCATAAGGATAAATCTTTCCTCATTCATACCATCACCGTAAGATAATGTATAATAACATTAGGATCGTCTAATAGTTGATGGAACCATACCATGTTTGGAGATTGCAGGATTTAGGGCCTGTTTGGTCGCACCCTCAAAAGGTGCGCTTGTCACCTAACACCATTTTGAGTGAAACCTTTTTCATGTTGTGCATTTGGATGCACTTTCGCAACCCCCCTTTGAGCCCCCACTTGTTGAAATAGGCACTAAAAAGCCCACTC
The DNA here is from genome assembly GCA_030180095.1 of Magnolia changhungtana. Lineage (NCBI taxonomy): Eukaryota > Viridiplantae > Streptophyta > Magnoliopsida > Magnoliales > Magnoliaceae > Magnolia > Magnolia changhungtana. The sequence continues at coordinate 10,025,416 of JASAUF010000188.1, forward strand.
GCCAAAACCAGTGGGATTGGTTTATGAAAAATCGACCGACAAAGTTGGTACACACTTGCTTTAGTGGAAAACCCTTTTGTAGTAATCACACCAAATGTCTCCTTAGGCCAGCCTCTTTTGTGGACTGACATGTCTTTCTTGGATCAGATACAGCATCCAAAATTGAGAAACCTTCTGGACCACTACTCTCGAGTCTCCTTGAGTAGGTGGAAACAATCATTTCTAAGGAACCAACTTTATTAAAGAGTCTCTTTCGTCACCATAGACTATCGATTACTCACTCTCGTTTTCAGAATATGTACTTATTTTAAGCAATCCAACCTAATAAATGCCAATATCTCTTAGAGGAATTCATGCCAAGTAAAAACTGTAGAAGAAATTGCATTATGTATTTTTTGCAATTGTTCAATTAATTATCTACTGGTTATAGTAATTTTAAATGTTATCATATCTCAGAACTTCTGGGTATGCTAAATTGGTTTCCATCATATACAGACTCAGTGACCGACAATCATATTCTATCAACTCTTTTGTAATTTGAAGGCTGCAGGGTAAAGATGGTGAAGCTGACAATGATAGCTCGGGTTACTGATGGCCTTCCATTAGCTGAAGGACTGGATGATGGTCGTGATCAGAAAGATGCTGAATTCTACAAACAACAGGCTAAATCTTTGTTCAAGAATCTTTCGAAGGGCCACATTGAGTCATCAAGAATGTCGATCGAAACCGGTCCTTACGTCTTCCAATATCCTTTCATCCGTGCCTTATTTTTATTTTTATTTTCTCTTGGCATCTTACTACCAATCTAAGGTTCATGCTTTACCCTTGTGGATGGAGCCAATAGACAAATGCATTCTCATCAATTTTGTCAGTAGATATTGGTGTGAACGAAATGACTTAAGAAACTATATAAAGCAGAAGCTCCTCATAGCTGTAGCGACCCATTAGTCCCTGTTTGATAGATGCCTAAAAATGAGTTTATCTCATTTTAGTTAACAGTAATTATGTATCTTTCCAAAAAAAAAGTAATTATGTATTAGAGATTAAGATCTCCAATTAAAAATTACTGTTAACTAAAATGAGATAAATTACTGTTAACTAACATGAGATGAACTCAATTTTTAGGCATATAGCAAACACAGCCTTATATTTTTACGTAGTTGTCTATAGATTTTGTTTATCACGCTATCTGATTCTGAAATAATTGAAACAGTATACCTGCCACTATTAATACACACACACACACACACACACACACACGCACGCACGCATGTATGCATGAGTAGCATCCCTCTTGCATTCATAAGGTGTCTGATTGAAAGACAGCTTTAGTTTCACAAGTCACAACCCTTGCGGCCTTGCCTGCTTCTCGAAGATTGTTTACTTCTGAGTCTTTGCACCAAACTATGAAACTGGATGACAGAAATACTTGTAGTGGAACTGCGAAGACTCACAGCAACAAAGAAAAAAAAATAGGTGTTGAGACTTTTGAATGTTGATCTTTCAGTTTTGTTTTCTCCATCAGAAGTAGTGGAGGAAGGATAGCAATAGAACATAGAATATGGGTAAAGATCATAGTTACTCATGTATTTAAATATTAGTTTCTGTCGCAAGCATGGTTCCTCAATCCACGTTGAGTCCTGGTCAATATGAGTTGTGCTGAGTCGGGCCAAAACTTTAACTTACATGGTTCCTGTTTCAATATCGATTAGTTGCACTATGCATGCCACAGACATGGATGAGTCTCACTTTTTGTCATCAATACGGACAAGTCACACAATTCGGAATTGCATTATTGTCCAGTTAGCTGAATCACGCAGCTTGACTCAGCCTATTCAGAACAATTCCCAAGGAACTTGTCTGATGCAATTCTCTTTTCTAAATTAGGCCCCCAACTCATACAAGTTGGCTTGGCATTGGATTATTTTAAACCATGTAGTTAATACAGGAAGCAGTCAAGAAGTAAAAAAGTGAAAGTAAATCAATTAGCTAGGTGCTAAAAACCATGGGAAACGAGAAGCAGTGAAGCAAAGAAGAAATATATGAGAACATGGGTAGCTAAAGTGGGTAGCTAGGTGCTGAAAACCATGGGAAACGAGAAGCAGTGAAGCAAAGAAGAAATAAATGAGAAAGTGATTGTGAAACAAATATGAAACACATTGTTAACAATTGAAAATACATGTTGGAAACAAAACACGTAGTGGATGAGTAACACGAGATATGTAATAAAAATGTACTTTAAACCATAGTTAGCAAAACTCTGTTTTAGAGACCATATTTTTGAAAGACTTGTATAATTGCTTGAATGTTTAAAACCCCCTATATTTCAGAAGATAGGTTAAAAATCCATTTTTTTGGGGGGCAAAACTGAATTATAGACAATTTTTTTTTTTCAAAAAAAAGTTTTATTCAAAATTTTTTTGAGGGCAATTTAAAATAAGAGATTGGGGGCTATCCATTGGTAGAATCAAGGAGATGGTGAATTTTTTTAGTGAAGACATTGATTTATATGAGGATCACTTGAAAATGAAGGATCTGAGAGAGCCAAAGAATGTTATTAACGCACTATTTGATTACATATTTACATTATTATTCATGCGTATAGAATTTCTATTCATTTTAATTGAATGAATTTTGTATTTTAATCTTATTTATATACAATACATACACATATGGCCATATGTAGCCATTTTTTTCACTCTCTTTTTGGTTTGAAACTGTACTAATGGCAGACTTTCCATTCTCTGATTTTCTTGCATTTTCGTTTCTTTGACTGAATTGTGTAACTATAACGATCAAAATTGAATTATGCGTGAACATTATTTGCCAAATGGTCTCTTGCTACCCATGTCTCAAAATAATAAGAAAACCTTTAAATTAATTAGAAACACATTTAATTTGTTAGGGGAATTTTATAGGAAACTAAGAAAATATGATAATGTATTAATTTAAAGTTTCACTATCGTTTCAGATGTTTTACTTGAGTTTCATAGTTGTTTCACTCATGTTTTACTTACTCTTGAGAAATGTTTCACAAGAGGTTTGCTTATGTTGCCGATAAAGGAAAAAAGAGAGAAACGAAAAGAAAAAGAAGTCTGAAATGAGTTTCTCTTATGTTTTACAAATGCATCACAAGTGTTTCAAAGAAATTTTGAAGTGCAAGATTATTACTTTTTCAAAATTGCCTTTCACAAACGTTCCCCAAGGGAATGCATTTCAATTCTGACAGAACATTTGAAATGCAAATCTGCCTTTTCTGAAACGCATTTCAGATGGCCCTAGGGTGTTTCCAGCTACCTGGTCAAGATGAACTATTTCACATATGTAGGTTACAACTACCATCAAGAAACATGTTCTCCTGAATGGTGTGGATCTATTACCAAAAAAAAGGAAATTGTTTGGATCTGTTTTCAGCTTGATCCATGTAGCAGAACTGGCTACTTAAGAAAACAACATGGATTTTCTCCCCTGTTCCCTATTCTTCTATGTTAGGCATTTCATGTCCAGTCCATTTAAATCAAATACAATTGTTACCTTGACCTAATTTTGCAGCTATATTATTGAAGGCCGTGTATGTTATTTAACCATGTGTGATCGTTCTTATCCGAAGAAACTTGCTTTTCAATACCTAGAAGACCTCAAAAACGAATTTGAGAAAGTCAATGGGAGTCAAATAGAAACTGCTGCCAGGCCCTATGCTTTTATTAAATTTGGTATGTCTTCTACACCTATTGTTCTATTTCTATGTCTTCTATACATCTTGTCCTATTCCATACATGCATTGCTTAATATTAGAACATTCTTTGTTCTAATTCCTTGTTGTTTCTTTTGCTGGATTGTTGATTTTTCTTTTTGTTTTAAAGATACATTCATACAGAAGACCAAGAAATTATACTTGGACACTCGTACTCAGCGGAACCTTGCAAAGTTAAATGATGAACTTTATGAAGTCCACCAAATCATGACTCGCAATATACAAGAAGTTCTTGGTGTCGGTGAAAAATTGGATCGTAAGTTCGTCTTGATGTTTTTCTTTTGCATGGGCTCAGTCATTATGTATTAATGATTTGTCTTAGGCATTGTTGAAGTATTGGTATCACATAATGTTTCACTTGTTGGGATACGGAAATATTTTGGGAAACATTGGAAAATATCACATTTATTGCATTAATGTATCGGAGAATTAGGAAAATATTGGGGAAACTAGGAAAATTGTCGATTTTCCAGTGAAACTTATGGAGATATTAAAAGACCACACTTAGAACTAACAACATAAAAAAAAATAAAAAAATCTATGTATAATAGTTTTCAACTTGTTTTTTCTTGCTAATCGTGATCCGAAGATATGGATTTTAACTTGTTTTTTTCTTGCTATTTAAAAAAAAAAAAAAAAAACGAATTTAAACAACTTAAATCACATTTGTTTTATCACCTCTGGGGTTTTGGCCCAAATTCCCCGAGCGTGATTTCTCCAACAATCTAGTGTTTTTGTGTGCAACAACTGAGTGCTGTTAAAACAAACCACCCCCCCCCCCAAAAAAAAAAAAAAAAAAAAAACAAAAAACAAAAAAAGAGAGGCCATAAAAGTTTTTTATAATGTATTAATTTTTCTGATTTTCAGGGATTTATGCTGTTATTGGTTGTTACTTGTGAAATATGGCAAATATCGATTGATAGTGTATGTATACAACGTGTGGATGGATGATATATCATCGATGCACTGAATTCTTTTTGTATTCCAGGACAACATCATATCCCACAACCACTGACCTGAGACATCGGTTGATTCGTCAATACCTTGAACACTGATCTTAGGAAAAGGTATCTATATTATGATGAAAATATATGTATATATATTTTTTGAGGAATAGCTGTTCATTTATTAATAAAATGCCAAGGCAATAGCCAAGATATAAAAAATACAATACTAATTATACGTCACAAGAATGGATTCAAACTTGCAAACATCAATTCCCTGCAAGCCCGATGCCCATTCCACCATCTCCTTCTTTATCTTCCTCACGATTTCCTTCACAGACCCATCCCAATTATGGAAACAACCTCTATTCCGTTCCCCCAAAGATGGTTCACAACATTCCAAGCCCATGAGAAATTGAGAGCTCGGTCACTGACTCCAACATCACCCACTGTATATTGAATATAGCTAGAAAAATTTTCCATACTTCTCGTACAAATTGACAATGTATAAATAGATTGTCTATTGTCTTTGCCTTGCTTTTGCACATAGTGCACATGTTGGGGATAATCATGGATTGCTTTTTTTTTTTTTGAAGACACGGTGTCCTCACCTCTTTTTTGAAGTGAGACTAATCCCTGCGGATACACGCAATCACCCACAACCACGTGTATCAGGTAAAGCCAAGGATTGCTTTTGAAAGTTGTCTATCGTGAGAATCCTTTTCCTTCCCACCAACCATGTGAAAGCCAGAACCTTTGAAGGAGCCCTGTAATGGCAAAATGAATGAGCAAATTCCGCGCCTATTGCAAGTGTTGGCTTTCGTAGTAATGCATAGAATGATCGTATCATGAAATTTCTTGAGCTATGGGCCTTCCAAACCATCATCTCTTTTTTCTTTTTCTTTTTTTTTTTTTTTTTTTTTTTTTTTTTTTTTTTTTTGTTTTGTTGAACAAGGGGGGTAAGTTTGCAACCTATCCTACAATCTGGCAAAGTCTTCCAAGTTCCATCCCCTCCTCCAGTAGATCCCTCCAGCAAGGAGGACACCATACTCCGTCCTCTCCACTCCTGGAGTAATAGCTTGTTGTTGTCAAGTTTCTATCCGGTGCTAATCAAGTGAGTTGTGGAAATTCTGCATGTAATGCCTTAACCCCACACCAAACGTCCTCCCAAAATTGGATTCGGTTCCCATTCCCTAGTGAAAAGGCCACCCCTTCATTGAACGTGGACACGAACAAGATTATAGCTTTCCACATTCCTGAAGCTCTATAGTTTCATGAACTCCTCACCTTCCAACCTCCCCACTGTACCCCATATTAGGCCACAATCGCTGCTCTCCACATTCTCCCTTCTTCCTTGCCAAATCTCTACCTCCATTTTCCTAACAGTGCCAAAATCATTGAGTTTAGGTCCCTTGTACCCGTTGCCCCATGAGTGATAGGTTGGCACACCTCTTCCCACTTCAGAAGATGAAAATTTTGCCTGTCCTCTACCCCTCTCAACAAGAATTCTCACCTAAACTTTTCCAGCCTTGCCACTACTGATTTCGATCACCTGAATAGCGACAAAGTGTAATGGTAGATTTGATAGGGTCACCTTAATGAGCGTTATATGACCTCCCAAAGACAGATAACAACTCTTCCACAGAGGCAGCTTCCTTTCAAACCTTTCAATTACTTTACTCCATGGCTTTCCCACACATAGTGGGAGACCACGGCATTTCAAAGGGAAAAATCCGGCTCCGCATCCAAATGTGTTTGCTAAACTTTGCACCTCCTTTTGACAATCTGATTCCTTGTATCTCTCACTTGTTTAGATTTACTTTCAGCCATGGAACTGCCTCATAACATCTTAATATCTTCTTGAGATTGTCCACCATTGTTGACTCTGCATCACATAATAAAATGGTATCATCTACAAATTGGAGATGAGATATTCGCTCCCCCATATCTACCCACCTTGAAACCCCTAATAAGATCCACTTCCTAGCCTTTGTCCAACGTCCAACATCCTACTTAAAGTCTCCGCCACTACCACAAACAAGAATGGAGATAATGGATCCCCTTGCCTTACGCCCCTTGACACCTTGAAGAAACCTTGTGACAATCCATTTACCATGACCAAGAATGCTGCCGAACAAATACACTCCATTTTTGTTCGAGCTAGCAAACACATGAGAATAGCCTTGGTATCATCTTCGAAAGCAACTCAGTATCAATCTTTCAAAAAACTAAAAAAGACAAGAAAAAAAAAAAAAGCAGCTCAGTATAATCTTCCTAGTCTGAGCTAGCAAACACACAGGAGAGAGAATCTGTCACTTTCATAGAACAATATCGTGGCAACGTAGACCTAAGTGGTAATATTGGATCCTGGGGAACCATCACAAGTACGGCCGGCCTGCCTATATTTGAACGAGAATGCCGTGTCGTCCAGCGGAGCTTAGAAGAAGGTGACTCAGCTTTTAGGAATGCACATACAATTGTCTTATATGAATCTGCATAAAATTTTATCCAACAGCGATCATTTTAGCGTAGCGGAGATTTATTACAACAAAAACTAATAAAAACTTCGTTCAATAATCAAATACTCATAGTATCGGATCATGTGTATGGTCTTGTAGGCCTTATATGGATTTCAGCATATACTCCTTGAAATTTCAAGAATCCAATTGGCCAATAGTGTTGCCAAATTTGATTACTTCTATTCCTACTTGCAGTAAAACTGAAGGGAGATACACCAAAAAGGAAACAACTTGAAAGTCCAAGGCTTACTAAATCTCTTCATATATGAACTGTTGTCTTTAGGGTGATATGGTTTTACAATGCCAATGCCCCTTTTCTTTCTCTTCGTATACAAATTATATGGTCTTTAGAGTCTGTGTGTTTGTACAATACCGAACCTGTGTACAATACCGAGCCTTTCTCTTCATATACAAATTGTATGGTCTTTAGAGTCTGTGTTTGTACAATACCGAATCCCTTTTTTCCATTTATAAAATTGTATATAGTCCTGGAACAGCATATGGTCGGGCATGTTGGTCTACAACCCAACTGATTGTCCATGAGGACCATTTGATTGGTTTTGTGGGTCCCACTTCCACAGTCCAATCAGGTATTGACCTTGTCCAAGATATTTATCAGGATGACATGGACATGATATTCCATCATATCAATCTGGGATGTCGTCCATATATTGCAATGATTGCATGGTCAAGACTTCAACTTGGACTGTTGGATAGGCATGATCTGTAGTTTGGACACTTGGATGAGCCTGATCTGCGATCTGAAAGCCTTAAATGGGCCTGATCGGATAATCAGGTGGCCTGATCGCATTTCATTAATTCAGCTGTATCCTATTATTTAAATATTTTCGTGATAAAGATTTCTCTTAAATCCATCCATAACATCTTTTTTGGCTTTCATTTGCAGAGGTTAGCCAACTGTCAAGCCGATTGACATCAGAATCTCGCATCTATGCCGATAAGGCAAAAGATCTAAATCGACAGGTAAACGTTATCTTATGATACAAGCGACTATTAGCCCATATGCAAGTGACTATTAGCCCATTGTATATACATTTGTTTGAGATTAATCTGACTACATTTTTATGGCAACTTTGATCTTGCACAAGTTCCAGCATTTGATGTTGCTTTTCTGGTTAATTGTTTTTTTGGAAATATATTCTTCAATAGATTTCCTTATTGAACTTGACTTTAAAATTCAATTATCAGAACCAACCAAGATGCCATCTGCCTCTCTCTCTCTCTCTCTCTCTCTCTCTCTGAAGTACAGCATACACTTTTGCTTAGTTATCTGGGGACTAATATTGGCATCGTCTTTATTGTAAATCTTCTCTTTAGCACACGCCAATTAGAACGTCTATGTTGTTCACATTAAAATATAATTGCAATATCATATTCTATCTCTATTTAGACCCAAAAATCACGAGCTGCACTCTGTTGTTGTGTTTGTGTGTGAACCTGTGCCAGGCTTGCCAGAGCACCTGAACAATATGAGTCAAGATGAATTGAACAATTTAGGCAACGTGACTTCGTTACTTTGTTCCATTTTGTTTTTGTTTGTTTTTCAATTAAGTCTTAGTTATCTTTTGGAAAAAAAAAAAACTTTGTTCCATTTTCTTCTTTCGGAAACTAATGAACTTTAGGTGGTGGGAAAATTTTCCGTCTTCAGTCAGTCAGAACAGTACTCTAAACAACTTCTCTTCTATGCTCTGCTATTCCCATGTACGTTGATGGTTACATATGGATAAGCCTTGGGCTATATAACAAACATGGCTTCACCTCTCTCTCTCTCTCTCTCTCTCTCTCTCTCTCTCTCTCTCTATAAAATTGATGATTTTCTTGATATAATAATATAAAATACATAGGCTATTAGCCTCCATACAAGTGATCCTCTCGTCGATCAGTGGAACATCTGGCCTAATTACAAAATAGACACAATAATCCAAGCCACAGTTACAGATTATCCCAATTTTCCAAGCATCTTCATCTTTGAACGCTCCCAGAAATCTTCTTGTGAGTGCCCGGTTGATGATCATGTATATGATTTTATTTTATTTTATTTTTTTATTTAAAAAAAATTCTTGAACCCATCCATTGATGGGACCATATCCTCATACATCCCAGCATTTCACTCCTAGACACCCCAAGGAATCCCACATCTTCCACAAATCTCCTCATGGATCTAGAATAGGACTGCCCCTCCACTCCATCATATTTCCTGTGGAAGCATTGAAGCACAATTCAATCGCAAACCGAAATAGAAGGAAGGCCCAGCCGCCCAGGCAATCCCTAGCCTCTGGGGAGTGGAAGAATAAATGATCAACCATTTCCCCATTCACCTTACACATGACACACATTTGGGAATGTCATTTTATGCTTATTTAGGTTGTCTAGCATATCTTGTTTGCCATTGCTACCCATGCAAATGCTCTGACTCTTGGGGGATTAGAGCTCCAAACCTTTGCACATATAGGCCTGCTGCATCACTTGACGCTAGTGTCAAAAAGGTCTTGGATGAGAATTTCTATTAGCCAACCACTTCCACATTCTTCCATCCTTCTCTGCTTGCTTAATATTCGCCCCAATTAATTATTATTTTTTTGAAAGAACTCTGAATTTTTTTTTAAAAAAAATGGGTAATACACCCCAATTAATCATTCAATAGGCTTGTGAAGAGTCTGGATTCTTCATCGGATGGGTTTTGTATCAATCTAACAGATGACACCACCACTCCCTCACTATTTAAGAGCAATCTTGCGCTTTTGCCTCCTTGCTGGTAGCTAGCTCGAAGAGGCATTCATGAGATGATTCTAAAGGGACGTCGTTTGACCATGCATCCTTTGAAAGATGAATTCTATCTCCCTTATCACAAATCGGATACTCTTTCTAAATTCCCTCCTGACCAAGCTTGAGATATCTCTTCTTTGACCCACATTACGATTCCCAACTTTTTGATATCATTCCATATTTGTGATCCCCTTGATCTGTTATCCAAGCCCCGGAACCACCTTCCTCCAATGAGCCATATCTTTTGTTACATTTCTCCATAATGCATCCTGTTCTCGTCCAATTTTCCACCGCCATTTGCTTAGCAATGCCCAATTCTTCACTCTTACATTTCCAATTCTGAAGCCTTCTCTTACTAGTTTGCTTTTATACCATGATGTGTTGTAAAGGCTGTTATGTAAAGGTAATGGTGGCAACCATTACACGTTACGGGGTTGTAAAGGCCGTAACGGCCGTTATAAAAAAAATGACTTATAAAGGCTGTTACAACCCCTATAACAACCCATTATGCCCTCCATAAAGGTTGTAATGGTCCATTATGGGGCCGATACAAGTTTTTTGGTGTTTTTTTTTTTTTTTTTTAAAGAGACTGTAATGGCCGTTACGGCTGTTACACCTATCGTAAAGGTAACAGTAATACCTTGTTTTATACAGAATTCCAATTTGCAACTGAAACCGTTTTCATCCCTTCGTCCCTTCGTAGAATAAATTTCTTTGAAGCCTCTTTTTTTTGGATGCCACCACTGTGGGAATCTTGAATAGGGACATGTAGTAAGAAAGTAGCTTTGAGACGGCGGCTAGTAATTGTTCCCCCAAAAGAAAAGTATGACCTTAGTTTTATGATCCTTCTAATCTACTGCTCCTGCTTCGAATCATGGTTCGAAATCACATTCTTGCTCCCACTCCCGCTTCCTAGCCATTTTTGCTTTCTTGCTAACATTATACGACAGACACTTCCCGCTCTTGCATTCGAATATATTGCCGCTTGCAACTATAGGTAAGATCCTTTTCATCTAGCTAACTTCTTTTATATACATTCATTTATCTATAACGGGGTTCCAAAACACGACGATATTCGGTTTCCTGCTAAGGGGAATGCCCGAATAAGTGCATGTTAGTTCTACAAATTTTCATCCCAACCTCGCCAATCTTCTGACTCTTTACTTCCACCCCTACCATTGCATTTTTTTCTTAGATTAACCTGGAGACATGATACTGCTTCAAAGCATATTAAGATGTTTTTCAAATCACCAACCTGTTTCATGGACACCACGCATAATATAGGTTATCATATGCAAATTGCTGATTCAATATCTCCATCTCTAATTTAATAGTTCATTTGCAGCCAAGTTGGCATTTAGAATTTGCCTAGTTTTGATGAATGCTCCTTGAAAGGGTGATATCACAAGGGCCATTACTTAGCCCTTATCGTAGCACCTTTGCAAGGATTTTATAGCATCCACTCACCAAACTAATAGGCCTAAAATCCTTAATTTTCACAGTGTCATCAATCTTTAGAATGGGAGTAATAGAAGTTGAATTTAGGCCCTTATTTTGGATCTTTGGTGGAACTCTTCCAACAACTCCATGCTCCCAAATCCCTGTGCTAACCCGTAGACAGACACATTATGAAGATGTCCCTGACAACCCGTAGACATACCCCTTATTTCTACAGCCCAAATCTCATTTAGCCTCTGATACACTTTGACATTTCGTCTCCTCTAACATCAAAATATCAAATTTCCTCTCAACCTAAGCAACTCTATTACTGCACTCCTGAGGTTTGAATGCCCTAGCTCTGACATTCCATGAAATCAGTCTTCATTTTATTACTAAGTTGCCCTCTATCCTTTTCCTTGATTCAGCCCCATTCCTGTGCTAACCTTTTTTGATGACCAAGTGTATCACCCTAGGTTGTTTAATGTGATCAATTCAGCGAATCTCTTCGTTGAAGTTATCATTCTACTACCTCCCAACTTCTCATGGGTAAATGTGATTGTATTACTCCCCCCATGATGATTGGATGTCGGTCCATGCATGGCATTTAGCAACCATTCAAAATGGTCTCCCATCTCCCATGCCTCTACAAACATTTAAAATTGAGAATGGACCCACATAATCCTCTACCGCAATTTTATCTCTATACCACATGATGAAGATGTCCCTGACAAACCCGATCATGGTAAACATACTCCTTATTTTTACAGCCCCAGATCTCATTTAATTTAGCCCCTGATACACCTTGCCATTTCATCTCGTATAACATCACAATATCAAATTTTCTTCTCAACCTAAGCAAGTCTAGTACTGCACCCCTGCGGTTTGGATTTCCTAGCGCTTGGATGTTCCATGAAAAGAGTCTTCATTGGGTTACTAAGTGCCCCCTCCCTTTATCCTTTTCCTTGATTTTGACCGTCATCTCAACCTTTTTATCGTAATTTATTGGACAACTTAGGCTTGCCTACTCCTTTGTTCCCTCTTCTTCTCCACTGTATGGAGTTCCGCAGCCCCTTTTGTATTCTCTCCTCCTATTCCATAAACAACTTGTCCAGTTCCCATTGTTCCTCTTCAAATGATATCCCAAGATTACACCAAATGTCTTTTACTGTTTGATCTCCCTCCTCTTCATTGAGGATCGAAGCTCTGTTCATTCTTTTTGTTAAGTTTCTTTCTCCAACCATTAAAGCGCTCACAGGGCCATCTTTCTTGCTCAGTTTTTTGACCCATTTCATCTTAGCATTTTTAGACCATGGCACTGGCCAAAATGGTCAAGGTTCCTTCATGGAAGATCCTGTTGATGAAAGATGAACACATCTGGGATTTACCCTCCGGGCTCTATCGATTAGGAGTCAATGACTTCTCCCTGTTATTCCTTGGGTGCATCGCCTCAGTCTTTTCGCTAGTGCCCGTCATCTACTCTTCACTCCTTGTAATGATATTTTGTGTCTCTTGCGACTTGAGTGCCATACTAGCCTTCTTGATTGGGATCAGATTCCATTCCATACATCTCTTTCCCTCTGGTATAACCTCTTGCCATTACTTTGCATGCCTCCCCGAACCTAATGTGACATACAATGATAGTAAAAATAAGAAATACAATGCAGATTTATAATATGATTATGTAGTTGATATACGCGTGTTGTCCATAGAATCCATAACTATCAGTTCAACATGATAGGGGATTTTATTACAGCTGATATACGTGTACAGTTGATATACATCCATATGATTTTATTCTACCTGTATGGTCATGTATATAAAATAACTATCATGTATTGTACATAACAAGTTTCTGGCTCAAACTATTGTGTAAAAAAAAGTTGGGTTTCCTGGGGTTCTGTGTCAAAATCTATTTGGATTTGCTTATGTGTCTTTAGAGAATTATGGAGTTGTTATTCTAGGCTAACAGGGCCATACACGATAGGTTTTACTCTTTTCGGTCTTCATTTGATCATTTATATACAACTCGCAGCTTAGTTCCACAAAACTTCCACCCAGGCGCGTCATCCACTTTAACTCCAGCTTCAGATTCACACTACCTTATTCAGTAGCTAGTTGTTCACACTTGTTAATGTGTTTGAGTGCAGGTTACCTATAAAATAAAATGAAATGAAAACAAGGTGCTTCCCCACTCTTGTAGTAGAATTTTTCATTGCTTCACACTTCATGCAACTATGACTTTTAGATGCCGCATGGTTAAAGGGGTCACTTGACAGCTTATATTTGGTATAGATTGGAATCCAAATCACAATTATCATGCAATCCATGTTAATTGAATCTTCAATTGTATTTGACAGCTTGTAATTGGAAGCCGTTGGAATAAAAAAATCGTGTTTGGCAGATGGAGTGAAACGACATTATTTTTGAAGTTGGCGTTGTTTCCAACCAAATGGGATTCTATAGATTCTCACATGGGCCCATTGTGATGTTTATGTGAAATCCACCCCGACCACCAAATGCGTTACCCCATGTACGACCCAACCACCCAAGGCCCAAAATTCAGCCACATCCATGTTTCAGGTGGACTGCACAATTGGAAAAAGTATATAGGGCAATGCTCACCCTCGAAACTGATTCCCTTCATGTGGCCCACCTTAATTATAGTTGGGTCAAGTTTTAGTCCCCATGCATAGATTTTAGTGTGGTATCTAAATGATTGGAGTGGATTTCATATTATCATCATGGCAGGCCTTAAAAAAAACAGGGATGGACATCTCTGATGGGGACATCACGCGCACACGCACGCGCCCTCTACGTACGTATGCAAGGAGAGGGCCCCACCATCGATCTGGATGGATGATGACGTTCAAGGAGGGCCTCCTAGTTAGAGGACTGCGTTTTGGTTTGTTGGAGGGGGCTCGATAGTCATGTAAATCCCACCATGGGTTCTCATGATCGTGGCCCACTATTTTAATTAATCTAGTACTTTGGGTTTTGCTTATTATTGTTAGTAGGAACATCATGGACGATTTAGATTGTTTTGATTAATTGTTATTTTTTATTACTTTGTCTCCATGTAATAGGTTGCGTACATGGCGCGAGTTTTGGGGTATAGGGTTTTATTACAAATAGGCACCCCTTGTAATCTTTTTGATTCATTGAAGGTTAATAAAATTTCTGCGTTTATCTGCTCCTCTAAATTCTTGAGTTGTGGAGATTCAATTGAGTGTGAAACCATCCATTTCTTGAAGGGTCGACTACCGTGGCGTGAAGCCACACCTATCCCGATTCGCCCCCACCTTCTACCATCCATATTTCTCCTCCTACAATCATCTACGCTCCAAATCCATCCTCTATTGCCGCAGTTTTTCTCTCTATAGCAAAATTCCAGAATCTGGCCCTGCAAAAGGGCGGAAACTTCGGCGGAGCACCACGCACAGACCGTATATCGGATCGGCCTGAAAATCGGAGGTTTTGGAGCCCACCCCTAGCCAACCAGACTCAAGAAGTCAGTTTTCGGGTTCGGGGCCCACACACACGTGCGGCCAGGCCCCTGCGCACGTGCGTCAAATCTAGCCCACTATACACGCGCGTGGACTGTCGTCAAGTCCAGTTTTTTCCCTCTTTTATTCCTCTCTTGCTTATTTTCCGTAACCTTAACCCTAGATTGCATTAATTTCAATTTATTTGTCCTTTTTTTCCTAACCTTAAGGTTCTCCGGCTTGAAACCTGTGAATCCCTTTGATGGGGGACGTATTTCTGTGCATGTGTGGATGAATTTACTTCCCTTTGAGTATTATTTGGTCCATAATTTTTATTGATCCAGCCCTAACATGTGTAGGCGTAGACCCACATAGATTCCCCTTGATTGAATGTTTGAACTTTTGTGTGGGATATGGAATTTCATGTAACTGTTTCTGAACTAACGTGATCTAAAGCCTGAAAATCTTGCACATCATATTTGAATTTCATGTCCTGCATCAATCTCTCTCTCCCAACTATTTCATTTGGTGTGGCCCAACTGAAGCCTAGCCAACCTTTTTTTCTTTTCTTTTTTGCCTTGGATCTAACTTGAGATGACATATCCGATGATCAGAGTGGATTTGACGTAAACATCACAATAGGCCATGTAAAAATCAAGGGTGGGCGTCCCTCTCCCAACTATTACCCTTGGTATGGCCCACTTGAAGCCCGAGTCAGCCTAATTTTTTTAGCCTTGGACCTAAGTTGAGATGACGCATCCAATGGTCAGAGTGGATTTCACGTAAGCATCACAATGGGCCATGTAAAAATCAAAGGGTGGGCGTTCCTCTCCCAACTGTTTCCCTTTGTATGGTTCAGTTGAATCATGGAATGGGCTGATTTATGTGCCACGAGACTAACATGGGGTGATGCACGTAGCGATCAGGGTGGATTTCACATAAACATCATGATGGGGCCCATCCGAGTTCTGGCCCCACCTTTGCGTTACTTAGCTATTTTAAAAACCATCTCTCCAACGGTTAGATTTTGGACCGTTGGAGGAATCGGTGGTAAATGGGGATTGAAAACATAGCCTCATGGAGTGATTTCAAAAGCATTCATTTGGTGGAAGTTAGATTCCATTTCACACTTCCCAAACAGCTTTATCTTTTCGCAATTCACACCAGAACACCTTTGCCAAACGACCCCCGAATGGTACATTATTTTAATGAAAATAGTTTATATGTTCTCTATCCCCTAATTCCATGTTTAGGTTGCTTTGGGGGTTCAGGGCTCCAGTTGTTTGGTGGTATGACTGCACTGGAAGTTCCAGTATTGATGCTCTTTCATTCCTGAAACCTCAAATTATGTATTAGTTGTCGCTTCAATTCATTAGTTCCACACATTAACTCCCCCCCTCCATTGTATTCACGGTAAGTCAAGACCTTAAGAGATCCATCCCTCTTGTTTTGTTTTCAAGTGGGTCACCTTTTTTATCTTTTTGTTTGTTTACATGGGTGATGCAACTTAACATCCGAGGTTGATCTTTGGTATAATGTGTAGTGTTAAGCATGGATTTCAAGTGGAGTGATGTTAATGCGTTTCTCTGTCTCTGATTTGGGATGTCATGTGTTCAGGTATGTGGTGCATCAGGCATGTGTCACATGCCCGAGCATGAGCTGTACAGTTTGGGCATGTGCCATGCAGCGCAAGCACATGCATGTGATTTGTGTTGCATAGTTCATATTCATAACATTCGTGAGACATCAGAGGTTCTGGACCTCATTTGTCTGGGTGTGTAATGCACGGCTTGGGGACAATCACAGTATGTCCTATACGAGCCTTCTGCCTCACACAGGCCCCAAATCCATGGGTTATGCGGGCCACCCACCCCGAGTTTGCCCCTGCATCCCAGGGGCCACCCCACTCGAGCCCGGTGTGAAAATGCCCCCGCATTAATTACCCCTGGTGAGGAGTCTTGAACACGAGACCTCCTGCTCTTGTACCAATTTGATGCAGGACAATTAACCACTTGTTCTAAAAGCTCGAACTGATAGAGCATGACGAATTAATCCATTTATCTCATAGCCCAGGCTCTAAATCTATGGGTTAGGTCCTCTACCGAACCCTCCTCGTGAGCCTCAAATCCATGGGTTATGCCTCACACGAGCCACCCGCCTCATACGGGCCCCAAATTCATGGGTTAAGCTGGCCACCCACCGATGCCACCCCACTTGAGCCCGGTGTGAAAATGCCCCGCATTAAAGGCTCTTCCACAATAACTGCAAAATGGAGGAGCAGGAGTTAATTAGGCCCATCAGATCACTTATCTGGATGACTGAACCGTGGCACACTCAACAGACTATATTTGTTGATGCTAGGGACCCAATAGGCCTCTTATCTCATGTTGCATATAAATTTAAGAATTAAGAAATCACATAATTTTATCTTTTGTTTGAAAAGAAAAGATTTCTATCATAGCCTTATTATTCATGTCACCAATTGAATGCTTGGATTGTCATACATGATGGTCTGCACGGTGCACCATTCACATGCCTGGTTTTGTGGCATGCAGAATATTCATTTGGACATTCAAAAAAAAAAAGAAAAAAAGAAAAGAAAAGAAGAATAGTTCTCACATTGTTTTGCTAGCATTGAATTTGAATCAGAACCTCTCTCTCGCAATAAGAATGCATGTGCTATGCACCTAACCATGCTGTGTCTGCTCATATGGCTTCAATTTCAGGCATTCATTCGGAAGTGGGCACCTGTTGCCATTGTGCTTGGTGTTGTCTTCCTTCTTTTCTGGGTTAGAAAGAAGATATGGTGATTGCTACTCGTCACAATTTCATACTCCCCCATGATCTGGGCTAGTGTCTGTTATTCTCAAAAGGGTCGACAGCATTTTTGGGTCTTGCTGTCTGTACAATGCGAAATGGGCCACTTCCATGTCGATCGATTCATCAATTGCTTCATTGATGTTGCAGACAATGTTGACTTTCTGGATGGCAAAAGTCTGATAAGAAGTCGATTCCATGGATATATATATATATATATATATATATATATATATATATATATATATATATATATATATATATAGGATATGAGATGATGATACATTTTGCGGTAAGTGAACCTCATAACTCTTGAGATTTGGGCTAATTCGTTCTAAAATGATGATGCCTAGTGTGGTTTTTATCTTCTTTTTGTGTATTATTAAAGATTCTGTGGATCTGCTGACTCGGTAGAATTGTTTTTACCTTACATGACCAAAGGAAAAAACATAGTGATATATCATTTCAATGTTAGATGAAAACCATGGCCTCGAGTGCAATAGGCTGTTGTTTTCTTTAGCAGGAATTTACAAGCGGGTCCACGCATGATCTCAGTGGAACATTGGACAGGAGAGGTTCACCATGGACCGCACATGGACCTCTATATATGGTCCTGATTGGGTGACGACAACCATTCAGATAAAGGGCTTGCAACACCGACCGTAAGACCTTTTTTTTTCTAAACAATTATTGCCACTTTTACGCCAGAAATGGTAGTACTCTGGATTATAAAATCATGGTTTGTTTTAGGTCATGTTCAGTGCTAGGAATTCTCACCATTTACCGCGACTTGTACTGCCCAATTGATAACATGACCATTGATTTGGATGGCCCAGTTCATGAGCCACCTCTTGGATGGTTCATTGCATTGATGGCATTCCAATTGTATGGTCGTTTTTTAACATTTTTCATAGTCTAACAAACGACTATGATCTTAGAGCCGTTAAACATTACCTTGTTGAATGGTTATAACCATAGTTCTAAAACTCACTTACTCGACTCCAAACTTGGCCGAGTCAACTCAGCTCAGCAAGATTTCGACCCCAAGTCCTTAGAAAAGGTTGTGAGGCAGACTCGGCAGCAGGGTGCAGGGTTCGAATTCTCTACCATTCTGCGTAGGGAAACGGATTGGCTACGGTACTCTGTGCGCCCACCATGGTGTACGTGTTTCATCCATTCTGTCCATCTATTTTCTAGATCATTTTATGGAAATAGACAAATAAGGTATATCCCAATATCAAGTGGACTACATTACACTACATTACAGGAAACAGTGTTGAATGAACGTTGAACATTAAAAACTTTTTGGGGCCATAAAAGTTTTGGATCAAGGTGATCTTTGTTTTTTCCCTTCATCTGGGTCTGTATGACCTAATCAACAGATTGGATGTCAAATAAACAGTACAGTGGACCTTAGGAGGATTTTAATGGTGGATATCCAATCACTATTGTTTTCCTGTGGTGTGGTCCACCTGAGATTTATATCCCTCTCATTTTTGGGATCAAGCCTTAAAATAATCTGTAAAAATGGATGAAACACACACATCATGCTGGGGCCCACAGAGACCAGCCACCGGGCTGGTGGCAAGGGGAGTAGCCAATCCGTTTGCAGTTAAATATCTTATTTCATGATACTTACTCTGATGTGATTATCTTAATTTCTTATTATTACAGATATTTTGAAGTTCATCTTATTAAATATGAGTTGAGTGACTTGAGTCAGGTCAACCCAACCTAACCTGAATGAACATCGAGATGAGGTTTCCAGTTTTTGAACTATGGTCAGCACCGCAACGGCCAGGTCCTTACTTCCACAATCGGTCAGCTTAAACCAGTAATATTTTTGAACCATCATGCCTCCTATCCGTTGTTGATTTGGTGGGCCAGTTTCAGACACCACGTGAGGATTGGGTGGTGTTGGAGGTTAAACCCTTTATCTTCTACATAGAGGCAAAAATGGGCGGCAATGGAAGGGGTGAGTGTCTTAAAACTGGACTGGACCAGCAACTTGTCTGAAGGTTAAAATATTCCATCCAAAACCACTGGTGGTGCACGTATGGGTTTTGAGTTAGTGAAAACTAAGTAGCTCAGATAGATTCAACCACTTTGATCTTTTGGGTTATGGCCCATCATCTAATGGTTGGCCTACAACGGTTCCATCACCAAAAACATCTTTTCTATATTGTAGAAAAGACGAATTCTTCATGTGGGTTATGAATCCTTTGATGGGCCCACTTAAAGAAACTATGATCTTGGTCTGACCGGATGAAGGGCTTTTAAAAATGGATTTCCTCTTACCATCCATTTTGCATGCCCTTAATTGTATGGCTTTGATTATCGAATCATTGTTATCTGTGGTGGATCCTCCTATCCTACGGTCTTTATTGATCCCACATAGAAATTCACTCGGTAAGAATGTGGCAATATTTTGTGCCGGATCACGGCCTTATACCACCTGTTGTTCCCATAATGCCCCCATCTATCCAAACACAAATTGATTGCTCTATGTATATACTATTTATTCTAAGAAAATCTCAACCGTTGGATTGCACATCTGGAAACCCACATTCATGGTAGCCTCTACATAAATCCAGACCGTCCAAATAATGGGATACCGAAAATCAGACAGATTGAATGGT
Source organism: Magnolia changhungtana (assembly GCA_030180095.1). Lineage (NCBI taxonomy): Eukaryota > Viridiplantae > Streptophyta > Magnoliopsida > Magnoliales > Magnoliaceae > Magnolia > Magnolia changhungtana. Next base: position 10,045,798 of record JASAUF010000188.1, read on the forward strand.
CCCAACCTCTGGTTAATGGAAGTTTATTTGATTAATTTGGACTGCTAATTTACTCAATTTTCACCATCCATTAGACGGGCAGCATGCGGACAGTAAGGATCATCCACTCGGTACAGATTTTGAGTTACAAGCCACCTACAATAGGGGCCAAGATTTGAACGGTTTTGATTTACGTAAATATATGAAATACATACCAAAGTCTTATGCATGTGTATGGATGATCAAAGTCTGCTGGAATATAAATGCTTTTCACATGAAAAAATGAAAATCACATACATCTTTAGTAACTCCTACCAAACATCTCCTTTTCTACTCACAAAAACACCCTTTTGACTTTACAAAAATAAAATGACAAAACTACCCATACCTTACACCAAGGAATGGCATATGCACATCCAACCATCTCTAGACACTCAACAAATCACAAAAATAACCTTCATATGAGCTTATTTTGATAACATATATACTCCTTTCAATGCTGGCATAATCTCTTCACTTAGTGTAATTACTAGAGCTTGATCTCAAACGTCGAATCGATCCTAGCCATCGATAGAAGCTCCTTCGCTGTCCATGTCACCTGAGCCAGATTCTGTAGTGGGTCCACAAAATCTTCATCCAATGGAGCGATCATAGAGAAACAATCTGTAACATGATAGATCAAGATCCTAAGAAAATCGATAACATTTTGAAGTACCAAGATGGTCTGTGGTGTTAGCATTTACACTGAATTTTCAGTGTATGTGTGCTTAGCACAGATGTGGTCTTGATTGGTGGGCTCCACACCTTGATGGGTTTTGGTTGAGGTTCTCACTTCTAACAAACGTCTGATCAAGATCTTCAATGCAAGTGATTACATTGGATAATTCCAGAGTTTCTAACCCAAGTCAATCTCATCACCATGCAAGTGGGGCCCATTGTTCACCAACCAAGACCATTTATATGATAGGCCCCACTGTGATGGACAGTACTTCCTAGATCTCCCAGAATAGAAGACCTTAGCCATGAAACCCATAGTTTCAGAAACTGAAAAAACTCGACTCGACTCGACCAGATTTCAACAAGACTCAAAGAAAAACTCGAACTAGTCGCGACTCGGTAAACTCGAGAAAAACTCAACAAAAGTGAACTCGACTCGGGACAAGTTGACATTATTTAAATATTATTTATAATGATTAAATATTAAATACTACTAAAAAACTCAGTAAAAACTTACAGAAGTTTTCAAGAAACTCGTCCGAGTTTCGAGTCAACTTGAGTGGAGTCGAGTTTTTTTTTTTTATAACTACAACCCAACCTTTGGCCTTTCTCTTTTCCCCTTTGAATGAAGTATATGAATTTCTTAACCATCTATGGGTATTTCAACCGATCAACGGTTAGGATCATTCAATGGGGAAATGTCTGGATCATGGTCCATCCATCTGGGGCTCCCATCAAAGATCTTGATAACAAGAAAACATTTAAAGGAGGACACTCCATACCTGAATTCCTAACAAAATTCAACAGTGATAGTGAAGCAAGAACTCTCTCTTCTAGTGCTCTATCATAATTCAAACTCTCCATTAATCGAGGGACGAGAATCGCTGCTGTCATTGACCGGATATTAGCATTCTGGATCGATGAGATTGAGCCACTCATCCACGCAGCAATGACTAGGCATGCTCGTGCCAAGCGTGGAATACCATTGGCTATAGACTTCGAAAGAACGGTCACGAATCGTTTGTCGCCACTCGTCAGCAAGACAGTGGCCACCTTCCTTAGCCAATCTTCCGTCGCATTTTCTTCTTCTTCCTAATAAATATAGATACAGAATGCATTGTAAGTAAAGGGAGTATTGTTTTGATAGAACTCTGTAAATCAGAATGCAGTTATGTGATCAGGACTATTGATGTGGTGGGCCACCAGTTGATGGGCTGACCGGTCCTTTCGCGGGCCATAAATTTCAATTTCAGTGCCTTCAAGTAAAACTCGATAGTACTTCGTCGATTTGGATACTAAGGAAGCTAATTGCATTGAGTGGAATGGCCAAATGGCCATTACAATCTGTTCTTTGATTTGAAGAATCAAGCTCGCATGCTGTTTGGAGCCAGTTTGACAGACTTTCTCCATCACCCTCAATGTGGGATGGATTTTTTGCATTCTCCAAACAGAACCCCATTCTCCTTTTGAACTTGTAATTGCAATTTGTTTCCATGGTGCATCCAAATGCGCCCGTATCGTTGGGTCTATCCAGACGGTTACATAGGATTGGATACAATCTCATTTTTCTACAATATGAAATGTCTACCAGCTTCTTCATTATCACAGCTCTACATTAATCAGCTATTCGAATTATCACTGTTGATCGAATTATCAACAAGCTTTAAGTAATCAATCAATGATTCGAAGAGTATTCCTTCATTTCCTTGATATCTAATTACTAACAATGGTTACAATGTCTGCCATATATGCATTCAATAGGGCATACATGTGGCCCATCGAAGTTGTGAATGAGATGGGCCCTATCAATTAGAAGCCCCCCATCAAAAAATAAGGTCGGTTCGATCATTGGGTGGGCCACACATTCACATCAGGATTGATCCAGCCTCATTTTTTGGACCCACCTGAGGTGTGGCATTTGCGACCACACGCAAGATTAGCAAACCTCCGATAATTAGCTACTTTGATGAGTAGAAGCAATCATACCAATTGGGTGATTTCTTTTATGACTATCTCCTTGCTGCTGAAAGAATCTGAAGGCACATCATCCAATCCAGCTTGCTTAAGCAGCCATTGCTCGGTTGACGGCTCTCCCGTGTAAGAGAAACGGCTGCCCAAGAGCAAAAGAGCCCGGCTTGACTGTTCTTGGATCATCTCATCATGTGGGCTGCAATCTAGAGCTGTTACAATGGCGTCCACGGCTTCTTCTCTATATACACTGCTCTGTGAAGGATCTCCCTGCAACATAACTGCTATTCCATACAGGGGGCTGTAGAAATTTCTAAAAAGTGGTATTGCTTCTAAGATGGGCCCCGCCATGTATGAGATCCAGGATGTTCATGAGGTGGGCCACAAGTGTATGTTGAATGTGGATAATGGTCAATCTGCTTGAACAGGCCATACACTGATGGATGGACAGAACTGGTTTTTAAGATCTAGCCTCACTTTTTGGGCCCCTCCTAATGGATGGTCCAGATCTCAGACATGTGCCACATTGGCATGTATTCGCGGGTAGCCATCGCATTTCTCTTCGAAGAGAACTGCACAAACTTTTGAGAAGAAGAGTGGCTGAAAAGTACCAGCAGATCAAGCTGTAATAGAACAACTGCGATCAACGGGCGTTGTTCAGGTGGGGCCCGCTGGAGATAGACCAACAAGATGTGCATTGCATTCAAGCAACCCTCATTCTTCAGTTCATTCAAAAACTTGTTGATCTGAGTTCTTCTGATAAATTCAAAAAAGAAAAAAGAGCTGAATATCAGTGATCAAGATACAATCTATGGTTCAAATCTAATGAAGTCGACTCATTTATGATTGAGAAATGAAAACATGATCCATCCATTGGGTGCACGGGCCAATGTGAGAGGACTGGGCCATCCATTTGGAGGGCCACCCGAATGTAGATACCCTAGCCCAAAATCTGATCATCCACTTATCGAATCGATCAAATGTATGCTGAACATGGAATTATCTTAACCGTCCATTGTTCTTGTTTTTGGGTGTCTTATGAGCAAGGCATTCATGTAGTAAGGCCGCGTTTGGATATACTATTGAATTGAATTGTAATAACTAATTCAATATAGCAGCTATGGAAGGTAATTGTGATCTGGTCAGCTCAGTTTAGCTAGCTTTGCTTAACAATTTTCACAATTTGATTAAATGGTGAATACAAACGCGTCACCAACTGCACACTAAGGATGTGTTTGGATGCACAATCAAATTGAATTGCAATGGTCAGCTTACTCGAGTGGAAACGGCCAACTTGTAATTTCTTAGCATTAATATCAGTAAGGCTGTGTTTGGATGCACTATTGAGTTCAATTGCAATAATAATTCAGTATAGAGGGTATGGAAGATAATTGCGATTTGGTTAGTTCATCAATTCAATTCAATAGTTAATCCAACTAAATCATAATTTATTACATACATGTCGGTAAAGTTTGTGTTTGGATACACTATTGAATCGAATTGAATTGCAATATAATTAATTCAATATAGAGGCTATGGAAAGCAATTGCAATATGGTGTTTTCCGCTTTGCTGGACAATTATTGCAATTCAATTCAATAGTGAACCCAAACAATTCAATTGTCAATCCAATTGCGAACTAAGGATGTGTTTGGATGCACAATCAAATTGATAGTAATTTCTTAGCATTCATATCGGTAAGGCTGTGTTTGGATGCACTATTGAAATGAATGGAATTACGATAATGAATTCAATATAGAGGCTATGCAAGGTAATTGCGATTTGGTCAGTTCAGCTTTACTGAACAATTATTGCAATTTGATTCAATAGCGAATCCAAACCGCAAACTAATGATGTTTTCAGATGCCGAATCAAACTGAATCGTTTTTATCAGTGTAGTAGAGTGGAAGAAACCAAATTGTAATTTCTTTGCATTCACATGGACGGTATTGCAATCCAAATTGGAATTGGAAACTGAATTCAATCTCTACTTCCTCATTGTGGATACCATCAAATGTTGTCTGAATACTTCTACAGGAATTACAGGACACTCGACCCATCATGTTCACAGAATACTTGGGTTTTTGATGTAGAGCGGGTCGCGGACACTTCGATGGTGAAGATGGGGACCAGAGAAGGCCCAATCGGAGGCAAAAGTGATCATGACCATCATAACCCTAAAGCAGACATATCTCGCAAATTGGAATGAGTTATTTGAGATACCATATTTGATTTTGGGGTAGGAGAAACTACTTTTGCCAACCTCGCCCACGCCAGATTTGTGAGATTCCATCATATCGATGGTTGAAAGTCCATTTTAAGTTCAATCATAACTCTTGATCCTTTGAGCTTTAGGACTCATGCCCAACATGAAAAGGGCTTAGAAAAATTAGGAGAATAACATGGTTAGGTCAAATTGGACACTTACTAATTTTTGCCAAAAACCATGAAGTCTAGTAGAAATCTTGACGGTCTATAAATAGTACATTTTTTAGGGAGTTTAATTCTGAAACTTCTTCTGAGGTTTGATATCACTATTTAATGGATTGTAAATTCGTTTTTTATCATCGATCAATTTATTTTCGAATTTATTAAAATTTATTTCTATTTTCTATTTTTCCTTGTGGATTCGAGGAATCTCTATGAGGAGTCCAAAGAAGCTCCATGGATTCGGAGTAATTATCTCCTGAGGAAGATGGTGATCGACCTCATCACGTCTATCCCTGCGTCAGTTTTTAGTTCTGATAAGTGGGTTGAATGAATCAGGAATCCTGACCATCGGTCTGTTGGATCCGCTGTTGGACTGCGCCCAAAAACTCTCTTAGATCCTAGACACCCTTCTTGGGCCTTTTTAAGTTGCATTGCAGACAGCCAATCAAAAGGTTATGATTGCTTGCAGGAGATTTTCAGGCATGGTCCTTCTATGGTGTGGCCCACAAGCCCAATGGTCTCGATTAGTAAGCTTCCCATACGTATGTACATCCAAACGCTGCCTAATATACAACCGATCTTATGAAAACAGAATCGAGAGAAACCTGAAACGAGTCTGTAAATCAGAACATACCTATTAAGACAGATGAGCTCGATCAGCAATGAAAGAGTGTATGCACTCGACTTCCTCTGGCTTCCGAGTAGCAATTCGAGTATAGAAGACTTCTTTATATTGCTGGCTAAGTAATGCCTGCAGCTTCCGTCTGCTTGGATGCAAGCCATCAAAAGCGAAACGGTGACCTTTCTTTCAAACGAATCACCCAATTCGAGCCGTCGGATCAGCAACTTCAGCCCCCCAAGCGACACCACCTGTTTGGCATTCTCTACATTCCTATCGACGTCAAAGCCTGTCAGAAGCTGACCCATCAAATAGAATACGGCCGCCTGCGGGCTGCATTGCACTGTGAACATCGTTTGTAGGCGATCACTGAATTCAAACACCCGTAGAACTAACGGCACCCAATCTGGCGACAGCATCTGTTTCGCCTTTGGTTTCAGTAGATACAGAAGCACAGCAGCCTTGAGGAAAAGGATACTACTCCTTAGCAATCTCATGAAGATTTCGAGCTGTGGATCTGCATTCAAAACAATCTGCCTATTCGCCTCATTCCTCACTACCAATTCCGCAAGCAATGAGATTGCTAGTTCTAAGATCTCATCATTGTCAGAAGAAAACATGATTTCTAGCAACCCCTCAATTACGGATTCCTTGGATAGTGCTGTTTCTACAATAGGATCTCCATGTGAGTCCAACCATGTCTTTGCGACCATACGGATCGCAATCTCACAGTCGATCAGGCTATCGGATGAGGAAATGGTGGTAATGGCATTGCTGATATTGGATAGAGAAACATTGGTGTTGGGTTCTTTTGTTATCGATCCGTTCTTGCGTGTGCTGCTCTGGTGGGCTGCACCGGTGACTGGCTCTCTCCGGCACATGAAGAAGCGGAAGTAGTCGGATTCAGATCTTGGGTTTTGATGTAACTGGAAAGACGATCGCTGATTGCATCTGATGTTGCTCTGTCTAAGTCAGAAAATCGAGATTAGAGAAGTTGAGTTGTATCAATGAGTTTATAACTGAAAGCAACTGTGAAAAGAATACAGTTTTATCACATGATCTAGGCCATTCATCAGTCCACCTGATGACTGTAGTGGCCTGAATTTTGGGCCACATAACATACATGGTGGGGCCCACTTGATGAACAGCTGCCTAAAAGGAGATCTACTCACATGAACAGAGTCACTGAGCTTGCGTTTCTCCGATTCGACTCTCAGCCCTTCATCTGCAAGCACATCTCTTCCAACAGAAAAAGGACCAACTCCACCATCTTCATTGAAGAAATCACAGTTCTTCCCTTTGCATTCCTCCATTGCCCGTTCAAAGGAAGGGCCGAAAACAGTTTTATATCTTTAGAGATGGCGATGATGACAGTTCGTAAAACAAAACACACACACCCATATCAGGTTTAAATGAAACAAGGATATTAGTTATTTTTCTGATAGCCCAAAGGTAAACAGAGTTTTCGTTTATCTGGAAATTGCACATGTGATTCCCACCTTTCGATGATCAGGACCATTCATCAGATGGACCGCATTATGCATTAAATGTCCACCAAAATCCTTCTCAATCAGATGATCATAATTCTCCAATCAGTGGTCTAGAATCAACTTGTATAGCCACAAGTCCACATTCAATGTCAAAAAAGAACAACCGATCATACGGTTAGGATCTTCTGATGGGGAAGAATTTTGGAACACAGAGCACTGTTGCCTGCCCAATGAAGGTTCCAGATCACAGAATGGTGGGCCACCTGTGCAATCACCATACATTTCCTCTTCCAAAACTAGATTTGCTGAAATTTTCGATGGTTTATCACGTACAAGCTTTTATTGATGGACGGCGGCCGCGAACCCATTGACACTGACCGTCTCCTCGAGAAATCATAACTCGATCTCGATGGTAGATCAACGGAAGGAATGGTGGGCGCTTTCACTCCAACCTTAAGCCACTCCTTGTAGTAAAGTGCAAATTGGGCAGTGCCCATATCCATCCGATCGTTGTAAGCCTTACTTAGGAGTTTCATCACCCTCTCTTTGTCGCCCGAATTCGAATTCGATATGAATTCAACTTCTTTATTGTACCATACCTTCAAATGCAGTAGATGGGGAAGGAAGAAATGCTCCCAAAGATCAGGAATCAGGTGGGTGCGTGCGAGGGAAGGCGAATCACAGAACACTTGTAGGAGATGTCGTCCGGAGATCCGATCGTTCTTCTCGATCTTGTAGATGATTGCGAGGTAGAGCTGCGCGCAAGCTGAGAGGTGTGCGTTTGGAACCCCACAGGTGTTTCCATTCCTAGAATTGGGAGAATTCAATGATGCGATGATGTTCAATAGCCTTATTGAATTCTGTAGGGACCGCACTCTCAACTCCTTCGTCACCACTCTGCCGTTCTCCGCCAATCTCTCGATGCTCTCGATACCCAATTCCATGTTTGTGAGCATGGGGTCATCTGGATCCTTCCTCTGTGCTATGCAAGCCATGCAGGTACTGTGGACCCTGCTCCGGAAGCTCTCATCCTTCATGAATCGGCCGACGTACCCACCGAGGATTGAGATGATTGCTCGCACTGCGACATCGTCGATCGCCGGCTCGTCCTGGCGCGAATCCTCCGAGGCCCGTGACTTGGAATTCGAACTCGCCGCCTTTGGGGCTGCCCGTTTGGAGGGAAACACTGATGACCCATTTCGGGTGACTGACTTTTCGGGGCGGTGGATGGTCTTACGGTCACGGCAGATGTAGATAGGAAGAGATACCGAATTGTCGGAAGAGAGTCGATTTTTTGGCTTGGTGGGTCTTGAAGAGCTGCGGCGGTGGAAGCCGTCCTCGGCAAGAAGGTCCTGTAAGGACGACATCTGGCGAGGATAGGATTGGATTTTTGGGTGGGGGGGAGAGAGGAAGAAGGTGGAGAAGCATTTCTAGGAGAAGAGAAGAAAACAAGAGGACTGGGAAAAAGGGAGGTAGAGACTCCAACAGAGACAGCAAAATCAGGACAAAGAAACTGATGTTCTCAACGACAAAAGAGAGAGAGAGAGAGAGAGAGAGAGAGAGAGAGAGAGAGAGAGAGAGAGGTGATTTTTGAAATTTCCTGCCGGTTTTTACCGTTGGTTCTGTTTTAATTTTGAAAAAAGCCGGCCCAGACGGGTTACGGAGTAGCCGGTTTATCGGACGCGGCATTTCATCAAACAGTCTGTAGGGAGCCCGCGCAACAAAAAGCTGTGGGGCCCACCATGATGCATTTATGACATCTGATCCGTCCATCATTTGTTCAAGTTCATGTTAAGACGTGGGTTCAAAAATAAGGCTGATCCACAGCACAGGGAAAAATGCGATTGGGGAAGGCTACCGTTGAAACCTTGTTTGGGCCCACTGCAGTTTTAAATCAGGATGATATTTTATTTTTCCCTTCATTCTGATGGGACTTAGCTATATGAACGGTTTGTATGGCATAAAAACATCACGCTGCACGCTAGGATGGTTTCAATGTTGGTGTCCCCATCCCTACTTCTACCTGCGTGATGTGGTCCACATGAATTTTAGTTCGGACTGAATTTTAGACTCACAACCTAACATGACCCAATGAAAATGATGAATGGAGTATGTCACATGTACATCATGGTAGACCCAAATAAACTTTTTGTTGCACAGGCTCCCCACGACAGTCGTTACCTGTCGGGAAACCAATGTTGCGTTGCTAGGATGGGACCACTAGATTTTGAGTCCTGGTTGATATTGTGAGAAAAGATCTCTTTTCAATCACACACAATAATATCAATTAAAAGAAAAGGAAGAAAATATACAAACTGAAATTTATATAATTCCCTTTAAGGTATGTCCATAGATTCCCACCAATCCAATAATCTTTAAAAAAAAAAAACAAAAACAAAAACAAAACAAAGACAAAACTCTCTCTAAAAAAAAAAAAAAACAAAAACAAAAACAGCTATCGATACAAAGACAACACTCACTCTTGCTCTTTAACTCTCTCTAAAAAAAAAAAAAAACAAAAACAAAAACAGCTATCGATACAAAGACAACACTCACTCTTACTCTTTAACTCTCTCTAAAAAAAAAAAAAAAAACAAAAACAAAAACAGCTATCAATACAAAGACAACACTCACTTTTAATCTTTAACTCTCTCTTTAAAAAAAAAAAAAAAAACAAAAACAAAAACAGCCATCAATACAAAGACAACACTCACTCTTACTCTTTAACTCTCACGATAGAATAGATATCACCTCAAAACAAAATAGTGTTTATGTAAATCTCCATGTAAAAATACAAAAATGATCTTTCAAACCGAGGGCATAGGATTCCAAGCAAGAGAGCACTACCTCTGCGACCGTAGCGAGCTCAGCATAGAGCTTGACCTACGAAAGCAGAGTAATAGGAAATTGGATGCTTGTCGATGGCCCACTGAGTTACTCATTACACTGAGTAAACTCTGTAAGGGCCATCGTGATGTATGTCTTATCCAAACAATCCATCCATTTTACCATCTCGTTTTACATAATAAGCCCAAAATTAATTTATATCCAGAGCTCAAGTGCACCACACCACAAAAATAAATTTTTAAAAAAATGATGGAAGTTGAAAGCCTACCATTGAGAACTTAGGAGCCACAATTTATGAATCAAGCCAATACTTATGAACAAGTTAAATGACAAATAAACATAACTGTGGCCCTAAGGAAGATTTCAACGGTTGATGTTATTATCTCCACTATTTCCTCTAGTGTGGTCCACTTGAGCTTCTGTGAATATGTTTCAATTTTTGGGCTTATGCCCTAAAATGAGCTAGTGACATAGATAGATGGTGTAGTAAGGCACATACATCATGGTGGGTCCTACAAAGTTTTCATCATGTTAGTTTTTCCATCTAACATTAGGGCACAAGTCCAGTGGTAATACAAATCCAAAACTCAAGTTAGCCATATGATAGTAAGTTTAGATGGCATATAAATAAGGGTTCTTGAGGCGTATAGACCTCAGGTATTACCCAGCAAGTTTATTGGCCACAAGCAAACCTTAATTTGGAAACTAGACCTAGGGTTGTACGGATGAATCCAAAAAGATTAAAATACCTCTCCTTTTTCGGGTGCTTACCCTAACAGTTAAGGGGTATTTTGATCTTTTAAGCAGCTGCCGAAACCTACAAAGTCCATTCACCTAAAAAAAATTTCCACCCAGCGAAAATTCTAAAGGCCTGACTCGCCCATTCCTCCAATTATTTCTATAAATAACACAGTAAACCCTGAGAAGGTTTCAACCGTGGGTATTTACCTCCCCACCTTTTCCTGTTGTATGGTCCACTTGAGTTTTGAATCTGCCTCATTTTCAGCCTAACGGTGGGCCCCACCTCGCTTCCGGCCACAGGCAATCTGTGTAGCATTTGAATACTGCGAATCGGTTTAACCATCAATCAGTGTGAATTTTCAAACCTGAGTCATATAGGGTGGACCCACTAGATGGATGATTCAGATTATTCAGCAATGCTATCATATGGCCCTCATTTGGTGATACCATATACCTGAGTTGGCAACTCATCCCACTCGGCTCATGTCTAGATTCGGTTTAAAAACCGGCTGGACCGGCCGGTTTGACATTGGACCGGGTCTTGACTAACTCTATCATCATAGTTCAAAATACAAATATCCAACCGTAAAAATTCATTTTTTACTTAAAACATGTGATCTCTGATCGCTAATTCCAAGATTTAAATACTACATCCGTCCAATCACGATGGCCCACATATCGGCGGATAAAGTAATTTCCAGGAATCTTTTGGGACAAAAAAATCAAATTATTTGTATGGGCCACCACACGGCACTACTTTCACGGTAAGATGATGTCCGTATCCCACGGGACCAAAAATTGTGGGGCCCACCTGTAGCAATGTAGTTAGTAGAGAGTATTGGATCACTGGTTTTTGTCCCAAGGAAAAATCTCACTCTTATGACTATACACCGAAAATTCGGTGTATAAACCATCTCTATTATACTACGGATCATGGGCCCAATAAATGTACCGATTAGATTATTTTAATTAGTGGGACCCACATGCACGAGCACTTGTCACTTAGTGGAGCATTTCTAGGACAATCAGAATTTTTTTTTTTTTTAATTCCTTTTTAAAAGAGAGACAGCTCCATGTGATAGTCATACATACTATCCAATTGGTGCATGCTCTCATCAATCTAGACCGTCCATTAAATGGGAGATTACAAGAAAATCGTACCCTTCTGATCGTACCAACTATCTGACTATTTGATTTTTAGTTAAACTGACCATTTTCTACATTTTTTTCTGGCCGTCTAAAACCCAAGATACTGATCAGAGGTTAAGAAGATTGGATTGGTATGATTTTCCGATCACACTTAAATTGGACGGTATGGATCAATGGGCAGATGCATCAGTTTTATGTCAGAGATGGTTTATACACAGAATTTCAGTATATGATTTTCAGAAAGAATGACCACATGTGCCAGCGTGGCACACTGGTTAAATATCTAAGCCATCCATCATGTAGGCCTTACTGTGTAGATGCTGTTGCCGAAAGATAACAGGTGGTCCACTGAATCGGATGGGTAAGAAAACTTCATCATTTTTTAAATCACAACCATACATTTGTTCACTTAAGTGTGGGCCCACATGATTAGTTGATGATCTGATTCTTGAAATAGGGAATCTATATAATGATACATTTCTGATGGATGGCTTGGATATTCTACCCGTATGCCACGCTGGCACATGTAGTGGCGTGTGCATTAGCAGAATTGTACACGCGCGTGGGTTTAGAAAATCTCCACGTTTTTTTAATTAATTAAATGTAAAAATTATTCCATCTTGGGCATGGTACGACCACACATCCACTGTGCACGTGTCATACACGTGTGACCCATACAAAATGCTCAAAAGTGGGTCCCACTGTAGATGGTTTAAATTTTTTTAAAAAAAGAAGAAGAAGAAGCATATTAGTGGGTCATCAGAACCGTCAAAATGTCTGACGAAAAATGGACGGTTAGAATGCAAAAAAGCAGTAACTGTCTCCAAATTCAAAAAAACAAGTCACTGTTAATAAGATGTTTACAATATTATCCGACATGTACCGTACACGCCGTGGGGCACACGACATGGACGGTTCGGATTGTGGCACGTGCATCTGACACATGCGATTGAGGTGTACATGTCATATGAATAATCATGCGCTGCCAGGTGGGCCATTCAGCTCCATAAGAATCCTAAGGTACAGAGGGAAGAAGACAAAAGCAACCGCATCCCTCGGATGATATTGATGAACGTTTGCTGTTCTCTTTCTCCTCCTCTCATTTCTCGATGCATATCTCATGTCCCATTATCCTACACAGTTGGCATTGTGGGGCCCACTCCTATTTCGGAGGAGACACTCTGTAAGGATCCAACCCTTAAATAATGGAGGTCATTCGTACGTTTGATTAATGAAGAGTTTATTTAATACTCTAGCAGACTATGACGTTTGATACACAGGCCGATATTTTGTGTCCCATCATCTTGCACTGCTGCCCCGTGTTCGATGGGACTTGACCGTAGCCCGTGTTACACGGCTCCCCCGTGACCCAAAGCTCGTGGGGCCCACTAAAATGTTTGTGTTATATAATTCCGTACATCCATTTGGTCTACTCATTTTAGAACACAATTTCAAACGCGGGGGAGATTCAAAACTCAAGTGAGCCAGCTTCGATCTCTCACGTGGTTGGGCTAAAATGAGCTGATGAAGCCTGTGGACGGTGTGGATGTAATCAAGACATCGACAATGGCCCCAGATAGCTTTGGGTTACAGAAAAGTTCAGTGGGAAAGTGGATTGCATATTGAGTAAATTTTGTGGGCCCACCTTGGATTCATGTGTCTTATCCACACCGTCCATCCGTTTTTTCAGATCATTTTAGATTGCGGGCCCAAAATTCAAGCATATCAATGGCTCAAGTGGACCACACCACAGGAAACAATGGTCATAATGACATCCACCGTTGAAATCTTCCTAGCGCCCACACTGATGTTTATTTATCATCCAACCTGTTGATAAAGTCACACAGACAACCGATGAAGGGAAAACACACGTATCAGATTGATCTAAAACTTCTATGACCACCCCAAGATGTTTTCAACCGTACATGTGCAATTCCCACTGTTTCCTATGGTGTGGTGCACTTGATTCGGATATGAGTAGAATCTGGGTTCATGCACTAAAATGAGGTAGTAAAACGGATGGATGGTGTGGATAAGACATATACATCACGGTGGGCCCCACAAAGTTTCCTCAGGACGCTAAAGCTTACTGGGTTACACAGTACGCAGTCAGCTTCTGTCGTGTCCGCCCACGTTAGCCCCTACCTATTTCCGACCAAACACTACTGTCTAGATCTAACCGTCAATTATTTTCGCCCATAGGTTTGATCAAAGGGGAGTTGTTTGATACTCGGGCGGACTAAAAGGGTTGATACGCGTGAACTAAGAAATTGTACACGTGGCATATATTAAATTAAATCAAACAGTCCCTTCAATTGGTGCAGTTTGGGTGTACGTACCTTACATCCATAATTAGGTCCGTCCATTTTGGCAACTCATATTAGGGGATGGCTCCAAAAATGAAGTAGATCAAAATCTTAGGTGGACCACAACACAGGAACCATTAAAAACTTAATAGGGCCTCCGGAATGTTTATTTGCCATCTAACCTGTTGATAAGGTGAAAAAAAAAAATAATTTATGAAAAGACTAGAAAATATCAGCTTGATCCGAAACTTTTATGGCCCACGAGAGGTTTCTAATGGCAATTACCTATAGTATGAATTTTTACTTTGATCCGATTCCTAAAAACAGCCTTCTTTCCTGTTCATGAGTGGATAAAAGTTTTAGCTGGTCCTAGGGGAATAATTCGCAGATTTTGGATCAACTCGGCTCGTGTCGTAAATACGCACTCGGATTGACTATATATATGAATGAGCTAAGTCGGATGAGTCAAGCTTAATTCTTATAGCTCGAGTTGAGTTCAAGCCCGATTCGACTATGGGCCATTTTGATTTGCATTTTTCTTTGCTATGGCTCTCAAGTCATGGATCGACTTAAAACTCGAGCTCAGACTCGACACTGCAAAGGTGATTAGAAATAGGTTCTCCATATATATATATATATATATATATATATATATATATATATATATATATATATAAAGATTCTAAAAACTTTACCCGCACGGCTGTCTTTCCCTTTCTTCTCTGTCTCTACCTCACCAAGCACGTTGCCCGCTGCACACCCGCCCGACGAGCAACATCAATCTACCGAACCATTACCACCTATGGCCTACGACTGCCAGAACATCCACCTGATCTCGCCCAGCAAACCAGAGCGGCCCAATCCCGACAAGGTGAGTGCCCAGATCTATTTCTTCTTCTTCTTCTTTTTCTTGTATGTTAAATCCATTGGAGATCTAGTCATCCAGATGAAGATTTGAATGGATGGTTGTGCTCATTTACCATTTTTATGTGGGCAGATATTAATGTAGGAGGATCGGGTTCCATGATGGCCTGATGTGTTGGGCCAGGTGCTAAAGAATGGGGTTCGCCTAATGAGTGGCTTGGATCTCAAATCGGGTTCCGTGATGGCCCACTTGATGCACGTCGTCCATCTGCTTAGACAATGGGCCTACCTGATGTATGCATTGTATCAATGTGTCCATCTATTTGGATAGTGGGCCCACCTAATGTATGGGTTATATCCACTGTCCATCTATTTGGTACAAAAACCACCTAATGTGATTGATTTTCTTTTCCAACAATCCATAAATCCTATCCCTAAATATCGAAGAAATGCTTTAGATAGGCTAACGTGGACAGTCTAAAAGATCGATATAAGTTGTTCATTAAGTCTATAACACATTTCAACAGTTACCACCTAATTCTGCACTCGGTAGAATTCCACTTATGAAATGTTGGATACGGCTTTATAATTTAAAGTTGTATTCCCTGAACTTGCGGCGCGCGATAAAATGTACACATAAGTGTCAAGTGATGAAGATTGGAAGAAAGTTGAAGATGTTTATCGGTTTCTCAAAGTTTTTTATAACTGCATAAAATTTTTTTCAGGAAATAAGTATCCCACAGCAATTCAATTTCTTTCTGAAATTATTTTAATTATGAATGCACTTAAAAATTATGCTGCTGATGGTCCATAATTTTTAAAAGTGATGGCTCTAGGAATACAATTGAAATTTGATAAGTATTGGACTAAATGCTACTTGTTAACGCCCATTGCAGTTGTCCTGAATCCACGATACAAGATGGCAATGGTTAGATTTGTTTTCAGATCGCTTTATTCCAGTTCCGAAAGAGTTTTAGCAGAGACCGTTATTATTAATACTGCAATTGAAGAGCTGTTCGCATCATATGTTGATAATTTGGCCGAAACATCAAGCGTAATAGGTACTTCTCAAACTGCGGATAGTTCTTCTACTGCGAGCGAGCGACTTTGTGATTTTATGTCTTTTTTAAACAAAGAAGAAACGGAGACTCATAAAACTGAATCCAAAGTGGACAGGTATCTAAAGGAACTGGTCATAAGAATAAAAAATAATGATTTCGATGTTTTGCAATTGTGAAAGTCTCGAGTTCGTGAATACTCTAGACTTTCGTTGATGGCATGAGACATTTTATCAATTCCAATTTCGATCGTAGCATCAGAATCAGCTTGTAGCACTGATAACAGGGTAGTTAGTAAGTATCGAAGTTCACTCGCCTCGAATACAGTTAAAGAACTGATATGTACGTAAGATTGGTTGCATCCAGTTTAAGGCGATAGCACTTTCGATGCTGAAGAGTATGAAGAGGACAATAAAATTAAAAACGTAGGCCAGAATGTTTGAAGAAATGAAAGCTTTAAAAATTTTCATGAACGATTTTATAATTTGCAATATATTTTAATTCTTTCAAATTGATGTTGATGTTAATTGTTGATGACAAAATATGGTTTTGTGGAATGATATTGATACTATCTAAAGGTTTATCATTTATGTCTTAGTAATGTGGCATTAGCATATGAGACATTTAATTTATATTTTTTAACCAAAATTTCAATAACTTAACATATCATGATATGAACAAGCTCGAGCTCGACTCGAACTACTAGCTCGACTCAAACTCAACTAGACAACTTTGGCAAACAATTCAAGCTTCAATGTTGAGCTTGAGGCCGAGCTCGAGCTCGAGTACACCATGGACAAGCCAAGCTGAGCTTAGCCCACCTCAACTCGATGCCCGCCTCCACCGATTCTTGTATTATGGTCCACCTGAGATTTGGATTTGCTTCATTTTTGAGATCATACCTAAAATGAGTTTTCAAAACTATTGAAACCGCGTGGATATAAGGAACTCACATCGAGGTGGGCCCCAAGGTCAGGGATCCCACCCACCTCGGTGGATCCCACCGCAGCCGCCCCTGCGACACATCCAAAGTAAAAGATTGGTTGATCAATCGTAATCTTTGATTCGTGGACGCTTGTTGGGTAATTTTTAATTTTAGCCGTCCAATGTATGTCCCCCAATCCGAATGTCAGGTATTCAAATACGGACACTTCTTAGTTCATGATACATGTGAACCGGGACCCAAGATTTGAACGGTTTAAATTTGAATTACTTAATGCCACGTATGCAATTTCTATGTGATTCGTAAGTGCCTGCGTATAATCAACCATACTCTGCCCGAGTATCAAAGTTCTATACCTTTCATTGGCTGAATAGATTAAAAAATGTCAGAAAACACAGCTGCGTTTAACTTTATAACTGGGATACGGTACGGTAGAGTCGTAGAATCGTAATACGGTAGAGCTATCTATTCATTGCACACGTGGCAGGATTATTTATAAATCAGAACCGTCCATTTACTCGAAACTATCATGGATGAGCTGATACTAAAATAACTATACTTATCAGCAAATCCTATCTTTCACATTACATCTTTTCTTTTGCTACAGACTCATGGATGGATGCTCATCAGATGGCTAGAATCATCCTACCAAATTTTATTTTATATCGATTACCATTCATGCTAAGATAAAAAGGATAGACGGTCTCGATTCATATATAATCCAGCCACGTGGAATATGGAGCGATTTCTCTACCAACCGTACCAGATAGGGATAATTTCAGTACAGTAGGCAAATTGTTTACTGCCTTTTCCAAATGGTGGCGGCTCATCCACCGTATATTTGATACACCTTTGAATCAATCTGGGTCGTTAAAAGTTATGGGACATGTTGTGGATTATCAATACCGCTAAATATTTATAATCGGATGGTCTTAACCATAAGATTTTTCTGTTGAATTTGGACCGTTGAATTTTTTACTTTTTGACCATCGTTATGATAGACCATAACGAGGCCGTTGGGACTGTTCAGCCAGTATATAAATTTAGTTTTATGGTCCACCTACAATGGAATCACAACATGGACGGTCTAGATGATGAACATGGCTGCTGAATGTAGGGTCAAGAAGTCACCACCATTTAGTAGATGCAGTTAAACCATCACTATAGTCCTTGGCCGACAGAGAGATTTCTAGTGTCAGACTGCTGACTTTTCTGGTGTTTTCAGACTGGCAAGGAATCTAAGAATTATTAAAACGTCAGACTCTCATGTGAGTTCAGCACCATTTTGAAAATGGTGGTGACTCATATCCTCCCATGTGGCACGATGTAAAGCTATCCAGACCATCCAAATTATGAGTCCCAATTTCAATAGAGAATACCTAAGATTAATTTATCAATAAATCCTAACCATCCAATTAATTTTTTTCACATGAATGGTTAAAAATAAAAGAACGAATTGATGGAAAATTCAGAAGAAATTATTTATCTTCCAAGTTTAATTTTTCTTTCATGCCACATCCACTGTTTACTAATTTATTTGGACGGTTTGGATTTCCTTGAAACTATGCCATGTGTAAGGTTGAAGAATCACCACTGTTTGTAAATGGCGAGTCGAGCCATATTACAAAAGAATGCAGACATGACCGTTCTCGTTTGTTTCTCATCAGCATAAATACAGGTTGCACGGTCACCTTTTTTATTCATGTGGGGCCCATTAATTGATCATCAAACCTGTTGATTTGATAGAAATAATCTTGGATGAATGATTTGTTGAAATCTGACAGATTTAACGCACGTATCGTTTCGTTTTTACCATTGAACTGAACGGTTCAAATGTTTCACCACTTTTTCTTCATGTGGGGCCCATTAATTGATCATCCAAACTGTTGATTTGATAGAAATAATCTTCGATGAATGATTTTATTGAAATCTAGCAGATTGAACGTACGTATATTCTCATTTTTATGCCCCCCCATCCATTGAACTGAACGGTTCAAATGTTTTATTTTATCCTTCTATTTTTGACCCCTGAAAAGAAAATTTTAAAATTATTTAATTCTAATTATTTAGGGATGATCCATCATCCACTGTGGGACGCATCAAATCAACGGTTCAGATTACGGAACTATTGCCCATCAGTCATCAACGGCTGGTAATGCGCACGAATCTGTAGTTCCTCTTTTCTCTACGTGGAAGATGGAGTGTAACCGTAAGTCCGTGACCTATTTCTGCTCCCAAGAAATTATAGGGTCATGCTATGACACAAATTTGATTTTGTGAATGTGAGAATTTTCAAAACTTATAGTTGATGTGATGGCCCCAAGAATAAAAAAGGTAATTCAATGATCATGATATCATTAGAAGTAATAATGAAGTTAGAGGTGTGGTGTTATTTAAATAGTCTAATTGGAAAGTCTATTATTGGTAATATGCCCGCACTTTATAGCTCACTTACAACACAAGTGATTAAGGCAGACTTTGCAGAAACATGCCATGTTTAGCTAAAATCAAGGGAACACATTAGGGCATTTAACCATATTGCAAAGTAATAAATTAGAATTCTCAAAAGTGGTTTATGAGCCATTTATCCATATGCACATGTTATAAACTGAAAGATAAAAATTCTCGAAAGAACGCTTTAGCCTTGTCTTTTGGCAGCTAGCAGTGATGCTTCTCTTCTGGCTAGGATCGGGATGCTTGATTCACTTCTTTTACTTGTGAATGAGCCGCATTGACTAACCGAGATATTTCACCCTCGGTCTTGGCCTGCTCAACGCGCTCGTCTTCTAATTGCGGGTTTAATAATATCAATTTAGTTTTTAAGATCGTAATTTTCTTTTTCAAAGCTTACAATCTTCGCTTAAAATGATCTCGTTACAGCATTTTGGGTTGAAAGAGTATGGGCAATTTCTTATACGTTAGCCTTCTTGAGATTGGCTGCTTGCTTCTTAGCTTCTAGACCACCGACAACTATTCAAGCATGTCAATACATGTCAAGTATATCTTGGAGATCTAGAATGGATGATGAATTAATTGCCAGAGTTGGACCCAATTGAGATAGCATGTAGGCTGAATCAATCAATCGGCGGGTCTTATCTATCAGTTCGACATCGAATGATTCAGACAATCCTTTCCTAAAGCGATCATATAACTTGGTCAGTAAGTTTTGAAAGTTGTTGTGACATAGGGGGAATTTTGCTCCATATATCTTTCTAAATTGAAGCCGTTGATCTGTTGGGCCCCATTTTGGACAGGAGATTTCCAAAAAAGTATTCTATCCATCCAATTACTGGACTATTTTCGTTCAACCTCGACTAGTTCATTGATGGAGGGCCACAAAGTTATATTTTTAGACAGTTAGGATCATCCAATCATTATTTTCCATGGGACGACGTATCCAACATTGGAATAGAGAAATTTTCACATGCAGCGTTGCATGGGAACCTCAACATACAATTATTTCTTTCTGTTCAACTCGTGCCACTTATTCATAACATCCGGCCGTTCAAATGGTGGACCGCAAAACACCCAAGTATTACAACAGGCTATCATTCATCAAACGGCCTACACTGTCAAAAACAACGGACAGACGGTGGTCCAATTCAATGAACACGTGTAGCCCATTTAATGAATGAATATTTCCAATTTTTGCTCCAGGCCATCTTAATGACATGGCCCACCATTTTAACTGCTCGGATTTTCCAACAAAGCGACACATTAGTAAAAAAACAAAAAATTGCATGTTAGTCTCCCTGGAAATAGTAGGCCCACGAATTTATACGGATGATGTCACTTTCATGGCCCCACTGCTTCCTGTCCACTTACGCCATTTATCTGTTATTTCGGACGCGGATTGGCTAGTCCCCCTGCCACCAGCCAATGGGGACGCGGATTTCCTGCGAAAGCCTTTCGCAGGAAGTTCCTGCGCAAGGATGATGGGTGGGCCCCACCACCATGTTTGTAGGAAATATACTCCGTTCATCCGTTTGGAGAGCTCATTTTAGGACAAGACACCAAAAACGAGGTGGATCCAAAACTCAATTGGGCCACACTAGAGGAAACAGTGAGGATACACTGAGAACCGTTGAAACATTTTTATGACCATAAAAGCTCTTTTTTCAGGTTAATTTTTTGTATTTTCATTTCATCTATGTGGTAATGACCTTATAAACGGTTTGGATGGTATATAAACATCAAGGTGGATCTCAGGAAAGTTTCAACGGTAGGTATTTCTTTTCCCAATTTTCCCTCTGGTGTGGCCCAATTGAGTTTTGGATCCACCTCATTTTTGGTGGCTTGTCCTAAAATGAGCTCTCCAAACGGATGAACAGAGTATATTTCCTACAAACATGGTGGTGAGCCCCACCCATCATCCTTGCGCAGGAACTTCCTGCGAAAGGCTTTCGCAGGAAATCCGCGTCCATTGGCTGGTGGTCAGCAATGGACTTTCGGACGTGGATTGAGAACTTACCTCACCAGGAACAGGCCAGAGACGGTCCTCGCAGGGGCTCTGTGGGGACCACCTTGATTATGTGTTTTATCCACACCGTCCATCCATTTTGACATATCATTTTAGCATACGAGCCCAAAAACGGAGGATCAAAGGCTTCGGTGGACCATATCACAGGAAACAGTGAGGATTGAATGCTTACCGTTGAAAACCTCTTGACGGCCACACAAGTTTTGAATTAAGCTGATATTTATGTTTTCCCTTCATCCAGGTCTGTGTGACCTAACAAACAGGTTGGATGGAAAATAAACATCACGGTGGGCCCTAGGAAGGTGTGTGGTCCACTCAACCCTTCCATCCGTCTCATTTTTGGGCTCATACCCTAAAAATTATTCAGATACAAATTTCAGGTGGACCACACCACAGAAAACAGTGATCATTGACCATTACAAACCTTTGGTGGACCCAAGGAAGTTTTTAATGGTGGGCGTTCAATAACCACTGTTTCCTGTGGTGTGGTCCACCTGAAATTTTTATCTGTTTAATTTTTGGGAACCTACCCTAAAATAAACTGGAAAAACAGATAGATGGCGTGAATATACCATGCATGCATCGAGGTGGGCCCTACGGTCAGGGTCCCACCCACATCGTTGGTTGGGGGTTGCAGCCAAGTCGCGCCCGTCCATATGTGTGCCACCCGTTAAAATTTAAAAAATCGTGTCTTTGGGACATGGCCAAATAACCGGTGGGGCCCACCGGATGAACGGTCTAGACCACCGTACACGTTCGCCACGTGATGGGGCCGCGCACCTAACGTGGATTCATGCATCTCTCCAAAAGGAAAGGTCAAGATACGCCAAAGACGTCCGGATTTTAGTGATGCGTGGAAAAGATGGCTGGTTTACTAACAGTTCTCTGCAGCCGTTGGATTGAGAATTACCGTTTTTGTACGATGAGAGGCACTCTCGACACGTGATCATCTATCATTGAGTTATTAATGGCTGTCCCAAGTGGGCCACGTGAGATAACGACATCTGAAAACGAAAATACTTAAAGTCGGGCCCAGGTTTTGGCGTTCTCTTCTGACTTGTTAAAAAAAAAAAAAAACATTCCATACTCTGGCAGAGAGATGATAAGCAGGTACACCGTAGAAAATTATGGGTCCCAGCTAAGGTGCATTATGAAACAAAAAGTTACTTTTATTTGACTATCTCACCATAGGATTAGTGGACACTTATTGGATGGTTTAAAAAATGAAAATATCCAGCGGTCCTATTTCAGCAAACAAGTGATCAAGTATCAGAGGCTTGGATTAATAAAAAATCCAATCTTGGGATTATTATTCCACAATTTAGTCGGTTTCTTTTAATTGGTGTAGGCCACGTGCAGAGTGTCAGAGTGCCTGTGTATGAAGTGTTGTATACAGGCAGAGTATCAAAAGGGGGTGAAAACAAGTGGCAGACAGAAAAGGCATGTATAGGCATAGTTGTTTGGGACGTTTGGGTCAGGAGCGGAATGGACCGTGTTACCCGGGTAACACGGCAGTGGTGGTTTCCCGACCGTTGGGCCCACCTTGATGTACGTGTTTCAATGATCACTGCTTCCTGTGGTGTGGAACACTTGAGATTTGAATCTGATTCGTTTTTTTGGATCATGCCCTAAAATGAGCTGGCAAAATGAATGGACGGCGTGGATGTATAAAACACAAGGATAGAGGGAAACACCCACGAACTTGTTACTCGGGCCCACCTCGATGTATGTGTTTTATATCCATCGCTGTCCATCGGTTTTTTCAGCTCATTTTAGTGCATGATCCAAAAAGTAAAGCAGATCCAAATCTCAAGTAGAACATACCACAGGAAGCCATTATCATTAAACACCCACCGTTAAAAACTTCCTGGGTCCTTAATGTTTATCAAATATCAGCTGGATCTAAAACTTTTATGGCCTCAAGAAATTTTTAACGGTGGGTATTCAATCCCTACTGTGTGGTCCACTTGAGATTTGGATGTCCTTTATTTCTGGTACCAATTTCCAAAATATCCGTAAAAAGCGATGGACGCCGTGGATATACAGCACATATGTAAAAGTGGGCACGTGGTCAGCGAAACACCCACTACCGTATTACACAGGTAACACCTCATCCACTCCCGTTCTGATCAGGATCCAATACTTAGACCCGAGGATATGAACAGTCTACAAAGATTTCAGTTGCACGAGTGGGGCCCACATTACAGCGATGCAGTTCGTTGGTCCCCACCACTGATGGACCATTGTCCGAATGTACCCGGCACGTGGCGGTTAAAGGGGAGGAATGTAATGCCTGTCTACATTCAGGGGTAATATGAGGCCCACATCTGTGGGGCCCATCATATCAACGGTCTGGATCAGTGAAAAACACCTCCAATTGCATCCAGGGGCGGCTCATAGCAAAATTAAAATTAAGAAGAAGAAAAAAATCTAAAATTTTTGAAATAAAACTTATTAAAAGGCCTACAAAATAGGAACATATAAACATTAGTTTACAAATTTGAAGTTGAAAATAAAAACAAATCCTAAAAACTTGCACTATTAATAATAACAGTCTAACTCCATCGTCTCTTTTCAAAATAATAGCATCATTCCCAATAAATTCTTCTCCTAAAACATAGGACCACAACTACCTACTTTATTGCTAATTAAGTTTTCAAAAATTTAAATTCTAACGTCATTTTTCTAAATTAAATTCTAACTTCAATTTTCTAACGGTTTGAATTTATTTTCAGTATTAAAAATTTTAAAAGAAGTTGTGAAAACAAAAATTAATACTCCAATCGAAATACTTAATCTAATAAAAAAACTAGTTTCTTTTCCAAATTATTTTATTGCATATAAAATACTACTTACCATACCTATTACAGTTGCATATGTAGAAAGAAGTTTTTCAAAACTAAAGATTATAAACAATTATTTATGAACAATTATGTTTCAAGATAGATTAAACGGTTTAGCAATTTTATCTATCAAAACTAATTTATTGAGTAAATTTGAATACAAAAGTTTAATTAGTAATTTTGCATCTAAAAATGCAAGAAACAAATTTATGATTTAATTTTGAATTTATTATTATTTTTTATTTTTAAAACTAAAAAGCCTTATTTTTATGACTAGCCTAAGGCCCCCAAAAATGTTGAGCCGCCCCTGATTGCATCGATGAGCATATAATTCCACTATTGCCTTTTTGGGGGTACTCTGGCCGCGTGTGATGGTTGATCCCCCACCGTCCAATTGTGCGCCAGAAAGAGAAATTGCAGCACATGATCGTGGCTACTTTGGCATGTGATCATCGACGGTGGGGCCCACCGGATGAATGGGTATGAAGAGGCCGGATCCACCAGAAAGGTTTGCCTTAACCAGCAACGCTATGTGTGGGGTCCGTCGTGATGTGTAAATGACATCCAATCCGTCCAACATGTCATTAGCGTCCAACTAAGTTGGATTCCAAGTTCAGGTGGGCCACACCAGTGGAATAGATGGGAAGGGGATATCCACCGTTAAAAACCATTCAGATGTTGTGTAAGGGATGTGACCCACAATGATGAATGGACGCCCCAAAAGTCACACAACTAGAAATGTATGTGGGTCACACCACGTGATTTTGTAGGTTTCGACCACGATTTTACATGTTTTACCCCACGTGACCTTTGGATTGGTATGGGCTTTTTATTGAAGGAGATGATGAGCTGGCGAACATGATGTACAGCTTGAATTTCAATTACACATCACAATCGACTCCACACTTCGTGTGGTAGGTAGGGCTGCACATCGAGCCCGGTTGAGTCGAGATGGGTCAAGCTTGGCTCGTCCATGCTCTCCTTAAGTTCGAGCTCAAGATCAACCTCGAGCTTACTATTGGAGCTTGGCTTGTTTGTCAAACCTTTGAAGTGGAGTTTAATCTCAACCGGACTCAACCCATCATCCAACACGAACCTGGCTCAACCTAGCAACTTGACCCAACTGACCTAACTTCTAAATCAAATATTCAATTAATAATGTGTGTGTATTAGATAGAGTCATAGAGGGTACCTTGTTGTTCTTTCCGCGGAGAGAGAGAGAGAGAGAGAGAGAGAGAGAGAGAGAGAGAGAGGCTCAAGCACGAAGAGTTAGGTAAGGAAGGGACGGTTGGGTATGCTATGTAGAGCTGGGCAAAATGGACCCAATCCGGCGGATCCGCCCCGATCCTCCCCGTTCCGAGCAGATCCGACGGCCAAGATCAAGTCAGATTTTCCAGATCCGATTATTTTCGGCTCGGGTATGGATAGACCTATATCCGGACAAACCTGACCCGGATATCCAACCCGAATGTACCCGACTCGACCCGAATGGCAGACCGTATGTATTAAGTGTGTGTGTGTGTGTGTATTAAAAAACTTTTACCGCCTGAATTTAGCGCCAAAACATCCCGCCTAATGTCCTCTCAATCTCTCTTTATCCGTGATTCTCTCTCGTCTCCCTATTTCTATTGAAGAAGAAGGCAAGAAGAAGGTCCTGCTGGAAAGAGATATATTGAGAAGAGCTTGGATATCTCTGCTGGAGAGAGATATATATTGAGAAATCTTGAGTATGGAAGAGAGAAAGAGGGAAAGAGAAAGAGACTCGCAGGTATGTTTTATATCCAAACCGTCCATCCATTTTGCGAGCTCATTTTAAGGCTTTGTATATTCATCAATTTTAGGTTCAACCACTGAAATGATATGGAAAAACGAATGGATGGCGTGGATAAATCACATGCATTCAGGGTGGGCCCCAACAGAGTTTACTCGGTACAATGAGATCATTCACCGGTATACCACACAACGCTATGGGAATGGATTGGCTACTCCCCCTCACACCAGCCTCGGGGCCGGTGATCGATGCTCTGTGGGCCCCACCATGATGTACATGTTTCATCCATTCGGTTAATCCATTTTTACGGATCATTTTAGGGCTTGATACAAAAAATGATAGGGATAAAAATCTTAGGTGGGCCACACCACATGACAAAAATAATGAATGGATATTCACAATTAAAATCCTCCTAAGGCCCACTGTACTGTTTATTTGACATTCAATCTCTTTATTTGGTAATAAAGACCCAGATGAAGGGAAAAAATAAATATCGGCAAGATCCAAAACTTTTATGGCCCCCATAACGTTTTTAATGGTCAAAATTCATTCAACATTGTTTCCTGTAACGTGGTCCACTTGAGATTGAGATATACTTCTTTTTTTTTTTATGATATTATAAAATGATATATAAAAATAGATGGACGGCATGGATGACACACATACATCATGGTGGGCCCCACAGAGCACCAACTGCCAGCTAATGGTTGTGGTCAGGGGAGTAGCAATCCGTTTCCCAACGCATACAGTTAGCTATAGCTAGCTGTAGGTACGTGTCGTGTCGAGATGGACGTCCTGCGAAAGGAAGTTCCTGCGCGGGAACCCATGTGGGACTCACTGCTATGTTTGTGCGAAATCCTCCCCGTCCATACGTTTTGTGAGTTCATTTCAGTACATGAGGCTAAAAATGAACCGTATCCAATGCGCATGTGGGCCGAAAAATTGATAATTGAACCTCCACAGTTGAAATATTCGTGGGGCCACAAACGTTTTGAATTAGGCTAATATTTGTTTTTTAGTTCATCCCAGTACGATTGACGTTATTAATGGTATGAATTTCATGTAAACATCACCGTCGAACCCAGGAAGGTTTCAACGGTAGGAATTTACCTAACCACCTTTTCCTTTAATACAGCCCACTTAAATCTTGAATTTTTCTCACTTTTGGTCTCATGCTCTAAAATGATCTCAAAAAACGGATGAACAGACTGGATTCCTGAAAAACAACACGGTGGGCCCCACATACGATCTCAGCAGAGGAACTTGTTGTGAAAGGCTTTCCCTGGAAATCCGCGTCCCCTACTAGCGTGCCGTGCACGCCAAGGCTAGCTGTACCTCGAGCTCCGAATGGTACGAATGGCTCAAATGAGTTCTATATTACATGGGCCCACAATGATGTATTTACTATATCCATACCGTTTATCTAATTTTTGTGATTATTTTAAAGTATTTGGAAAAAAAAGGTTTCATATTTAAAGCTCATATGGACCACACCGAAAATAGCAGCGAGGATGATGATTTTCACCGTTAAAAATTCCATCCTTACCTAATCTGATCCGACTGGGTTTCTTTGCCCGAGTTGGACTTGGTTCGGGTCCAGCCAAGCATATAGCGGATCTGTTCGAATAAGGTGTCCTGGACTCGATCCCGATTCTGATCGGATTCGGATAAGTCCTGGCAGCTTTCGGACATGACCGAGTTGGACCAAATCCGATCCGACTCGGTCCGATGCCCAGCTCTAATGCTATGGTTTAAGTTTTAATTATTATTTTTTTTTTAATTTTTAAAATATAATATAATATAATATATATTTAAGTCGAGCTGAACTCGAGCTTCGAGCCGAGCCAGGTTCGAGTCGAGTCAAGTCAAGCTCTACTATGTTTGAACTTGGCTTGTTTTCAAAACGAGCAGGGTCATATGAAGCTTGACTTGCCTCAAGTCATTGTTCGAGTCAAGTCAAGTCAAGCTAGATTGAGCCAAGTCGAGCAAGCTTTTCGAGCTAGCTTGGCTCATGTACAGCCTTGGTGGTAGGTTACCGTTTGCTTACTAAGTTTTGTAGTGGACCCGACCTCTAGCATGAATAATGGTATTATAATGTCCTAAATTTTTTCACACTTAGACACTATCATAAAATTTCTTAATTACTCATAAGAAATTAACGAATGCATTTGATTATCTAAATCTTTTGTATAATCATATGATCTATTAGTCGAATGTCAAGATTTAGGCAACTCACCGTTGATAAATTAGAATAATTGTAGTTAACTAAAATCCATCTAAAATCTACTTAACTAAGATGTTAGATGATAATTTTCATATATATATATATATATATATATATATATATATATATATATATATATATAAAATTGATAAAGTACCCATTTAACCTAAAAATCAAGGAATTAGGGTAATTAGTACTGAATTACCATTTCACTTATTTTTAATGGCTCATTTGCAAACTATAAACGTTGGAGGGTGGATTTCTCGGTGGATGGGAAATCGACTATCTTTTCCATTAGTTGCTTCTCTCGAGGGCTTTCGTTTGGAGTAAAAAAGGGTGATATTTGACCAGAGTCGTCACTAACTAATTATTACGATCCTAAAATCGGTTAGACCTTATGAAAACGCTTAGGGTTGATAACCCGAAGATCACTAACTCTAAAATGACTCGTGAGTTCGTGTTTCAGAGATTTTGAATAAGGGATCGCGGTTGTAGAGAAGGAAGATGTTAGTCACCCACTCTACCTATACAGATGTATGGTTGTTACTTCACAAGATCTGACTAATTTCTGAGGAATGAGATTAGTTCTCACGTGTAGAAAATGTAATGCGATACAACGACAATAGTGATTAATCAATTTGAATTTATGATGGGTAGGATCTGATTATATCAGCAAGCTGCAGAGTATATGTTCAAAACAATCAGGTGTATGGTGCAATATATATATAAACAATGTATGGTTTGTTTACTGCTTTATTAATGCTTATGATAAAATGGTAGCTAACTGGTTAAGGTTTCTGATGAGCCAGTTCTGATTATATCAGCAAGCCGCAGAGCATACGACCGCTAATTAGATACGAGAAAAAAAATGAAATGGAATGTAATGTTGATGTATATGAGAAGCAAGGGGGTTGAGAATGGAATGAGTGTTGCACGATGTTAATGCTCTGATTTGATGAAACTGATTAAAGCTTTAATGGTTGGATGAACGGTAGTATCACAAGGCTAGATCGAATAGCTCAAATTTGAACTTAGGTGGCTCAAGAGACTTGGACTTCCGTTAGGCTCGGATAGACCAAGGCTGGACTCTCTCTCACTCTCTCTTACTCTCCTTGAAGGCTGAACTCTCTCTCACTCTCTCTTACTCTCCTTGGTGAACGAATGGATCAGGGTCTAATGGATGTAATGAGGGACTCCTTCTAAATTCCTAATGCTTCTGGATGTAATAGATACTTAAAATGAGAAGGGGAAGAGGCTATTTATAGCCTCCAAACTCTTCAATAATCCTAGGGGCAAAAGGTGGTTGAAGGGTTATGATTGGAGATTGCCACATGACATCATTCCATGAGTTGGATGAGATTGTAAAAGTACAATTTTGGATAAGGAGATAGGCATCGGAGTAAATATACATCAACTGCACACTTAGGGTCTAAAAAAGGGAGATTTCACATGCTTGAGGGACGCCACCTCAAAGAGAGGGAGTGTCATGTGCCCAGTGGTAAGCTGGTTGCCGTCAGTCCTCACTCTGACTCCCTGCTTTGGCAGGCAGCCTCCTCCAAGCATGTGGGGGCCCTATACTTGGAGGTTTTGCTTATTTATCTGATTGGACTTGCTTTTGGACTTTGGAATTCAGGCTTGGTTTTGGACTTAAATAGGTGAGTTAATTGGGTTGTTGGAATGGGTAGGCTAACTGGGTGAATTGACTCAGTAAGTTGACTAGGTGAGTTAATTCGTCAAGCTGACTCAAGACTCTACTGTTTTGGGTTCCTAAGGTTTTGAGTTATGCTGACTAGGTTGACTAGGTTTACTAGATTGAATGGGCTGATTAGGTTGAGTTTAGGGTTTGGGATTAGGGCTCTTAGGGTTTATGCTTCTACAGTTAGGGTTTAGGATTTGGGTTTGATTGAAAACCCATCATTTCAAACTCAATCAACTTATCAGCCTAAGGTGGGGTGTCTATACAAACATAAGTAATCTAGTTTTAGTTAATTACGCAGGATAAATTTCGTTAATAATTTATTTTTAAAAAATCCAAATTAACCAAACAAGTTCTACACTGTTCATTAATGAGCCCCTAAATATTAAAAAAAATAATAATAATAATAGAAATACGTTCGTCTTATCATGCTTGATATCAATCCAAAATAAATTGTGGAAATCACGTCTCAAATCATCACAAGGTGATTCCATAAGATGTGTGAATACCCTCATAATTTGTCAAGAATTTGGGCTCAGATTTGGGCTAATATGATGGGCTCGTGCTAGGCATAGACCAAACTCAAGTATAGGGCCTAATGTATTCGGCCTAAACCCAACCCATTGCCACCCCTAATTGTGTATTTAGGTGAGAGTGACATAGATATGGAAGTTGGTAAAAAGGAAAACCACTATTAGGGGATGTAAAAAAATAAAAAAAATAAAATCATCCAATGAGAGGATGCAAGTTAACATTGTTCGGTTAGACATTGTTTGGTTACACCATGCATCTAATCAAATAATGAGCTTTGCTAAGCACAAACACGTGTGCAACAAAGCTCATGTAAATGGCACACATGTGTCAGCATGGAACCTATGTACTAGATTTAATACATCCATCAGGTTGGTTAGACCTCATTCATGTTTCCTCAAAAATAAAATATGGTACAATCCGCATATGAACCCTAATATTGGAAACCAGTGGATGGGCTCGAAAAGTTCAGCAAAGCTTTTCAGAGCCGTCCATTTATTTTACAAACTGTGGTCCACCTGACCAGTAAATCAATTTGATTCTTGGGCTTAGGAATCAATATGGTGGTCCCATTCTGATGGATGGATTGATTATTGGACCTTATTATGCTATGCTAGAACATGTGTAGCACCTACGTTAACTTTATTGCACACGTGTGTGGGCTTAGCAAAGCTCTCAAGTAAAACCACACATATGGTCTAGATTTTTATTTTATTTTATCAAATTACACTTTTATAGGATCTAGTAAGAAGATTCAAAACGAATATTTCTTTTCCTTTGGTCTGTCAGGAAGAATAACCTATGATAGATTCTAGATATATCTGCATTAAACCTACCTCCAACGCCTCAATACTAGTAACAATCAGCAGTAATTCATACAAATGTCATATAATTCTTTAATGCTTCAACAGCATGTCTCAGTTCATTTCTTAACGGCCCATTTGGATGCCACCAAATAAGTTACTTTTTAACTTAATGTTAAGTAATTTACTTTTTTCACTTAATTTAGTTTGGCAACCATCATTGTATAATGTAACTTATGTGCCAAAAGCTACTTACTTAATGTGGGATGACCCATATTAATGTGGGACCACATATTGATGGTCCACATCAAATGTCGGCCCATAATGATAAAAAGCCCACATCCAAAACGTACTGGTATGATGGATGAACCACTTCAAAGGTGGAGCCTACATGATGGACAGTCCATATCAAAGGCGGGCTCCACATGATAGGCAGTAGACATTGAAGCTGGGCGTCAAATGATAGATGCCCCATATAGAGGTGGGCCATTACTTCCCCCCATCAATGAAAGAATATATTTACACCCCATTACTCCCCACCAAGCCATCACTTTTGTTGAGGCCCTCAATCAAAGAGATCTATGTCTTACCTATGGATACTCGAACCCTTGACCAGGTGTTGAAACTCAGAGGCTACCACCGGAGCAAGAGTAAGGATCCAATTCTTATTCTTACAGTCCTTGTTAGAGCTGGACACAAACTGAGCTAGTTCGCTCAACTGGAAAGCCAGGTTCGAGCCAAGCCAAGCTACATTTTTTTTTTAGCTTGGAAGAAAATTTGAGCCGAGCTTGAGCTGGCCCAAGCTCGACTCGAAGCTGCCTCAAGCTCGATTCAATTTGGCTTGGCTCAAGCTTAGCTCAATTTATAACTTATATATATATATATATATATATATATATATATATATATATATATATATATATATATATATATATATATATATATATAATTTATCTTAAATATATATAAGATAAAATCTATCTTTTTAGAACTTTGTACCCTTCATAATTTTCATTTCAGTTTGTTTTACAAAATAGCTGTCACGAATTCAAACTCGACTCAAGCTTGCCCGAGCTTCTAGCCAAACCGAGCTTGCCCAAGCTTCTAGCAAAACCGAGCTGAACTGGCCACTACGGCTCGAGGACCGAGTTGAGCCGAATCAAACTCTAGCTCAGGTAGGCTGCTGGCCAAAACGAGCCAAGCTGTGCCAAGCTCGACTGAATTCGGCTCATGTCCAGCTCTAGTCCTTGTATGAGTGCATTATAAGTAAAATGAGTTGAATTTAAGTGTCTATTCAACCTCTCATCTGGAAATTTAAATGCATCGTTTATATTGCCTCATTCCATCCCCTCCCTCTCATCCCATCCAGCAGTCCACAAGCCTTATCGCCTTGAATGTGGCTCATTCATTAATAGAGGCTGACCTTTAATGTGCATCATTCATCATGTAGGGCCCAAATTTCATGTTAGTCATCTTCTTATGGGGCTTACCATCAATGTTATCGTCCATCATGTGAGGCCTACCTTCAATAATATCCATTGCATATCATGTAAAGCCCACCTTTGATTAGACCCTCCATCATGTGGGCCCCACCACTGATTCGGGCCATCCATGCAGGGCCCACCTTGGATATGGTTCATTCATCGTTAGGACTGACCTTTGATGTAGACCATCCATCATGTGGAGCCCACCATTATTAATTGCCCATCATTTGGAGCCCACCTTTAATGTGGATTGTCCATCATGTGGGGCCACGTTTAATGTGGGTTGCCCATCATGTGGGACTCACCTTGGATGTGGCCCATTCGTCATTAGAGGTTGACCTTTGATGTAGACCATCCATCATGTAGGGCCGTCTCAGTATGGCCATCCATTATGTAGGGTCCAATGTCACCCTCCATTGCCCATCATGTAGATCCCACCTTTGATGTAGATCATCCATCATGTAGGGGCCGCCTTTAAAGCGGATAGTCCATTATACCTGGATGTAGGCAATTTATCATTATGGGTCGAACTTTGATGTGGATCATACATTATGCGGGCCCATGTTAATATAGGGTCATTTATCATATGGGGCCCACCTTTTATGTGGACCATCCATTGTCTGAGCCCCACCTTCTATGTGGACAGTCCATCATGTGGGGCCTCTTTTGACATGAACCTTAACAGGTAGCTTCCTTTGACAAGAACCCTTAAAGAGAAGCCCATTCAAATGGAGAGAGAGAAGTATAAAAGTAATAAGTTAAAAAAACTTTTATTCCCTAAGTTACCTTTACTATAATGCATACGCAATTAACTTACGTGAACAAAGTAACCTAGGGGGTGTTTGGACCATAAGTTACTTAAGATAAGCTACTTATTAAGCTAGAGTGATTAAGCAAATTTAAGTTCTTTTAAACAAATACTTATAATTAATCTTAAACCAAACTCATTCATCTCAAATAAGTTACTTATCTACTGCACACTGATCCATAGCTCAAGTGGTAGACCGCGTGAAAGATACCTCGTTTCAACACTCAGGTCTTGGTATCAATTCCCTAGTGGGGGTGGTTAACACTGAAGTGTGCACTAACAGTGTGTGTACTAACAGCTAAAAATCATAATAAATTAAAAAAAAATAAAAATAATAAAAGAAGAGAGAGAGAGAGAGAGAGAGAGAGAGAGAGTTACTTATCTACTATTGGGATTAAAAGAACTATGGGAAACTCTTCAAATTAACCATTCAATAAAATGTCCACAAATACAGTAATCATACCATCATCATGCTATCACCCTCTGCCAAAGTATTAAAGTTTTTCTCCAACAGCAAAAAATAAAAAATAAAAAATTTATGATAATCTAGCAGTATGTTCGCAGGAAAAGATAAATTACTTAGAATTTGCATATCTGGCACAAAATAAAGTCAAATTAAACTTTCAAAATTACGATTCCCTTTTCATGAACTAAAAACATACGGTTATTTATCATCGGATCGGACAGTATCTACCGAAATGTTAAGAATGCAACACATCCAACGGTCTTATTCCAAGAAACAAGTGCCCACAAATCGAAAAGGATAAAATCGTCCAACTTGAGGGCGCTGGAGTATCAAACGTCTAAGCCCTACATGAGTATAAATGTAACGCCCCAGCACCGTATACATGTGCGTTTGGCGTTGATGGTCAAGCACTGAGGGAGTGTGGCATGCCGCGAACGTAAGGAGTCGCTGAGGGAGCGCGGGCGAGGGCATGCATCGTACATACATACCATTCTTGCATTAACAAGAGTTAGGGATGTGTAATTTCCTGCTTTATCATTACTGCTTGATTGAATTAATAACATGTTAACCTATGCTTTATTGTTCCACTGAGTTAGCTACTCACTCCCACGTTACAGGACGGTGTTGTACACACCAACCAGACCCTGTTGTAGTTTCAGATGATGGCGATGCTCGTGAAGCGGAGCCTGACTTTTATGATGGTGAGGATGAGTTCTCCTACATGCAATGATCTTACAGGTCTATGTGGACCTGAAGTTGCGTACCGGGGCAACATGGATATGGATAGTTGAACATTACATTTTATCATTTGGTAAATTTTGAAATTTTACGTGTAATTATTGACCTGGCAACGCATGCATGCTTTGGGGACTTGTACTGGTTTAGAAGGTTTTATATACTCATCTTGCGTATCACAACTGTCCCTGAATTATGTTTGCAGTTTTGGCTTAATCTCATTCATGTTTCATGCACTAATACAGACAACATACAAACATCACTTCATTTGTTGCATAAGTGATGCGTTGGAACTCGAGAGTTGAGTTTTTACTCGACCCCCGATTTTCAGGGCGTTACAATAAAATAACTTC
Organism: Magnolia changhungtana; assembly: GCA_030180095.1. Classification (NCBI taxonomy): domain Eukaryota; kingdom Viridiplantae; phylum Streptophyta; class Magnoliopsida; order Magnoliales; family Magnoliaceae; genus Magnolia; species Magnolia changhungtana. The sequence continues at coordinate 10,081,102 of JASAUF010000188.1, forward strand.
AAGAAAAAGAGAAATAGTTTGATACTCTGGTGGAGCAAGATGGATGATCAGCAGGCACTTAGAAATTGTACGTACATGTAGAAAATTAGTCAGTTTTATTTTTGTTAATATGCAGACCAAGTATCTAATGACTTTGGTGATCATCAGAGTGCCTTCGTTAGATGCATTATGCTTGGCTGGGCCTTACTATGATATTCATGAGAAATTCACTTGGATAACTAGGTGGGTCACCTCATGTTAGGCCAGGTCCCAAAAATCAGCCCCATATATGATTTCTGTGGATCACATGACAAGGCAATGTACAAGGCAATGCTTACTCGTCTCCAAATTGTTTCTCTTAGTGTGTCCCATATGAATTAGGTTTGGACTTCATTTTTTTTATTTTTTCTCTAAACCTAAATTTTGGTGTGTCATCTAATGGTTGGAGTGAATTTTATATGAGCATATCTGATGCATGGAGTGAATCTCACATGTCATGATAGCCCGTATAAAATGTCAAAGGTGGGCCTCCCAAAATTATCATTCTTTTAATAGCCAAAAATATAAGTATTCATTCTTTTAATAGCCAAAAATATAAGTATTCATTCTTTTAATACAAATACTCAGTTCATGGCCAGAAATATCAGGCTGACAAGTGATTTATTGGGCTATGTTGAAAGGGAAACAATTGAGAAACAAATGAGAGAGGTATACCCTTCATTTTTACAGGGTCCACTATAATGATTTTATAAAATCCACTCCACGTATTAAATGTCACACAAAAAAATTATGCTTGGGCACAAAAATTCAAGACTAATACGTGGTTCAAATAGTCAGGACCAAGGGAAGTAGCTTGGAGGGTCAGCCTTCATTGCCCTTTACACTCTTTCAAATCATGTGGTCCACCTTAATCAAAGACAAAACTATGTTTTGGGCCTGGCATAAAGGGAGTAACTAAGTTTTGGATCACCTTCTGGTCGGGGTAATTTTCACATAAATATCACAGTTGGGCCCACAACCAAGCTCCATACCCCCTTCTCGCATTCCTTGCATTACTCATGTGGCTTTAACTTCTCTTAAAAAGTATCACCTTCTTGCATTTCTTACATGTAGCTTATTGATAACTTCTCTTAAAAAGCATCCGTCCAAATGTAAATTCTATATGATGTAGATAGGTTTTTGTCAAATTCTCATTCCCCAGAACTAAGATGTTGCGCCCAATGCTGTAAAGGAGAGAGTGTAGAGAGAAGGGAGAAGAGGGGATGACCTTTTCTGAAAGGGGTCTCCCTCTGAGATCATCATCACAGACCTCTCATCACTGGCAGGGGTTGTGGATGAGTTTCTGGGTCTTGCCACATGAGCAGGCAAAAGAAATATGCACTTTGTCTGCCTGCCCAATGATGAACTTCCGGGAAGCATCACATGAACAGGTCCACAGAATCTTCATCTCGTCTCCTCGCGTGGTAATTTCCAATACCTGCACAAAATAAATATGAAAGTAATAAAAGGAAAAAATCGAGACCACGTCAAGTAAGATCATATTAGTAAGTAAGACATACCTCTCTCCTCACTCCTGGTGCTTCTGGGGACATCTGCAATAAAGCTAACAAAATAAGCCAGGCAACATAAAATATAAACTTTAAAAAAAAAAAAAAAAAACGATGTGATCATCTAAGCCTCTGATTGCTGTGGTTATCTAACTGATTTGCGGTACTTGCATATTAAAGATCACTCCACCAGAACGGTGCGGATTGATATACCTGTGATAGGGCTGTGTGGGGCCCACAGAGATGTCCATGACAAATCCCTGTTTTTTAAAAGACCAAAATAGGATAGAATTCTAAATATTAGGCAGACATCTATGTATCTATCTTTTCCAATTTCAATTATAACAACAATTATGTGTATATGTAAACCCCAGAACCGAAATTGTTACACAGATACCTAGTCAGGTATCTTATTCTACATATCCCTATAGGGAATCATCGTGCTTGAATTTTTCATTGAATATATTGAATATAAAATCGAAATTTGAATATAGCATGACCTATGTTGCCTCAAGAAGAACTGCGATAAAAGATGGGATATGGGGATAGCTAGATAGCTATATCTAGCATGTACTTAATAATAAATACAATTTCCTTACACGCTTCAACCCTATTCTACTAATTTCTACAAACAAATGGGTAGAAATATCTCTCCTCTGCAAAACAATTAAATATCATAGGATATAATGGACTGGTTCGAAGATAATCCAAATCCTTTATTCAAAAGTTCAAAAGAGTTATTGATTTTTCAGAGTTTAAAGTTGTCGATCAGTACAATTTTCAGATAGGCCCAACACAATCTGGATCCCACAGCAATTAGGAATTCAGGATTTCAGATATTCAACAAGGCTTTAAAATACACTCCAAAGAATGAAAAAACACCAGGATCTTCTCTTACCTTAAGGAGCCTTCTAGCCTACGTCGTTTCAGCTTCCTACATTTCTGCAAAGGTTTCTACAATAAATCATATGAAAAGGTATTTCATTTATTGGGCAAAGTATATTCGTACACATAACCCAATAATGCCTCCAATGAGCCAAGCTGTTGGGCATTCTGGATGCCCAAAAACTACGATTTCAGGTATTCACTGAACTCAAGAAAAGAAAAGGACAAAAGAAGGAGATCAGATATACCCCTCTTACCTTTGTCGTACACAGGGGACTGGTTTCAGAAGTAGAAGAAGGATAGGCCATGACTTCCTTAGCTGGATTCCGATCCAGAGATGCGGGACTGGTTTCAAAAAAGGGATAGTCCATATCCGTAGAAGAATAGGCCATGACTTTCTTGGCTGGTGGATCTGCCAAGTCAGGAAACGGTGAATAGAGATGGGTGAGCACTAGGAATCCTAGCATATACACACACTCACAATTTTGTAAACTCCGATGTACCTCTTTTATAATAGGAGGGGGATGATCCCAACAGAAATCAACTCTGTTGGGCCCACCATGAAAACAAGCGGTTTATCCAAGCTGTCCATCTGTTTTTTCCAAGCTCATTTTAGGGGTTGAGCCAAAACCTCAAGTGGACCATACCACAGGAAAAAATTGGCCCCACAGTGATGTTTATTTGTCATCAACCTGGGAAAACACAAATATCAACTTGATCGAAAACTTGTGGCCCCTAAGATTTTTTTCAATGGTGGTAGACGTTCAATTCACACTGTTGAGCTTTGGATATTCTTCATCTTTTGGTTTAATACCTAAAATTATCGGTTAAACTGGATGGACAGAGTGGATAAAATACATAAATCATGGTGGACCCAACAGAGTTTACTGAGTTACTCGGTAAACAATCCGCTTCCATCCAAACAGGGATGATCATAACCATTCAAAGGTTGAAACTTTTTTTTAATGGGCATCTAACCCACACATAAGATTCTCTAGTGGGCCCAAGAATGACGGGTTGTTAGACAAGCGCAGCCGATGACCGTGGATTCAATCTCATGGCCCACGTGATGCCTATCACAAATTCATTGATAGCCATCCGATTTGCTAATGGAATTTTTGCCCTACTCATTATTTTATTTTAACCATCCATTTTATAGCCATTAAACGGATGAGGATTGCTTGATATGATCCATCCATAGTGTGCCCCACTATTTGGATGGTCCAAAGTATATTCCAACTCAGAACATTTTTGAAGTAATGGATAACTATTATAGGAGTCTAGCCCGTTAACCAAGCTAGCATATACCTGATTATATGTTAGAAATGATCACATACAACTAGTTCTAGATCTAGCTAGTTGGTGTGTGCTAACCAACCATGCTGTTTGTGCCCCATCCAACTCTTCTACATGGTTCCCCACAATGAAAATAGGATGCCTTGAAAATCACGCAGATCCAACATTAGATGGGACCCATGAGGTTTTTGGGTGGTTGTTCATTATTTTTTATAGTTTGGCTCACCTGACAGTTTGATTGACCTGATTTTGGGGGCCCCATTTTCATATTAGGACTACATTGCTAGATGAGTTGGATTTTATATGGATACCTTAGTTGGCCGCAAATAACTAATTGAGCATTACCACAATTCCGCTTTCCTAGTTTGGGCCATGCCTAGGGATGATCATAACTATTCAAGAGGTTGGCTCGGCCATTAAGATGAGGATCCCAACCATTCAATCTATGCATAGATAAGATCACAGAACATTCCAACTTTTCACATCCAAGTCATCATTATTCTAAAGGAGGTCCATCCATGGCCTTTGCATGGTGGGTCCTACCATCCGGAATAGGGCTTTTGCCTAATCTATTGACACTACCAAGATGGTGCTCTGTGAGCCCCACCATGATGTAGTACATGTTTTATCCACACCATCCATCCATTTTGCCAGCCCTAAAACAGGCAAATCCAAATCTCAGGTAGATCATACCACAGAAACAACGGTGATTGAACACCCACCATTAAAAACATCTTGGGAGCCACAAGTTTTGAATGAAGCTGATATTTGTGTTTTCCCATAATCTAGGTTCATGTAACCTATGATGGCAAATAAACATTAAAGTGGGCCATATAGGAAGTTTCTACTAGTAGGGGACGTTCAATCATCCTATTTCTTATAATATGGTTGACCCTTGAATTTTGGTTGGGCCCACCTTGATATGCATGTGAGATCCACTCCAACCATTTAGACGTGTAATCCCAAATTAGGCCTAGGTACAAAAAATAAGGTTGGCTTTCTCACCAGAGACACCTTGCTCTTCCATCGTTTTGGTAAGAAGTTCTTTAATGGGGACATCAGAGGACCTACATGGGTGTACCAGATACAGAAACTAATGCAGGACAATTAACCATTTGCTCTAAAAGCTCGAACTGTTAGAGCATGGTGAATTACTCCCTTTATCTCATAGCCCAGGCCCCACATCTCACGGGTTAGAACCTCGGCCGAACCCCCCTCGTGGGCCCCAAATCACATGGGTACCGCCTCACACGAGCCACCCACCCCGAGTGTGTCGCCGCATCCCACAGGCTACCCCACTCGAGCCCAGCCCAGTGTGAAATGCGTATTAATCACCCCCAATGAGGAGTCTCAAACACGAAACCTCCCTCGTGGGCCCCGCCCACCCCGAATGTGCCCCTGCATCCCACCGGCAACCCCACTCAAGCTCGGTGTGAAAATGCTCCTGCATTAATCACCCCCAATGAGGAGTCTCGAACACGAGACCTCCCGCTCTGATACCAATTTGATGCAAGACAATTAACCACTTGCTCTAAAAGCTCGAACTGTTAGAACATGGTGAATTAATCCCTTTATCTCATAGGCCCAGGCCCCACATCTCATGAGTTAAGACCTCGGCCCCCAAATCACATGGGTACCGCCTCACGCAAGCCACCCACCCCGAGTGTGTCCCCGCATCCCACAGGCTACCTCACTCGAGCCCGGTGTGAAATGCACATTAATCACCCCTGGTGAGGAGTCTCGAACACGAGACCTCCCTAGTGGGCCCCGCCTACCTCGAGTGTGCCCCCGCATCCCACAGGCAACCCCACTCGAGCCCGGTGTGAAAATGCCCCTGCATTAGAAACAACCACCCACATCAGCCAACTTTCTTTGTGGATGAGAGATGAGTTCTAGATAAGGCCCGCCAGGACATTTTGAAGACCCCATATGCATTGGACGTGCATCAGGCAAACCCCACCTTAGGATGATGTATATGGGCTGCATGAAATTTCTATTTCGTGTTGATTCGATCGTTGGATCTTGTTGATCAAGCCATCAGGCTACCAGATCTTTTAGATCTAGGCCCCTTGGACTCAAATCTTGCTTCTTTTTTTTTATGGTTTTTGTTATTTTTAGGAGTTATTTGATGGTTGAGATTGATAAAATATGTTTTAGTTTTCTTATTTTGGATGATGGGTCACTTTACTTAAGTGAGTGACATAGTTGTAATTATGCTGAATTTTAATTCCGAATTTTTTAATTATAAAACCATAAGGGGAGTAGAGTTCCAGCCCTAGTGGTGTTATTGAGAAGAAATAAAAAAGAGAGAAGCTCTCTTGTGTGAAAAAAATTTCGTCTTTATTTTCTAGGGTTTTGAAAAAAAAAAAAACCTCCCTTCCAATTAAATTGTGGAAGGGTAGAAGCTTGTTTGGTGGTGGATTCTATGGTACATCCTTCCTCTTCCTCTTCTTCGAAAGATATTCTCTTCTTCTCTTGTTTTCCTCTTTTCCCTTCTATTACAACCTTCTAAATCCTAGATCTTCAATTTCTTATTTTTCACAATTTCTAAAAACCCTAATTCCAAAATCCCCAATTCTCATGAACCCTAATTCTCCATATTTCAGATTTTTCCCTTCGTAACCCTAATCATAAAACCTACTAGTCATTCTCTTGAGTGTGAAACGTGCCTACACTAGACCGGGTCACCCTTGAACTATTTTATATTTTCGTACACCATGTATGTGAAAACCTAGGATCTTCATGTTATAAATCTGAATTTTTTAATCTATTATGAGGATATGCTTGATTTTACATGTTGATTGCTGAAATTAATGTGTAATTGATCTCTCATTATGCATCCTAGGATAGTTTCCATCATCCTGCATCATTCTTGAGATTTTTTTGGCTTTTGAAGGGGATTTAGAGGTTTGAGGGTTTTTATAGGATGGGTTGTCTGAAAGTGGCGAGAAACGTAACAAACTTCTTGATGATCTTCCCCATGTAACCAACATGGATGGAACACAAACCAAACTCCTAACTAACTGTGGGCCCACTGTGATGTATGTGCCATACATCCATGCGATCCATCAGTTTTGACAACTCATTTTAGTGCATGATCTCATCCAAATCTCAGGTGGACCACACGACAGGAAACATGGTGCTCGATCATTAAAAACTTCCTGTGGGCCACAAAACTATTGGATCAAGCTGATTTTGTGTGGTCCCCTCATCCAGGTCCTTGTGACCTTACTAACAGGTTGGATGGCAAATAAATGTTCCAGAGGGCCCCCATTAAGTTTTTAATGGTAGGTATTCATTCATCACTGATTCCCCTGGTGTGGTCCACTTGAAATTTGAATATGCTTCCTTTTATGGATCATGCCCTAAAATGATCCATCAAAGTGGATGGACATTGTGGATGTAAGGCACATACATAACAGTGGGCCCACAAAGATCCACTGACCGAGGATCCACTGGAGCTGCGTCCCTGAATTGGGACTTTAGATGATACTTCAATTTCACTTCAATGGGCCCACAGTTCAATGATCCAGTCTGTGCATGATGCACGGTTAAGAAAGGAGGAAGGGACGGAGAGAGAGACACCTTGGAGGCAGTGTTGTTGTTGTTCTCCAGCAGTGTTACTTCCAAATAGGGCTGTTCACGAGTCAAGCTAGCTCGAAAAGCTCACTCGACTCGGCTCGAGTAAGCTCGGATTGACTCGGCTTGAATGGCCAATTCGAGCCAAGCCAAGCTAATTATTTGAAGCTCGAGTTGAGTTCAAGCCAAGTTCGATCAGGGGGCATTTCAACTTGACTCGAAGCTCGAACTCGAGCTCGACTCGGCTCGATTAATAAATATATTAAATATTTTATATATATATATAAATTTTAAGTTTAAATTTTAAAATAAAAAAATAAAAATAAAAAACAAACCCTAGAGTCTCTACCCGACCGCACGCACCCCCTTCCCTTTCCCTTTCTTCTCTTTCTCTGCCCATTGCCAGCCGCACGCCCGCCCTGACCACCACCACCAGTTTTCATTTCAGCTCCACAATAGTATGATTTCAATCTCTTGAGATCTACTTCTTAGGCGAGAAACCCAAGAAATTCGAGATGGGTTCTTCTCAGATTTGTTAGAGCTTCAAGGAAATCCAATGATCTGATTGGCTAGAGCTCTTTACTTGGATTTCTGATCTGTGTTCTGCTCTGTTTCTTTTCTAGTACTTGGATTTCTATTGGTGGAAGAAGATCAAGAACAGATCGGTTCTTACAGGTTTCCTCATCCGATTCGAAGCTTTGTTTGGTTTTTTCATCGGGTTTTGCTTTGATTCTCTTAAGATTTTTGAATTTTTCATCAATGGAGGAGGATCAAGAACAGAATCCATTACTCTCTCACCCAACAAGCTCGAGCTCGACTCGAGGTAAACTCGACTCGACTCGAACCACTAGCTCGACTCGAACTCGACAGCTTTGGCAAACAAGCCAAGCTTCAATGTTGAGCTCGAGGCCAAGCTCGAGCTCGAGCTCGAACTCGAGTACATCATGGACAAGCCAAGCCAAGCTTGGCCCACCTCGACTCGACTCGGCTCGATGCCCACCTCTACTTCCAAAACATTTTTCTCAATTTTACCCTTGGGATTCTCTGCAATTCTTCCCAACTCCCTTACTTAGTTCCACCAGCTGCTCCCCCAACCTTCGTAGCTTCTGTAGCAAAGCTCCCACGACAAAGGGTATTTCAATCATCCAGGAAAGTATATTCATCCAGGCAGTAAAAGCTTGTACACATGCCACAATAATGCCTCAAATCAAACCGCTCAAATTATGGGCCACAGTACAGATTTAATATTTTAAAAAAATACTGATGTGATAATATAACCATCAAATCTGCCTATATATTTCATGTCTTTGTACAAATGCCCGGCATCGATTTTGAAATCCATTGACAGAGTTGGAAAGGATTTTTTATGGCACAGAAAGGAAAACAAAAAAATCCATTTGATGGAATGGAAGGAGGTGTGCAAACATGTTCAAGATGGGGGGGCTGGCATAAGAAATCTCAAAACTATGAATCATGCGCTTCTAGGTAAATGGCTTTGGAGGTTAGGAACTGAAAAAGGGGTGTTGTGGAACAGACTTATCAAGAGCAAATATGGAAGATCTGAGGGAGGTTGGTGGACAAAGGATTCATCAATCTATAGAGCTTCTGCAGTTTGGAAAGGTATTCTGTCTTCAAAATCAGAAGTGATTAAAGGTATAGGTATTACAATAGGTGAAGGTGATAAGATGCGCTTCTGGGAAGATATATGGGTGGGGGATTCTACCTTGAAAAGGGCTTTTCCAAATATTTTCTGTCTCTCTACTAATCAGTCAATCCGCGTGGCTGATTGTTTCTCCACCACAGGCTGTTAGATCGTGTGGAATCCCATATGCAGAAGGAATCTCCATGACTGGGAGATCAACGAATGTGCAGCCTTGCAACGACGCATCATCAGTTGCAAGATTGATCAGGACAAGGAAGATAGTCTGCACTGGAGGATCGACAAATCCGGATCTTTCATTGGAGATTCATTATTGTCCCTTTATCAGCCATATCTGGACAGAATTTCTGTCTCATTTTGAAATAGCTTGGTCTGCCCCAAATTCGACAGGTAGATTATTAAAGGCTTGGCATGGTATCTCGGTGGGCAAGAGAAGGACGAAGCTAATGTCCCTTCTTGTTGTCTGGTGGGCAGTTTGGGAAGAAAGAAATAGCTATGATAATCACTAACATATGTCTATGCTGTATGCAGGAGGCAGAATCAGTAAACCATCTTTTTGTCCACTGTCTGTTCATCAGCCAGGTGTGGACAGTGATTCTTCAAGCTTTCATGGTTGCTTGGTCCTTTCCTGAATCTTCTGAAAAGCTGTTATATTGCTGGCATGTGTCAAAGTTAGGAAAAGAAAAAACCACAATCTGGAAAATGTTCCTCTTGGTGGCCTGGTGGGCAGTTTGGGAAGAAAGAAATGGGAGATGTTTTGAGGATATATCCAACTCGGCAGCTGTTATAGTTCAGAGAGTTCAACAGTATGTAGTCGAGTGGGCAACTTTCTTTGTGAATTTTAAGGGATGTAATTTTCCTATTGTCGAAGGATAGCTTTCTCACTTCCTCAGCGAGATAATCCTTTTTCTGTAATCCCTTTCTCTTTAATCAAAATTTTGTTATTTCTCAAGTAAAAAAAATATATCTAACCATCTGATTTGTGGACAGTCCTAAAAAATTGAATGGTCTCAATTCAACAAACAAGTGTCAGCTAACCAGAGGTCAAATTTTTAGGTGCCTGCGTATCAATCACCACACTCCTATTGTCAGGTCACAGTGAGAACCTCCAATTTGACAATTGATTAGAGTAATTGACCTAGACCCATGTCTACAGGAATAGAAGAACTAGGGCAACTGGAAAATTAGGGAGGGGAAAGGAAAAGCAAGGTGTGAGTTTATGACGCAATGACTCGATTAGGTAAGGAAATCGTAAATGCTCTACCAAATCCAAACCTTTTTTATGTGTACGTGGAATCTGAATGGTGCATTTGGAGTGCCTTCCCATGCTCACCTTACATCCCAAGAATCATCCCAATCCAAAACTCAGGTGGGACAAAACACAGGGATCCACATACAATCACGCCTAAAACCTTTGTATTCACTTCTCCCTTCATCCTGGAGGGATGCATCTGATGACTGTGTTGGATGACATAATACAAAACAACGTTGATCCCACCTTCCAGCAGGAAGTTTCTATGGTGGGCATCCCCGTCCCCAATGTCCCCCATTTTTCCATTTGGTGTGGCCCCCCTCGGCCATTGATCAGACTGTATTTTAGGATCTAGACCAAACATGAGGGGGAGAACCTAGTGCACGGCGTGGATATACAATACATACATCAAGGTGGGCCCCACGGTCAGGGTAATACCCCTACGGTGTTACCCGGGTAACACCTAATCTGCTCTTCCCCCGAGAGTCTGTGTGCGCACATCACAAACAGGCCATGCCCCGAAAATCTCCTCCATCACCATTGATGGATTGTTCTTTTACCAGCTGAATTTCAGGCAGACCACTAATCAGATGGCTGAGATTATGTGATGGGAGAGAATTTTTACCAATCCCAATTCCAAAACGCTAATTGCAATTGCACTTCAAAACGAAAAACTGTAAATTCCAATTACGAAAGATAAAACCCTAATTCCTTTCCCAAAAGAAAATCCATAATTTCAAATCTCCAATCCAAGAATGTAAATAAGATGAAGAACCAAAAAATATCAATCCAGGGCGGAAACCCTACCTGTCAGATGCAGAGGTATGATGAGTGCTTCGTCACTCCAGCAGGGAGAGATGAGAGAGATAAGGTGTTATAAATATATTGATTTTAATATATATTTTAATAATATATTATAATAAAGTATTGAAAAAAAAAAATGTTTGAAAAAACAAGTTTTTCAAGATTTTGGGAATAGTTCCACGTGGGAAAGAAAAGAGAAAGAAATCTGGTTTAAATGGGCTACGTAGTCGGATATAGACCTTGCAGTGCGAAGATGGAACAGAATCAGGAGTGCGAGGGCGTGGGCATGTGAGACAGTGTGGCTGTAGAGGCGCTAATGGTGCACTTTGCACTTCACACGTGCGTATCGTGTCGCAGAGGCTCGCTCCCTTCGCCATATAACGGCTAGTTTCCAACAGCCATATAACGGCTAGTTTCTCCAACAGCTAGAAAACGGTCATGGAATTTAATTCCCTGGACCATAAACCCCAGCCATCATAGCCTATAAAAGGAGGATCTGGAGCTAACCCATATGAACAGAGACAAACCCCTCTCCACTCATATAATATTAAGTATTTCTAATAACATAGCAAGGCTCAAACCTTAGCTTGAAGAATAGACCGGTGTGGTCGTCCCATTCAACCGAACCGAGGTGACGAATTGAGCCCGACCGCGGTGGTCAAATTCATTTTTTTTTCTTTCTTTTTCTTTCTTTGGGATTTTTCTCTTATATTGTAATATTGCCAGAAAGTGTGTAAAAGTGTTCCATTTGGTGGGCCTTTGTGTTCATTGAAGAGACCCACACCAGCTTGTCGTATCAGGCCAGAAGCAATTTGCTGTAACTATCAAAGATACTCAATCTACTTGAGTAGGGGCAAATAACGCTTTAAGGACAACGTTTCAAACATGCTTCAGCCTGTCCTTAGTTCTGATCGTAGTGATTTTTGGTTTCCATATTATACAGATATTACATTAATCTGTATAAAATTCTCAACATAAGGCGGGAGAGAGAGAGAGGAAGGGGTCGGGGTTGTGCAGAGAGAGAGAGAGATGACGGTGAGGAATCCAGGAGGAGGAAGTGAGAGACGTAGAGAATGAGAAGAAACTGATAAGTTTGGGGCTTTTCGTCCGCTCGAGTACAATCGCGGGCTATGGCCACCCGTTAGTTGTGTCGAGACAGGCCACGAGAGAGGGAGAGAACCGTCAGAGAGGCAGATGCGCATGAAAGGACGCAGATTGGCTAGTGTAGATACGTCTCATGCGAAGACGAGCGCCGACGCTCCTGGAGCTCTAATCTGTTCGTTGGGCCCACGATAACGTTTATTTTCCATCCAATCTGTTCATAAGGTCACAAATACATGTACAAAGAGTAAAAACAAATTTCATATTGATCCGACCCCAGAATGGTATCAATGGTAGACGTTCAATCCCCCATTGCTTTTTTCGGTGTGGTCCATTTTATTTTCAGATCTGTCTTGTGTTACGGGTCAAGCCTTAAGACGAGCCTGCCAAATGGATGGACAGTTTGGATATAACACATACCTCATGATCGGACCCACAAAACTTACCACGTCAATACACCAACCAATCCTCTCAGCCTTCCGCAGGAACTGTTCCCAGGGATTCGGTGAGGGCTCGCTGCGATGTTTGTTTCAAAGTCACTGTGTGCATCCGGTTTTCGAGCTCATTTTATAACATGGCAAAAAATGAGACGGTTTTAAAACTCAAGTGAGGCACGTGAGAGGAAATAGTGGAGATTTAGTGACTACAGTTGAAACATTTATATGACCACAAAAGTTTTGTGTCTGTTTAAGTTCACGATGTTTTCACTTCATCTCAGTGAAAATAACATTATAAACGGTTTGGATTGAATATAAACGTCGAGGTGGAGCTTAGGAAGGTTTCAATGGTAGGCATTACTTTTCCCACTATTTCATCTAGTATATCCCACTTAACGGTTGGATCCTCCTTAGTTTTGGTCACTTGTCGTAAAATTAGCTTGAAAAATGGATGGATGGGTTAGATTTGTCACAAACATCACAGTGGACCCCACCCTAAATCCTTGCACAGGAAGTTCCTGCGCAAGGATTAAGGGGGTTCCACTGTGATGTTTGTGAGAAATCCATCAGTCCATTCATTTTTCGAGATTATTTTAGAATATGGGACCAAAAATGAATAGGATACAAAACTTAAAAGGGCTGCAAGAGAGGAAATAGTGGAGATTTAGTGACCACCATTGAAACATTAATATGACCACAAAAGTTTTGTGTCGGTTTAAGTTCTTGGTGTTTTCACTTCATCTCAGTCAAAATGACCTTACAAATGGTTTGGATGGAATACAAACATCAAGGTGGAGCTTAGGAAGGTTTCAACGGTAGGAATTCATTTCCCCGCTATTTCATCTCGAATGACCCACTTAAGTTTTGGATCGTACTCATTTTTAGTCGCATGTCTTAAAATGATCTTGAAAAATAAATGGACGGGTTGGATTTCTCACAAACATCATAATGGGCCTCACCCTGAATCCTTGCGCAGGAACTTCCTCGAAAGGCTTTAGCAGGAAATCCAAGGCTGAGACCCCAAATTCCAGCCCTAACGTCCGTGAGCGTCTGATGCTCGCTGCACTCTCGCACGTGCCTTCCACTCTCACTCTCACCCATTTCGCTGATTCTAAGTATCTCCCAGGGCAAGTATATTTGATTGTGGATGATGATCTACACATTTTTAACGATCCGATCGCTCATATATTGATCCAGGCCAATTCGATTGTCAGAAGTGTTCTAATCCAGCCCAAGTGCATTTGGGCAATCGGCTTCAAAATTTCATAGTCCAATTAATGTAATTGAGCTTTAGATCATTCCAGAATAAGTTGTGGGTCTAATGAATAATAGATCCGAAGATCTAGATGCTAATACCAGCAATATACATTTCAAATATTGTGACAGGATGTCATAAGCAATTTTGTATTGTTTAGATTTTCAAAATTGAATACGTCCACGACACATTAGCCCACCTTTGATTTAGACCGTAGGCCCCACCTTAAAAGTGGATCATCCTTTATTACTATCGGGTTGAACTTTGATGTGGACCATATATTATGTGGGCCCTCAATGACATGTGATCATCATGTGAAGCCCACATTTTATGTGGTCTGTCTGTTGTTTGAGCCCCACCTTCCACCTGGACAATCAATCATAAGGGGTCTCATTTGACGTGAACTAGAGAGAACCTCATTCACGTGGTGAGAGAAGTAAAAAAGTTAAAAGATTTTATCACATAAATTACTTTTAGTATAATACTATTTGTTAATGCAGAAATCTGGTCGATCCTTTTTCACCTCCTGCTAATTAGAGTACCTGTGATTTATTATAAAATAAGAGAAAACACCGAGGGCGCCAGTTAAAGCTAGGGACCCTCTGATGCCTAAGTCAGGGTAGGTCCGCAGAATGAGTAGAAGAATGGGATCGGTTGTGTATACCTTTACTCATGGCAGCGGGTGTATTTATAGGTTTTTAAGGGTGGTAGCATAGATGGCAATGCCTCTTGGATGGTGATTGCGTATTACGGAAGAAATCTTCTTCCAGATGCGTCATGGTTATCTCTCTGAAATCCACAATGAAGATCTTATCCCAATATATTCTAAGTATATTTTTATTCCGAGCCGGGGTTGGTACCAAGGCCGAGGTCGGTATCATCTTTAGTCAACGCCGACCTCTAAGGCCAAGGTTGATACCCGATGCTAAGGTGATTTTTTGACCCTTAAGCAATCCATGGTCTTCGAGTTTGTACATCTAGTCAGTCAATTTTTACCCATAATACTATTTATTAAACTTATATATTTGTTTTATTTTTACACATTCATGCATGACACTGAGATTTCACTACAATGGGTGCTTGAACCCATGATAAAAGTAACTTATTTGGTAATGTTGATGCATAAATCCGGGTAGCCTTCCCTTGACCTTCAAGTACCTGTATAAAGAGCGAACAAAGGAGACCCTAGCTACAGTAGGGGACCCTCTGATGCCTAAGTGAGGTAGGGAATATGGGTCTGGTTGTGAGTAGGGTTTTAGGCTTTAGATTGTGTGTGTGTACCACCTCAAACTTTTCAATACCCGAGTAATAAAAGTCCTCGAGTGTTACCATAAAATTTAACTTAG
Source organism: Magnolia changhungtana (assembly GCA_030180095.1). Lineage (NCBI taxonomy): Eukaryota > Viridiplantae > Streptophyta > Magnoliopsida > Magnoliales > Magnoliaceae > Magnolia > Magnolia changhungtana. The sequence continues at coordinate 10,096,243 of JASAUF010000188.1, forward strand.
TTATACATGTGTACGATACTAATCTAGCTATCTTAACCTTAGATCTATTCTCCAACATGAATCTGACCATTGGGAATAATATTCATCTATAGATCAAGACATTCAACCGTTGATTTTAAGACAAGACCATCATATATCTAAGTATTCTAATATATCCATCATAACCAATCGTTAAGTCAACTACTTACTACTAAGGATATCCGACCGTCCACTCTAATTTTGGACCACCCGATCATAGTAAACTAACCACTTGATCTTTATATCCGTTTGCACATTCATCGAATTGAGATTTGATCCATTCATCTTGTTCACCACCTATAAATACGCTTAACCCACCATCAAAACTACAATATGAGAAACTTACACATGTGAACAAGTCACTTGAATCTAATGGTATACATGTTCTGCCTCTTGATCACTCCAAAAAGCCACTTGTGATCACCTGTTTACAAAACTGACTGTATGCCCACTTACATACATGATAAGAGTACTAACCATCAATTTTTTCTATTTTTAACATGTCATCTGACCATCCATTATATTGGTTGATATATGTACATTTCCTTAATTAATTTAGTGAATAATTCTTTATTCATAATGATTTAGATATAAGTTCTTTTGTAATAATTACTTAGAAGCGTGCTTATAACCATGTAGAACCATTAGATTTTTCAAAACTCTCATATCAGTAATAATTACAAAAATGTCATTAACCTAAACCTTTGAATTATAGATCACATGGTTCTCACGATCCGTTTGATGTGAAACTTTATATCATGCTTATGTATTATAAATTAACCATATACGTCAAATTTTAGCCCTTAGATCATTATCAAAGTAGCCCAATTGAGAAATCATCCTCTTAACCATTGATTTTAGTGTCCATCGAGTGAAGAAACCTCGTGGGTAGTCGTAGTAAGATATTTTCCTTCATATGAATGATTTAGATTGCACATAATATGGACCAAGTATGAAATATGAAGACTCCACTTTGGTAGGCTTTGCATTATGCACGAAATTATCCTTTCAAGACTTATCAACTCCTTATAAATTTGAATTTTTCGATTTAAACACTTCTTGTCGTTCATCGCAACTCGAATTTGGACCAAGTTTTGGTCTCATATGACTACGAGGTATACAAAATTTAGACCTCGATCTATGATCTTAAACCGTTGAGTGCCGAAGCTAGATCCTTCCTTTTTGTGCAAAAGGTGAAATTTTAAATTTAATCTTTTTTCACCATTGATCAACCACCAACTTTTGTCCAACCGTTTGCCTATCCTGACTACAAAACTCTTTCAAAATTAGGCCCTGATCATTAAGGTATTCTCACCCTTGCAGGTTGTAAATAATCTCATAGAGTATGAGGCGAGAGTGTATGATGTACCTCATTTTCATCATGGGCCTCCTCAACTGATCAGTGTTAAGGTTGATTTACAGCCATCTCTTCTATTAACTCAGAGGATCTTAGGTGGTGTCAATTTGGTGATGGATAGGCAACCCTTCAACTAATCCTCCTTGACTCAAGAGACGGAGAGTGTTATCATAAACCTACTTGGGCATGAAACACTCAAAGCCCTCAAATTCTAAACAGCTAATTACCTAAGAAAAAGAAAATTAAAGTGAATAAGGAATTTAGAAAGATAAGAGAGAATTGGAGAGAGGTAACCGAATTGAAGTTACAATGTTAGGATTTTACAAAATAGAAAACAAAGTTTCTAAAAATAAATTTAGAAAATCTTAACCTAAAAACACAACAGAAATTAACCCTAATCTTAACTTAATTTCAATGCTAATTAATCTCAGAAAAACGTAGTCGTAGTCTCCGACAATAGCGCCAAAAACTTGTTCACAACCCCAAGTGCAGGGTCGCAATGTAGTAATAACTTAGTGAGACTGAGGTCGAATCCACATGGACTAAACTTGCACGTATTCTGAAAATAACTAGAACAAAATCTAAATTGAAATCTGGGAGAGTTGAGAGTAATTGAGAATAAATTATCAATTAAAAAGGAAACTAGAGCGCCGAGGATTCACTCGTAGCTATTAGAATGCTACCTTACTTGATTCAAAAAAAACATAACTAGAATTGGAGTCATATCCTCTCCAATTGGAAGATAAAATAGTTGAAATAAAATTTGAACTTCTCATTGAATTAGTTCAAACATAAAAAACCATTGTTGTAATGATTGGAAGGGAATTCAACCATCTACCATGCCCAGGAGATGATGGTGAATCACGAATTTTACCAATCTTAACAATATCAAAACTGATAAGAAAATATTCAAGGTTATTACAGCATCTATTATAATTTGAGTCACGATAAATCATATAAAAATAGAAATATTTCTTAATTCAAACTAGGAATCAATGAAGTTCAACATAAATATGAATCAAAGCAAGATAAACATCTCAACAAACTACTAACTTCACATCTTACCCCTAATTAAGAGGTTTAACTAACCATCAGCATGATTAAAACTAAATCTCTTAAACAAAACATGAAAAATAAACTAAGGAATAAGAAGAAAAACTCTTAGGAGGCTGGTCTACCATTTTGCTCAGCTCCTTGAACCTTAATTCGTGTTTAGAACTCCTTAAAGATCCCATATTTATAAGCTTTGTTCGGCCAACTTTGAAAACCCTCTCAAATTTATGCGGCAGAATAATGCTTCGGTCGGACCGAAGTCGAGTTCAAATTGTGATCGTGAAAGGATGATCAATAAATGTCTCAGAGGGGGGGTGAATAAGAGAATGCCAAAGATTTCGATACAATGCGGAATAATAAAACAAAAATACTCAATTGCTTAGAGTATTGAATTCTTGATATCAAATAGTTCATAAGACAACTTTTACCTAAAAGATTTAGGCAGGACAAGCTTATTTCACGACGTCTTTGAAATCAAAATATCAAACTTAACAAGAGCTAAACCATCACAAAACAAGCATATAAATTATAAAAACAATCACCACAATACATAAAGGAATTATAGTGATTCGGTGCTTAAACTCACACCTACTCCACTCTCAAAATTACTATTCTTGTGATTTTGGATTTCACTATTTCAAGGTTTTTCCAAGATCACCTTAACAATCTGATACAGTTCTTATGATTTTCACAGTCTATCACAACAAAACTCACTTGTGATTTTTCATGAGATTACCACAAACAAACCTGTTGAGATTTTCGGGCTATCTCAGAAAAATCCAAAAAGAAATATAGTAAATACAATATTTATCTTCGATTAGCATGTCGAAGACGTGACTATAGATTGGTTACAGCGATCTTTTTTCTTGGGATATTTGGTGAAGTCGTGTATGAGTTCAATCCAAAAAGAATATAGAAATCTAATGTGTTTTTTAATATATAAACAAAAACCTTGTAGCTACAAATTCTATTCTTTTAAATTTCAAATAGAGTATGGATTACTCTATTAAAAATGATTAAACTATCTAGAGAGAGAGAGAATAAAATAAGCTAAACAAATAATAGAATTACCGCACAAATAGCTTAAGAAAAGTCTGAATTTCTCTCTTGATTAAAAAGATTTTCTTACTGATTTTTGTTGTAAAAATGAATGAGAGAAGGTCTCTGTGTATAGCCAAAGGATTTAGAAGTTTGACTGGCCCGAGTGTTGGTTGGGCTAGTCGAATTCCAACGATTTCATTCTGACGGCACTCGGATTTCGCGGGATATGATCTTTCAAAAATTCGGTTGGCCCATGTTAGAATTCAGCTTGCCAAATACAAGCTTTGGCTGGCCCAATCTCTCTGAAATCAAAAGTATTGCATTGATGAAAACTTGACCGAACATACTTCGGGCTAGCCGACTGGTCATGTTCGGCTGGCTGAACCCAAGGTTGGGTTGGGCAAACATGCTGGGGAAAATTTATACATTATGTAAACTTGCCCGAATTATGTTAGGTTAGCCAAAGGTAATTAGGCTGGCTGAATCATATGTTGGGCTAGCCCAACTAGAGTGTATTTTACATGAAATAATTTTCAATATAATGCTATGTGAAATACACCTAACCTAGGGTCAATTTAAGGTTTATATCATCTGATGGTTGACTTATACGAAGAGTTCTAATCTCTGAATCATGTCCTGTTTATACCTTGAGATGTTAAGTCTTCCCTAAGATGCTTGATCGAGTCGATAACATATCTTCATGAGTTGTCGAAGAGTATCTTCATGAGAGCTTGTGTTCCTTTCAGGACTACAAATTTTGACAAACTTATTTGTGCTTATAATGTTCAATATAATGCTATGTGAAATACACCTAACCTAGGGTCAATCTAAGGTTTATATCACCTGAGGGTTGACTTATACGAAGAGTTCTGATCTCTGAATCATGTCCTGTTTATACCTTGAGATGTTGAGTCTTTCGTAAGATGCTTGATCGAGTCGATAACATATCTTCACGAGTTGTCGAAAAGTATCTTCATGAGAGCTTGTGTTCCTTTCAGGACTACAAAATTTGACAAACTTAATTGTGCTTAAATATAAGCACTTACAGATTGGATTCTGTCTTCAATGGTTGCCCGATTTCGGTCAAACCGAACTTGGGTTCAATGAAGCGGAACTTAAGTTTCAGTCCTACTGAATTAAGTCCTTTCAGTGTTAGAGCTTTTTGTGCACTTTCGGTGGCACTGAATCTTTCATTCGGTCGAACCGAATTACCCTTCAATCGAATTGAATTATCCATGAATTTCATTTTTGATTACTAGACTGTTTTATGCGATTTCGGTCGGACCGAACTTGGTTTCCGTCGAATTGAACTCATCTGTTTTCTGCTGCGAATTAAGCAATCTTCTTCAATCTTTTCTTCATCCTTTGTACTTGGTTTCCTTGTATCTTCGGCATGTGAATTTGTAACACCCCGTACTTTCCAGTACTCGGGTGTTACCATAAGAATCTGAATCAGTTTACATGTATTTGATAAACACAGTAGCTTTCCTCATACATCGACACCTAGTGATCCTCAAATCATCCATTTCAACCGTTCAGAACAACATTTGTTCGTACGACAAGCCGTCCACCCGATTGATTCCAAATTAGTCCATCATAGCTTCTGAAACGTTGATCTTAGGATCTCAATGACTTCAATAAATCAAAATTTTTAGGTGTAATTGATGATTTATTTATCATATAGAGATGTATAAAAATGTATTGAAATAGGGTGATATGTGCATACTTAATGTATATGAAATATTACGAAAAATAATATTATATTAAATAAACATAAAGAGTGAAAATTTTACAATGTATAATTGAACTATAAATATTAATGTAGCAGTAAAATATCTTGTATAAATATGTATACAAAAGATTATTAGATATTTTAATAAAGTTGTAAATTGTTTAACAATGCAATTTTAAATATGGTGTTGTACAATTTCCAATTCATATATTTGCATAGTATGATATTATATATTATGAATTATACACTAGTAAAGGTGTGGTCAATAGCATGTATATAGTAGCATGTTAATATTAAAATTATATTTATATAATTGTAAATTGTTTTAATTAATGTAATTATAAGTAATGTACAATAGTAATAAATTTTATATTAATTGGCCAGTAATATGTGGTGGAAACCTCACAAATGGCCCCTTAGGATCTTCTAACCGTTGACGCTCAATCTTGGGCTGATCTGACCCTCAGATCAATGGTAAACCACCGTTGGAGCTAGGAATCAATCCGTATGGCCCACCCGGACCTTGGATCTTCCCCACCCTTGGTAAAGGGCTATAGCAGGACCCACCAAATAGAATGGACGGTGTGGATTTCTCTAAAACCTCAGGTGGGCCCCACACGAGGTGCGAGTGCACCTAGTGCAACCGTACCCGCCGTGCTCGGGGCGTGCCAGCTTGGTCAGCAGCGGCTGACCCGTGCTTCTCCAGAAAAGGAAAGTTCCCCTTTCTTTCGGCGTTTGTAGCAGTGGGACATGCGTCCCCTGTTTTTATCACGGCCCACCAGTGGGACCCATATTCATAATCCGAACCATTCATCGTGGCCAGAGGAAGGTTCTGAACAAACCCTATATAGTTTCATTTGCCGCAGTGCACCTACCTACACACGAGAACTGACACAAGCGTGACCTGAAAACACAATTTCCAGAAACGGAAACTGTCTTCCATGCAACTCGTCGGCGATCCGCGTGAGCAAGCAGAAGCTCATCTAGACTGTCTCGAATGGAGTGATCTGGACCGTCCCAGGCTGGTTTTTCTTTTTAAAAAAAGGAGAGAATGGGAGAGAGAAAGAAGATCAGCCACAGCCTTCCACCTCCAGACCCACCAAAAAAACCTCCTCCAAGCTTACAAGGGTCCATATGGACCGTCCGGAAGAATCGGATTGGTGGAAGAAGTTCCATTTTCAAAAACGCCATTAATGGCGGGTCATCTTCCCTGGTCAAAATGGCACCAAATCTGATTCGAGTCAGACGATTATAATTGGGACCGAGCTTCATGAAAGCCTAGGAAGAAGAGAGAGAGAAGGAAATAAAAGGCAGAAAGAAAAAGAAAAAAAATAAAGAGATGGAGCAGACAGCTGCTGCCCGCTGCCGTCGCACCACACCCAAACTCAGTCCGAGTTCGAGACGAGTTCAGTCAGGTTTGGGCCTGAGTTCCGACCTGCTGTTGCTGGCCAAAGGGAGAGAGTGAAGAGAGAAAGAGAAAATGGAAAGAAAAGAGAGAGAGAGAGAGAGAGAGAGAGAGAGAGAGAGAGAGAGAGAGAGAGAGAGAGAGAGAGAGAGAGAGAGCGGGTGCAGTTCGTGCACCAACTCAGCCCGACTAGGCTGCTGGTGCAACTCACCCGAGCTTACTCAGGTGCGGATTTTAAGCCCCTTGTTGCTGGCTCATTACACCAGGAGGTCGGGTTTCCAACAGTCAGTAACTGCCGCATTAGGTCGAGATAGCTCGCCCTCAATCGTGGAAGTGAACTCAAGTCCCTAGCTGAACTCAACAACTTGATTCCACTCAACCTGCCGTAGCAACAACTATAACCAGAAGCATGAGCACCGCCTCAGCTCAGGTGAGACCATCTTGCCACATTCGAGTTCTCTTAAATGAAAACCTGACTCAAACATCACCACTACAACCCCCATGGGTTGCTGTCAGATTGGCTCGACTCACTGAGTCGACTCTCACGATCACAGCTGCACCTAGCCAAGCCAAACAGGAATGATAGAGGAAGTAGATGTCCTGCAACATCACGGTGGCCCTATTGGGTTTTGTTTCATGGCTCCGTATCTCCCTTCATTCATGTTCAAAGGCATACCTATTATCTTCTGATTTATCAAATTTGTAAAATGAGACCCTTCATGCAATAATCCAAACCATTGAACTGATAGTACTTACAGTGAATGGACCATGCCCTGGGCATCATTCTTGTATTCATTATAAGTGCTACAAATCAAAGGGCTAGGATTTTCTTTGGGCAAAGCCAACATTCCAGATGCATCCCAGGGTGCCCACGGTCCACATCACATGTAGCAAAACAGCAAACGGCTAAGAAAGGTATGGAAATGAGTAGCTCAGTTAAATCCCTTAATCAAGTTCATTATCAAGCTTGGAAGCATCTAAACCAACAAGTAATTGGGGCTGGGCAACTTCCAACCTTGCATTTAAATTTATCTTAAACATGAGTAGCTAGCATGCTGTAGGTCCAAATCCCACGTAGGACACTGAGTTCCCGGGTTAGTAATAACTATAAACTAGCCCGAGATAGAGTAGCTCTCCCTTCCCATATTAGACTACCCTACACTATTAGTTTCATTACCATGAATATGCTAATTATTAAGCAGGAATGGCCATTAGTAACTTATCTATATCGATATCGGTTATTACATATAAAATAATATCATTACTGAATACTAGTGTATTGCCTTGTCACTCTTAAATGTTATCATTAATAGTATGTCATAATATTAGTTATCATCATAACAATTGTTATTACTACGTTAGCCAATATGAATAATAATACTAATGCTAATAGCCATTTTGTAATTATTAAATTTGCATCATAGTTAATGGTACACCAACTAAAGTTCAAAATCCTAAATCTAAGCCTAGAACTAAAACCCTGGGATGAAATCCAAATTCTATATTAAAACCCTAAAATAAAAATAATCAAAACCCTATGTTGTATAAATCTTAGATCTAACTGTATAACTTTACAATTTATGATAGGGTTTGATTCTAAGGAAACACGCAGGTAGGTGATTCGAACTATGAGGTGATGATTCTTCCCCTTGAGCTTTCCATTTTCCCATGAGCTTAAGTTATAGTCTTCATTATCTATTTTAATTGATAATTGATATCTCCATCTTATAAATCACATGTGTTAATTGTTGGAATTAAATTGTTTGATCACATGTTTAATATTTATTCTGCATATCTTCTTATGCTTATGGATTACTTGTGGATTGCTTCTGGAATTTAAACTGGTACATCAGTGGAAAACTCTCACTTATAAATGTACACCCATACTTGGGATGTAATTTGATTGATTGCGACTATAATGGACATTCGACTTAATGGTTATTGAATTGTGGTTTAAATTGACCATTGATGTGAGCTTACCATCAAGAGTTGTTGCATCTAATGGTTTTCAAGGATGGTATTTTATCGCATGGTTTTGATACTCGCCCTATGTAGCCTATTTTGATAATTGCCCTATGTAGCTTTGTTCTGGTATTTTTCCTATATGGGTTCGATGTTTTATATCGTGTAACTACACGATGGTAAGCCCCATATACTGTAACATGATTGGCCACTAGTCAACGGGTTTTCATTAAATATCCTAAGATGGTAGTCTCACGAGCCGGGGATGGTGGTATGGGACCTATGCCCGAGCTGTCGACCTATGCTGGTGACGAGCCCCCGTAGTGACCTTGAGCTTATTTAAATTGGCTGATTATAACTGGACTAATAATGGTTTGGCTAATCATGCATCCATGACATATTCGCGATGACGGGTGGCTAATTCTGTATGTTGTAGCACGTGCCCTTAGGATCATCAGGGTATCGTTTCGCTAGCTCCCAGACCACAGACTATCGATCTATTGTTCCGACTGGCTGATTTTTCCAGGTCGATGATTTCATGGGTGACGAGCACATTGTCTGCATGGATGAGCATCCCCGATGCGATGATTGCATTCACTCATACATGCATCTAATAAGACCTGCATCATGTATTGTTTTGTATGCTTTGCTTTATAAAAATGCTTACCTAATGCGACAGTGTGTAATCTTGAGGGGAATTCACACTGAGTTGGCCATTCATCCATCAAGTATATAACCGTACAGGTAGAACAGGTGGCCCAGGTGGCATTCAGTTTCAGGCTGGTGAGGAGCTGAGTACAAGTGTCAGGGGTGTATAACTGTATTGCCACGAGGTGTTGCGTGATCTTGCGACTCAGATTTTATATGCGTTTTGTTGTCTCTCTTGTATAAACTGTGAAATCCATGTATTTGTTAATTCAGATACATGGGTTTGTATAAGTCATTATGAGCACTCTCTTGTATATTATAAATGTAATCGAAATTTTTCTTTATATTGATTTGTCCATTCTACACTTATCTGCTAACTCTGATGCAAAAAAAAAAAAAAAAAAAAAAAAAAAAAGGTTCTCTTTAAGATTAACAGTCGGGTTTTTGGAAAACGGGTCATGTACTCGGGTCCTGAAAAGTCGGGGCGTTACAAAATTCTCTACTCTTGGTCTCCTAAAATCCATCCCTTGCCTTGGTAATTCTTGAGCATCAAATCCATGCTTTTAACATTCTTTTCAATCCAAGCTCTCAGACTCACCTCACAATACAAACATATATAAAATATACACATTAAGCATTATCATGTTCATAAAATTAAGATATAACCAAGGGAAAATATACAATATTTGACCCTCAACAATGAGGAGCAGGGGGGTTGAGAAGGGAATAAATGTTGCACGATGTTTATGCATTGATTTGATGAAACTAATGGAGGCTTGAATGGTTGGATAACGGTAGTGTCGTAAGGCTAGATTAAGTGGCTCGGATTTGAACATAGGTGACTCAGGAGGCTTAGACTCCGAATAGGCTAGGCAAGACAAGGGTTAGGCTCTCTCATTCTCACTATGACTATCCTTAGTGGAAGGATGTGTAAATGGCTAAGGCTAAGGGACCTCTAGGTGAGAAGAGATGCTTCCTGAATCGGATAGGTGCTTGAAATGAGAAGGGGAGGAGGCTATTTATAGCCTCCTCAACCTAGTTTTCAGGTAATTTTTGGTGATTCTAAGGGCAAAAGGTATTTGAAGGGTTACGATTGGAGATTGCAACATGGCATCATCTCATAGGTTAGATGAGGTGGTAAAAGGATAATTTTGGGTAAGGTGATGAGCATCGAAGTAAATATACCTCAACTGCATACTTAAGGTTTGAAAAATGAGAGTTCCACATGCTTAAGGGATGCTGTCCCAAAGAGGGAGAGTGCAACACAGCCGATGGAAACCTGGCTGTTGTCGGTCCCCACTTGGACTCCCTGTTTTGGCAGGCATCATCCTTTGAGTGTGTGGAGACTTTACTATGAGGGTTGCTACTTTGAGGTTTCGACCATTTCTCCGATTGGGCTTAGTTTTAGGTTTGGGTCCGGGCTTAGTTTTGGGCTTAACTAGGTGAGTTGACTAGGTTGTGGGGATGGGTAGGCTAACTGAGTGACATTACTCACTGAGTTGACTCAAGGCTCTAGGGTTTTAGGTTCTTAGGGTATAGGGTTTGGCTGACAGGGTTGACTGGGTTGAATGTGTTGAATGGGCTAAGGTTAGGGTTTAGGATTGGGGTTCCTAGGGTTTAGGCTTCTAAGGTTAGGGTTTAAGATCGAAATCATGTTATTCGTTCATCCGTTTAAACTCTATCAACTTATCAGCCTGGGGTGGGGTGACTACAACTGTCCATCATGTAGGGCCACTTTGATATGGGTCATCCATCATGTGGGGCCCATGTTCACTATCCACTGCCCATAATGTAGAGCCCACCTTTGATGTGGACAATCCATCGTGTAGGCCCCACCTTTAAAGTTGTAATGTCTCGAATTTCGTAACCCGAGTTTAGTACTCGTTTTTCGAAATCTCGAGTGTTAACCTTTACCGATAGCCCACATTTTACAATATAATTTTTTAAAGTAACCATCGCAGTGGAAGAAAAACATAGCAAGATAGATACTCACCCCTTGTTAACTGGATCGAAATCGACTCAGAAATGGGTCAAATTGGACATACTTGGTGGAACTCAGCGAGTCAACTCAGTAGTGACCCGGTTTCACCCAAACGCAAGACTTCCCTCTTCAATCTTCTTCTTTTAACTTCTGGTCTCGACCAGAGTAACCTTAGGATAGAAAGATTACAACCCATCTAAATTTGGACCAGGTCAGCCCCGGCAACAAACGACTCATCAACACATCTACAACTCGGTAAGACCAAATTGAGAGATTTTGTCTCTCCTACTTTTTTTTCTCTTGTCTTTCTTTCTTATTCTTTCATTGTTCTTTCCTTCCTTCGCATGCACATCCAGATAGAGTTTTCAAAGATTCCAGGGGTTTTCTTACATAATGGATAGTGACGAATTAACACAGTGTGCCATAGACGTGCGAGAACTACTTTTGGTTGTTGTCATCGATCGAAACTTGCCTTTCATAGTGTGGACGTCGGATCCCGGATGGAATTGACTCGCTTCCATGGGAGCCTCTTTTGAGGACTTTAGGTTGTAATTAAGAGTATTATGTTTGACCAGAGTCATCACTAGCCAATTTTTTCGTTCCCACAGTCGGCTATACCCTATAGAAACGTTAGGAGAGAGGATCCACAAATTCTTAATCCTAAATTGATTCTATGGTCTATCGTTAGAGATTGTGAGTAAGGGACCGCGATTACAGAGTGGGAGGGTGTTAAGCACCCACTCTTCCCGTACTGATATATGGTCTCTACTTCATAAGATTTGACTACTCTTCAGGATTAAGGATTAGTTCTCATAGGCAAATGGTATATAGGATGCAATGCATGTGACTAAGTGTGAACTAATTGAAATGGTTTCTAATGGGTATGATCTAATTATATTGGCAAACCGTAAAGCATATTCCTGAGTAGATTTGGTGCAACTGTGTGTTAAATGTGGATGAGATGAGTGTGGCATGACGTAAATTATTGGATTAGATGAAACTTAATTAAAGATTGAACGGTTGGATGGACGGTAATGTCGCAAGGGTTGGATTGAGAGGCTTGGATTGAGATCTTGATAGCTCAAGAGGTTATAAGTTAGGCTGGACTAAGCTTGACCCGAGCTATACTCTTTCCTATAGTTCTTTCCTCTCCTTGGTGGAGGGATAGTGGATAGGCTAAGACTTAAAAAAGGGGGGAGGGGGAGGGGGGGGTGGTGCTTTGAAATATGAAGTGGGGGATATTTATAGCCCCATATCCTAGTATTTTAGTGATACTCCATGGGGGTTTTTATTGCAAATGCTTTCTATAAATGAGTTCGACTCATTTAAATGCCTCCACTGTGGATACCTATGGGTTTTACGAGTTGGCTTTTATTAAAACATGTAAGAGAATGATTCGTCCTTTCATGGTCAAGTGGCTAAGATCGGGATTTGGACTCGTCGGGGATAGTGTTTAGCATCACCCATGATCGGATCCATTTGGTAGACTTGATTGAGATTCTGATTTTGTGGGGCTAAATTGGTTCCATCGTCTCAATATTGCATTATGATTCCCTAAGAACTCCACTAGGAACGCTTGTAGAGGGCTAGACTGATATCGTCAGTCAATTATCGTTAGGACTCCGCTGGGGATATTTTTCCTTAAAATTTTATGATTGATCTGAACCGTTGGTTCATGCATTGATGGTTGCGACCATCAAAATATTTTTTGGGTTTTTTTTAAAGGATGGTCTGGTCCATCAGATCGATTGTCGTGATTGCTGCCAGCTATTATAGATTTATTTATTTTTCTTGAAAAATGATTCAGTCCATCAGATCACGAATCAACGGTCCCGATCAATGCCACTGTAATACCCTGGTTCATCGATACTTAGGGTTAGTTTGGGCAGTGGAATTAGAAGGGATTAGGTGGATGGGATTCAAAAAAACATAATTATTGCTCATGGGGGGTTGTCCCTATTACCATGGGATAAAATTAATGCCCTGCTTTGTTGATCCACGGTGGTACATTGAATGAATATACTCACCATCATTTGAAATTATTGAGAATAACACGATGTTATTCATTTGTTTAGTAACCTCATTTTATAGCATGGACCTAAAAATGAGATAAATCCAAAACTTATGTAGTACCAAAGAATTGTAAATATTCAATCCCTGTTGCTTTCTATGGTGGGGTCCAGTTGAGCATTAGATTTACCTGATTTTTTAGCCCATGCTCGAAAATAATCTCGATAAATGGGTGGATGGTGTGGATATAGCCCACATATCATGTTGGGACCTACACAACTTTCGAAACATTGAGTGAAATTGGCACATAACCCAATGCAATTTCATTTAATGTAATTCTAAGCATTTTCATTCTTCCCAAACATGGAGTGGAATTGGCACAGGACCAGATGAATCCCATCCCCACCTAATCCCTCCTAATCCCACTGCCCAAACTGACCCTTATGTACTGACTATCCTAGGATATTACCACACAATTTTATATTTAACTATACAAATACATGTGCACACACTCCATCTACACCCGTGAGCCTTAGAAATGTGCACTTAATAAATAGTTCAAATCGCCCATTGCCAAAATTTGGTCCTGGACCACTTAGATCCATCGTTCATCAGACCCACAACTAATATCGTATGATCCAACACCTAACCACCCTAATTTAAAACCCCTTATCAATAAGTCGACCATTGAAGTCCATCTAAGCTGGTCTAAGGATCCTTAAAGCAATTAAGATCAAACCAGGTCATCATCCGATCATCAAATTGAAAGGAATCAACAATCTACAACCCTAAAATCTTAACAGCGTGGTCCACTTGGACTTCGAATCTACCTGAAAAATGGATTGGGTTCCCATTGGACACAGTAGGACCTAATGATCGGACCAAATTAAGTACAGTCATCAAAGTGGACCCCACACAGTCGCTGCGAGTGCATATCGTGCATGCTCCCGCAGCACGCCGAGCCGAACCCGCGGTCAAAGCGGGTTGACCTGACTCGAGCCAGGTTTGAAACCATTTCCTCCCTTCCATTTTCCCGCCGCAAGGAGAGACCCCATTGTTTGAATTGTGGCCCACTTCGACTAGACATCTGATCCAAACCGTTCATCGTCTTCAGATGATGAATCCGACCAGAACCTGGCCCCCTCCGTTATCAAAAGCCGGAGTGCATGACAAGTGAAATTTGCTTGCGGATCATTTGCTAAAAATCGGAAGTCGTTGCGAAAGATCCACACACTCTCCTCCTTCCATCCTACCCACCCGTTCTTGTAAATCCCAGCCTGATAACCATTGCCTCTTTTAGGGCTTCCATCTTGACTTTCAGACATCGGAAGGAATCTTCCTGTTTTTGCTCGAATTTCATCCCATCCACTCGCAAGCTTCTAGAAGTTCTTCCAAAGCATCATGAGCGTCGATCCTAGCGCATCCAATAGATCCTTAAAATAGGGTAGAAATTATCACACGAGAAAATTCGTTGGTGTGCGTGTTATCATCCCCAACAAAAAATCTCGAGAGCCATTATGTTTTCGTGATTACCTGAGAGGTTGGCGAGCCCAAATTGATTAGTGGACCCATCCCGGTGGTAGACTCTTGGGAGTTTCACCACCCAGTCAAGGTTTCGAGTACCCATGGGTAGTGGTGTAAATCATCCACTAGCGTGAGTATGTGGGGTGTGTAAAATAAATAAATAAATAAATTTTTGATCATGGAATCCTATGTGAGGCTGCAGAGAAGGGTGAGCTAAACACAATTTATCATCTTGTGGAGTATGGAGATGATATAAATTCGACAGACTCGGGCGGCCAAACAGCCCTCCATGTTGCTGCACGCAAGGGGCATCAAGAAATGGTCAGAATTTTGCTGGAAAGAGGAGCCGACGTGAATAAAATGGATGTTGGTGGGTGGAAGCCAAAAGTTATTGCAGAGGAACGGGGATGGAAAGACATCTACAATATCTTACAATGTTATGCAAACAAAGACAAGGACATAGAGGATCATATAATAGAATTAAGTAACACAGAAACACTAAATTACAGAAGGTATAGTAAATGTCAAAGCAAGATAAGAGGGAGCCCTGACCTTGCAGAGTCTTGTTTCAAGAAGACAGCAATGAATTGCTATTCAAACAGTGGTAACCATCTCAATGATAATGAAGTCATGAAACTGACCAACAAAAGGGTCGCAATCCAAATGCGTTTCCCAAGGGCAAATGCATCAAGGGGGCAGCTAGGGAAGTTAATACTCCTACCAGATTCTATAGAAGAGCTCCTCAGAATAGGTGGTAAGTCTTGTTTGCTTTCACAAGAGTATTTGATTATTGAACTGGAAACTCCACAAGAGAAACTATGATTATTTTCAAATCCAATCTCGTTAGCATAAATAATAATGAGATAAGATTCTATGAAAATACCAGTGAGAAAAGGATTTCAGATGCTACTGTGTGAAGATCCAGGCTGCTCATCAGGTAGGTAACACATGCATGAAGGGAGAGGATGCACAAACTGACCAATAGTCCATGGATACACGTGTGGCCCACCAATGAGCAAACCAGCTTGATTTTGGTCACAACAAATATATGGTGGATCTCACTTGATGAACAGCTTGGATCTCACAAATATGCTGCATTGAATGGGTCGGGTCAGGTCAGTTCGTTGAGTGGATCAGGTCAGGTTGAGTGTCAACCAGTGCCGAACTGCAAGTTGAATGGGTCAGGTCAGGTTAAGGGTCCTGAACCCTAGACCCAACTGACTACAACCTTAACTTCAAGTGTCAAACTCAAATCCAAGCATTAATATCAACAATTAAACAAAACTCTCAAACACAGTAATATTAACAACCAAAGATATAAAATCAAGCAGTGATATTAATAACAAAATAAAACTCTAAGCAAAGATAAAAGTGTAATATTAAGAATTAAACAAAACTCCCAAGCAAAGATAAAAGTGTAATATTAAGAACTAAACAAAACTCTCAAGCAAAGATAAAAGTGGAATATTAAGAACTAAACCAAACTCAACATTTTCATCGACCAAAAACTCATTTCACTTCATTGAAACCCTCAAGGAGAATTTGTGGATGATTTTTCGCCACCGCTCACAAGAGCATCCATACTGCAAAAAGTCAACTCGCTCTTCGGCCAATGAAGTCCTTCCGGGTAGTGCCACATGAACAATGCCACAGAAGCTCCATATCTTCTCTTGTTGAGGTAATTTCCAATACATTCTGCACAAAACAAATATGAAAGTAATAAAGGAAAAATAAAAATAAAAATCGACACCACAAATTTAATGTAAGATATGAGTAACTAAGACATACATCCCCCTCTCCTCCTAATGCTTTTGGAGAGGTCTTCAATAAAACAAAACAATATTAAAATCAAACCGTTCAAATTATGGGCCACATAGAATATAAACTATTTAGAATTTTGACATGATCATCTAAGCATCTGATTGATATAGTTATCTAACTAATTGATTTATTGTGCATGTGTATTAAAGATCACACTGCACCGGAAAGGGAGCATATTGAAATACCTTGACAGGGTTGTGTGGGACCCACATAGGTGTTCATGACAAACCCACTTCGTCCATCTTTTTTTAAAAGACAGAGAAATGTCAAAATTCTAAAAACCAGGCAGACGTCTCTATATCTATGCCAATAAAATATACTACATACTACAGGATTACCTACAATTCGTTTCCAAGATAATTCAAATCCTTCATTCAATAATTCAAAAGAGTTACTGATTTTCAGGGTTTAAGATTGTCCGATCAGTACAATTTTCAGATGCCCATGCATTCTATATCCCGGGGGATTTAAGGTATTCAGCAATGCTTTAAAATACACTTGAAAAAAAAAAAAAAAAAAGACCTAATAGATCCCTCTCTTACCAGCCCAATGACTTGTTCGTCTTGTTCATTGGATCGATCCACCCTGCCTCGTTTCTGCAATAAATCACATAGTATTTTATTTATTGTTCAAATTATGAGGTGGAAAACGGAAGGATGCACAAAAACTACGTTTTCAGGTAAAAAGAAGAATAAGAAGATCCGATCTCCCTCAATTAGGGAAGGTTGAATAGAGAGATGGTTGACCACTAGGAATCACATGATAGTGATTTTCTAAACTAAGGGGCTATTTGATTTTTCATGTATCAGGGAAATAATCGGTAAAAAGCTAATTATTACCTTTTTAACTCTGTTTGAAATTTAAAGCGTATTTTCGTCTCGAAAATTGGTCCAAAAAAGCTGACTTAAACTTGTGGACCCCACTGCGATGTGCATGACATATCCACACCGTCCGTCTGTTTTATCAGAAGATATTAGGGCCTAAGTACAAAATTGAGACAGATGCAACGCTCAAGTGGCCCATATCACAAGAAACAATGGCATTAAGGGCGTGTTTGGCCGGACGGATCCCATGGGGTTAGGAGGGATGGGATGGTAAAATCTCGGGAAATGTCAAACGAGCCAAACAGACCAGGTGAACTTGTCCTGGGATATAGCAAACCCATGGATCTTAAACCAATCCACTGACATCACCATCATTACCTTAAAATTCATCCCATCCCTCCTAATCTCATTCAATCCAGCCTGAGGCGTATTTGGACAGACAGATTGGAAGGCAAAATCCCTGGATATGCCAAACGTGCCAAACAGACTCAGTAAAGTTGTCCCGGGATATAGCAATCCCATGGATCTTAAACTAATCCACTGACACCACCATCATTACCTTAAAATCCATCCCATCCCTCCTAATTTCATTCAATCCAGCCGGCCAAACAGGCCCTAAACGTCCACCATTGAAAGTTATTTTGTTCATTGGGCCCACATTGATGTTTATTTGTCATCTAACCTGTTCATGAAGTCATAAAAACATTGATAAGGGGTAAACACAAATATCAGCTTTATTCCAAAACTTCTGAGGGTCACACAAATTTTTATACGGTAAGCACTGTGGTGTGGTCCACTAGAGCTTTGGATCTGCCTCATTTTTAGGTTAATGCCCTAAATAAGGCTAACATATAGGATGAATGGTGTGGATAACCCACGTACATCACAGCGGGCCCTACATTCATTTGGCAGCCATCCTCGGTTCCGTGCTTAAAAGTTAAGCACTCAACATCTGCATCAGAAACGATGCAATACCCAATAATTATTACCCATTTACCAGGTAATTACCTCTTACATAAAAAATCAAACATGCCCTAAGAGAAGAGAAGAAGAACAAGTAGTTTACCCTTGATTGCTGACTAGAGACAGACTTGTCAATGGATATACCCTGCATCACCAAAAACACCACTTCTTTAACATATTCAAAGAAGAATAGGAGAAGAAGAGAAGATGAGAAGAAGTTTAACTGCTGAGTAGAGACATCTACAGACTTAGACTTCCCCTTATTGGAGGCAGATTTATTACCACCAGAGAGAACCTGCATCTCCAATGTAAGAAAAAAAAAAAAGAAAAAGAAGAAAAGAAGTAGAGAAGAGAATGAATTTACCTTCTTATCGGAGGCAGATGTAACACCACCAGAGAGACCCTACATCTCTCCAATATAAGAAGAAAGAAAAAGAAGAGAAGAAGTAGAGAAAAGGTAGAAGTGAAGTTTACCTTCTAAATCTCACCGGCAACTTGTTTATCCTTTTCTATGTCATCGTCTTCGAAAACGAGGGTTGAATTTCTCTGTATATCTATGGCAGCATCTTTATAAACAGGGGATGCAACGGGTTTTAAAGGGATTTTTTTCTTTTTTCTTTTTTTCTTTTTTTTTTTAAAAAAAAAAAAAAAAAAGAAAAAAAGAAGCAAAAAGTGGATTGTGTCATACCCCGCACGAATAGTAATCCGTGGGCTATGTGGGGCCAACCGTTATGTAAATATTTTTATCTAAACCGTTCATTACATTTATCAGATCAGTTTAAGGTAGGACCCTAAAACTGAAGCAAGTCCACGGCTCTAGTGGACCACACCAAAGGAAGCTGCAGTGATAATGACATCAATCGTTGAAACCTTTCTAAGGGCCACCGTGATGTTTTTTTACTATCCACGTGGATGAAGTGAAAAAACAAATATCAGCTTGGGACGTAGATTTCCTGCGAAAGCTGGGTGGGACCCACCGATATGTTTGTGTGAAATGCACCCCGCCCATCCTTTTTGAGAGATAATTTTAGGATGTGCGACCAAAAAATAAATGTATTAAACACTCAAATGGGCCACACGAGAGGAAATAGTTTTCATTAAGTGAACATCGTTGAAGCATTTTTATGGCCATAAAATCTCTGTATCAGGCTAGATTTTTGGTGTTTTCACTTCATCCAATTTTGAATGACCTTATAAACGGTTTGGATGGCATATAAACATCAAGGTGGAGTCCAGGAAGGTTTTAACGGTAGGAATTTCTTTCCCCAATTTCCCCTCTCGTGTGACCCCTTTGAGTTTTGTATCCACCTCATTTTTGGTCTAACGTCCTAAGATGTGCTCGCAAAACTGATGGACGGATTAAATTTCTCACATACATTGTAGTGGGCCCCACCCGGCATCCTTGCGCAGAAACTTCCTGCGAAAGGCTTTTGCAGGAAATCCTCGTCCATCAGCTTGATCTGAAAGTTCTCAAGGTCCCAAGAAGTTTTTAATGGTGGACGTTGAATCTCAACTTTGTGGTCCACTTACCTGCATCGTTTTTTGGATCATACTATAAAATGATCTTAGCATCAATAAAACACGTAAATCACGGTGGGCCACATAGAGCCCTGCCCAGTGGGTAATCCATCCGGGCGGGGGTAGGAAACAATCCTACGTCCATTTTTTTTTAGTTCAAGCTGCGTCCACGTGCCTCATTTTTGAGGAAACGGATTAGCTACTCCCCTGCCACCAGCCAATGGCTGGTGGTCGGTGCTGTGTGAGCCCGACAAGGTTTCAACGGTGGAAATCATTATCCCCACCGTTTCTTGTGGTATGATCCACTTGATCTTTGGATATGCTTCAATTTCCACATATATTCAAAGTGTGCCCAACTGAGTTTACTC
This sequence comes from Magnolia changhungtana, assembly GCA_030180095.1. Lineage (NCBI taxonomy): Eukaryota > Viridiplantae > Streptophyta > Magnoliopsida > Magnoliales > Magnoliaceae > Magnolia > Magnolia changhungtana. The sequence continues at coordinate 10,116,468 of JASAUF010000188.1, forward strand.
AGTACGATAAGGTGGGCCCAACTGGCTACTATGACAAAACCCACCTCTTTCCCACGCGAATCCTGTGATTACACTGCTTAGACAGATCAGGCATTAACTTCTCTCACGTGCTAGCTTGGCACACATATGTAAGATCTTACCAATCGATAGCCTCGCCTACATGATCGGGGTGATCTGATCTTCAATGGGGCAACACATGTACGTGACTTGTCGACCGTTGATCAGATTATCTTAACCGTCTAGTCTTTAACGCTAGTGCGGCCTTCCTGATCATCGAGAAAAAGCATCTAAGCTGTGGAACCTCTATGATGAATGGACAGATTTCCATGTGAATCATTGATATGACGCTATATGCTTAGATCGCTGAGGCCACAATTCTATAATGTACTAGTTTCAAGGTAATATGAACCGTTCAGTCAAGCTAATTTGTCCCATCGGTTTTTCAGATTAGTGAATGTCCCACAGCTACGATCTCAGAAAAGACTAGCTTTTCCAACAGTTGATGTCATTATCACTGCAGCTTCCTTTGTTGTGGTCCACTGGAGCTGTGGACCTGCTTCAGTTTTAGAGTCATACCTTAAACTGATCTGATAAATGTGATGAACGGTGTAGATAAAAATATTTACATAATAGTTGGCCCCACATAGCCCACGGATTACTGTCCGTGCGGGATATGGCGCAATCCGCTTTTTGCTTCTTCTTTTTTTTCTTTTTCTTTTTTAAGAAAAAAAAATCCCTTCAAAACTCGTCGCCTCCCCTCTTTATAAAGATATATTATATATATATATATATATATATATATATATATATATATATACAAAGAAATCCAGCCCTTGTTCCAAAAGACGATGACATGGAAAAGGATAAACAAGTTGTCAGTGAGATTCAGAAGATAAACTTCACCTCTACCTTTTCTCTACTTCTTCTCTTCTTTTTCTTTCTTCTTATATTGGAGAGATGCAAGGTCTCTCTGATGGTGTTACATCTGTCTCCGATAAGAAGGTAAATTCCTTCTATTCTTCTCTACTTCTTTTTTTCTTCTCTTCTTTTTCTTTTCTTATATGAGAGATGCAGGTTCTCTCCGGTGGTAATAAATCTGCCTCCGATAAGGGGAAGTCTAGGTTTGTAGATGTCTCTACTCAGCAGGTAAACTTCTTCTCATCTTCTCTTCTTCTCCTGTTCTTCTTTGAATATGTTAAAGAAGTGGTGTTTTTGGTGATGCAGGGTATACCCATTGAAAAGTCTGTCTCCGATTAGCAGTCAAGGGTAAACTACTTGTTCTTATTCTCTTCTCTTAGGGCATGTTTGATTTTTTATGTAAAAGGTAATTACCTGGTAAATGGATAATAATTACTAGGCACTGCATCGTTTCGGATGTTAAATGCTTTAGGGCATTGAATGAATTAACTTTTAAGCACGGGCAGAGGATAATTTCGCAAATGAATGTAGGGCCCACTGTGATGTACGTGGGTTATCCACACCATTCATCCTATATGTCAGCCTCATTTAGGGCATTAACCTAAAAATGAGGTAAATCCAAAGCTCTAGTGTACCACACGACAGTGTTTACCGTATAAAAATGTGTGACCCTCAAAAGTTTTGGATGAAGCTAATATTTGTGTTTACCCATTATCAATGTTTCTATGACTTCATGAACAGGTTAGATGACAAATAAACATCAATGTGGGCCCAATGAACAAAATAACTTTCAATGGTGGACGTTTCGGGCCTGTTTGGCCGGCTGGATTGAATGGGATTAGGAGGGATGGGATGGATTTTAAGGTAATGATGGTGGTGTCAGTGGATTAGTTTAAGATCCATGGGATTGCTATATCGGGGAGTTTGTCACGGCATATGGGATTTGGACCTTCCAATTCAGTCAAAAGGTGGATTGAATGGGATTAGGAGGGATGGGATGGATTTTAAGGTAATGATGGTGGTGTCAGTGGATTAGTTTAAGATCCATGGGATTGCTATATCCAGGGACAACTTCACCGAGTCTGTTTGGCACGTTTGGCATATCCCGGGATTTTACCTTCCAATCCGTCTGTCCAAATACGCCCCAGGCTAAATTGAATGAGATTAGGAGGGATGGGATGGATTTTAAGGTAAAGATGGTGATGTCAGTGGATTGGTTTAAGATCCATGGGTTTGTTATATCCCGGGACAAGTTCACCGGGTCTGTTTGGCATATCCCGGGATTTTATCATCCCATCCCTCCTAACCCCATGGGATCCGTCCGGCCAAACACGCCCTTATTGGAGTGACGGGAAACGTAACAAACTTCTTGGCAATCCTCCCCGTGTAACCAACATAGATGGACCACAAACCGAACTGACCTCAATAGACCCAACAAGGTCAGTAGGCAATCAACGTTCTTGGAATCAAACACGGCTTTGGTCAATCCCCAGATTCACAAGGTGGATGGACCCCTCACTGTAGGCCCACTGTGATGTATGTGCCTTACATCCTCATGGTCCATCAGTTTTGACAGCTCATTTTAGGGTATGATCTCATCCAAACATCAGGTGGACCACACCATGGGAAACATGGTGATTGACCATTAAAAACTCCTTGTGGGCCACAAAATTATTGGATCAAGCTGATATTTGTGTGGTCCCTACATCCAAGTCCTTGTGACCTTATAAACAAGTCGAATGGCAAATAAACGTTCTGGTGGCCCGGTTTTTCAGTCATCCAGGGAAGTATATTCACCCAGGCATTAAAAGCTTGTACACGTGCCACAATAATATCTCAAATTAAACTGTTCGTATTATGGGCCAACATTATATTAAAAATAATAATAATAATACTAATGTGATCATCAAACCATTTGATTTGTGGACAGTTGTAAAAAATTTGAATGGTCTCAATTCAGCAAACAAGTGTCAGCTAACCAGTCAAATTTTTAAGTGCCTGCATATCAATCATCACACTCCAACGGAGGATCAAATAAATCACGTACGAAGGCAAACTCGACATAATATCAACAGGGGAAGAGAGAAGTGGGATTAAGTATGAAATCAGTGCCCAAATTACGATCTCAACACACCTGACCATTGTCAAGTCACAGCAAGAACCTCCAATTTGACAATTGATTAGAGTAATTGACCTAGACCCATGTCTACAGGAATAGAAGAACTAGGGCAACTGGAAAAATAAGATAGAGAAAGGAAAAGCAAGGTGTGGGTTTATGACGCATTGATTCGATTAGGTAAGAAAATCGTAAATGCTCTACCAAATCCAAACCTTTTTTATGCATACGTGGAATCCGAACGGTGCATTTGGAGTGCCTTCCCATGCTCACCTTACATCCCAAGAATCATCCCAATCCAAAACTCATGTGGGACAAAACACAGGGATTGACGTACAATCATGCCTAAAACCTTTGTATTCACTTGTCCCTTCATCCTGGAGGGAAGCATCCGATGACTGGGTTGGATGACATTAGGGGTGCACACAGGTCGGTTGGGTCCGGTTCGGGGGTGAAACTGGAACCGAACTGTTCCTAACGGTTCTAGGATATTCGGAACTAGAACCAAACCGTTATAACCGGTTCAGTTCCGAATCGGTTCCACGGTTGTGGGCTTTTTATAATCCAACCCAATTGCATGTTTAATTTTATTATCTAGCCCATGTCCATCCATGTTGTGGTCCATTTGATGAATGGTTTAGATATTGTATAAGGTGTGTAAAAATACATTTATGAAAATAATTAAATGGTGCATTATAAATCATAAATCATGAGTCAAATATGGAAACAATCAAAGGGTTTTTGGTTCGGTTCTACGGATCGGATCCACGGTTTGGTTCTACGGATTGGTTCACGGTTCAGTTCGGTTCTACATACCCCCAAACCGATAACCGAACCGATGTAACCGGTTCTTTGATTTTTGGAACCGGAACCGGAACCGGTGCACTCTAGAACCGGACCAAACCAGACCGTTTGGACGGTTCCTGTCCGGTTCCACGGTTCTACCTTATCAATGTGCACTCCTATATGACATAATACAAAACATGGTGGACTCCACCTTTCAGCAGGAAGTTTCTATGGTGGACGTCCCTGTCCCCAGTGTCCCCCATTTTTCCATTTGGTGTGGCTCACCTCAGCCATTGATCAGACTGTATTTTAGGATTTAGACCAAACATAAGGGAGAGAACCTAGTGGGCGGCCTAATCCTCTCTCCCTGAGACTCGGCGCGCGTGTAACACCTAATCCGCTCTCCCCTGAGAGTCGGAGGGTTCACATCACAAACAGGCCATGCCCCGAAAATCTCCTCCATCACAAAGAGGGCAGGCCATGCACCAAAAATGTCCTCCATCACAAAGAGGCATGCCCAAACGATTGATGGATTATTCTTTTACCAGCTGAATTTCAGTCAGACCACTAATCGGATGGCTGAGATTATGTGATGGGAGAGAATTTTTACCAATCCCAGTTTCAGAACCCTAATTGCAATTGCACTTCAAAACGAGAAACTGTAAATTCCAATCACAAAAGATAAAACCCTAATTCCTTTCCCAAATGAAAATCCCTAATTTGAAATCTCCAATCCAAGAATGTAAATAAGATGAAGAAAAAAAATACAAATCACTACAGAAACCCTACCCGTCAGATGCAGAGGTATGATGGGTGCTTCGTCATTCCAGCGGGGAGAGATGAGAGAGATAAGCCGGGAGAGAGACAGATGGACGGCTTGGGTTTGTGCAGAGAGATAAAGAGAGAGATAGGACGAGTAGGAATAGAGGAGGAAGTGAGAACTGAGTGGGAGAGAAACTGAGAGGTTTGGGGCTTTTCGTCCGCCCGAGTACAAACCATCCGTTTGCTGACATGTCGAGACAGGTGGCTGTCGCAGGTGCGGGAGAGGAAGAGAGAGACCGCGGGAGAGGGGGAGAACCGGAAGGGAGAGGGAGAGGGAGAACCGGGAGAGAGGCAGATACGAATGAGAGACGGAGGCTGAGAACCCGGAGAGAGGCAGATACGAATGGAAGAGGGAGGCTGAGAGTCTGAGACCCCGAATTCCAGCCCTAACGTCCGTTATTAGGGACGCGGATTGGCTACTCCCCCGGCCACCGGTCGGTGCTCCGTGGGCCCCACCATGATTTATATGTTTCATCCATGCCGTCCATCTATTTTTCCATATCATTTTACGGTATAAGACAAAAACTGAGTATATCTCAATCTCAAGTGGACCACATTACAGGAAACAGTGTTGAATGAGCGTTGACCATTAAAAACTTTTTGGGCGCTATAAAAGTTTGAAATGAGCTGATACTTGAAAAATTATTTGAAAAAATGGGTAAGTGGCATGGATTGAACACCTACGATTATGGTAGAGCCCATGGAGCATTAACATGTAGCCACCTCACTACTGGACAATAAGTGCCAGATATGGACAGTGTATCAGGGTCTCCCTCTATGAGACCTACCATGATCTATGTGTTTTATCCATATTGTCCACCCATTTTTCCATACCATTTTAAGGCGTAAATCCAAAAATAAGGTAAATGCATAGCTCAAGTGAGATGACATTACAGGAAACAATCGGAATTAGATGCCCGATGTTGAAAACTTCCTAAGGCTTATATAAGGCTGTGATCAGTGGTATTTTTGTTTTCCCTTCATTCAGGTACGTGTAACTTTATAAAGAGGTTAGATGGCAAATTATAAACCTTATAACGGACCTTTGGAAGGTTTTAACAGTGATTGCTCAATTTCCACTAATTTCTATGGTGCAGTTCACTTGAGATTTGGATGTGTGTCTTTCTTGGGATTGTGCTTTAAAATAATCTGAAAAAGTAGATAAATAGTATGGACCTAACACAAAAATAATGGGAGAGCCAGGGAAGCTCCACACTTATGTATTACTCAATTAACTCAGGAGAGAAAATATATTCACATTGACTATATATATATATATATATATATATATATATATATATATATATATATATATATATATATATATATGGGAAAAGGTACTATGCACTCAAAGAGCGTAAGCGGTCGTACATGAGGTCACCATTTGGGTGGGCACACCGCGATGCCATTTTGAACATCAAAATAAAGGAAATTAATGCAACATTCCATAGTGGACTTAACAAACAACACTTAAAATCATAATGTCAATTGACTCAATGGGCCACACCATCTAAAACCATAAGTATACATGCTAAAAACATATAAAAGCTCTACGGTGGGACCCACCAAAGTTTTTTCATGCAAGAAATTTATTGGTCACCTGCCAATGAACCCTCATTCAAATGGGATACACATAATGGATTCACCTATTGGATTTGCAAAAAACATCTATGTGGGCCATCAAAAATGGTTATGAATGTTTTAATGGTGCACGGCCCCTGGAACACTCTAGCATGTGGTGTGGCCCAATAAAGTCATGGATTGACTTAATTTTGGGTCCTCAGTTTGCCCACCATGGAATGGTACATCGGTGGAAAACGTAGATGTTGATTTTCTAAAGGCATAAATAATGGGGCCCACCAAAGACTCCTGACGACGCTACGTAGCACAATAATACCTTTTCCCTATATATATATATATATATATATATATATATACACACACACACACACACACACACACACACACACACACACACACACACACACACATATATATATATATATATTCTATTTCAAAGAGTGTTAAGCCCGTTACATATCACCATTACGCAAGACCTCCATTGTTGAAAAAAAAATAAAGGAAATTAATGAAATGCTTTTCAAGTCTGACATTAACAAACAACACTTAATGCATAATGTTGTTTAGATTATGCGTTCAATAATTTCAAGCCCCTAGTATCCAAAACACGATATATTAATCCTCATTTGTTTCTTCATCTCTACTAGCTCTACACTTTTACCAACCAAAGTTCCGATATTCTGTGGTAAGATAAAATTTATTCACACCTGCCAATGTTCCTATATTCTATGTGGTAAGACAAATTTTATTCACCTATGCTAGATCTTTTTCCTATGCATGGATAGAATGGTATTGGAACCTAGTCTACTTCTTATAAGCACTTTCTATGGAACACTCTAGCATAAGCGTGGAATGTCATATTGTTCGCATTAATGATGAAAGTTGTGTCCTAAGTTTGACACCTGCAAATAACTTGACACAACCATCCTTCATCCTGTGGGAACTCGCTAACACAACCATTCTCTATCTAGGTGGGGAGTACTAGCAATGAAAGCACAAAACTCCTACAAGCATAATGTTACACTAAAGCACTATCTAATAATCTATTATATAGGTTAATTAGAATCAATAAATTAATTATTCAACACACACTGTAAGGTCGACCTCATGATTGTTGGAATATTTTGTTGAATTAAATAGACTATCACTCGGCTTGAAATCGAATTTGCTCCCCTTGGACAGCGTCCCAAGTGCAACAGGTTTCCAAAGCAATCGACCTCCAGAATACAACGACTACGACCTGGTCCCAGCAGTGCACTCATTGTACGCGGGCTCGAACCACTTGTAGTTTAATCCGAAAGTGCTGAGTTGACTCAGCGATGAACTCAGTAATAAAAATGCTTAAAACTGTATCAGAGAGAGTTTTATAAGAGAGAGTATTTTCATATTTTTAAAACTGGAATTGGTAGTCTTTATATAGACTCTGAAGTGGTGTATAAACACCCTTTACAAAAGGTTAGGTCCGTTGGGCTTAAACCCAACAGGTGCGACCAACCGGAAAGGATACATTTCTCTGGTTTAAAACGAAAAGGCACAAGTGTGAGTATACTCTCGCAAATAAAGTCCCGCGAGTACCCATACACACACACACACCCAAGCGAGTACACTCACACCGCACCCGCACCCGCGCCCACGCCCAGCTCGGCTCGTCCCTCGCATCGCGTCGCGTACGCCCACGCGCACAGGCACACGGACTCGGACTCAGACTCAGCTCGGCTCGGTACGGCACGGCTCGGCTCGGCTCGGCGCGCGCGCCCGTGTGTGATCAATGACATAGATTAGAGCTATTAGCATAGCCCCCCCACAAGACCAAATTCACATGCCCCCTGAAAGGGGCATCAGCCCTAGGCAAAAATATTATCTTATATACAAGATAGTTTACTTTGTCAAATCCGATATGGGATAAAACCCACAACACAAAAGTACCAACACTTTTCAAATGTGGAGAAAAATTACCGAAAATTTGAAAATTCAAATTTTAATATTATTTTAAAATAAAATATAACAATCCCCCATATGTTTTAAAATAAAACTCTTTCAGATTAAAGCGTAATAGTTGTGCAATGGTGCCGGTGTCACTATACACTTGAACCGACATTAGAGTAAGCAAGACAGGTCTACAGGAATTAGGTGACACCATAGTCTTGAACCTGAATCCTTTTAATGTAGATCGCAAGTACATGCCACTCATACAATTCTTCCTCTGCAAGTGATGCTGCTATTCGGTGTGTTTCGGCCATACACCATTACCTGGATTTCATGAGTGCTCTAGAGAATTCACCCAGATTCTCATAGGATGCGGCCTCCACCTCCACAGCCATCTAGGTGAATTCCATCAAGTGTATGCAACAACTGTATACACCACCAAATATATGGCTATGGATTCATTAGGAGTTCTAACAACTCATCCTTCTTCGTTGTTGCTCACACTATACACCATAGAAGGGGCTCATACAACTCAATGCAATCGTCTACCTCGTGTCTTGTTGTTTAACCATTGAACCTATCTCATGGGATCTCCACTTGTATAGGTTGGGTTCTTGACAACTTGGCGACTCATATATTAGGCTCAGCCCCATTCCCTTCAATGTATCATTGACTAACCTTTTAGATAGTCATTTAGTCAGAGGATCTACTAGATTCTTTTCTGACCTCACAAAGTCAATAGATATGACACCATCACGCAACATGTGTTTCACCATGTTGTGTCTGAGTCTAATATGCTTGCTCTTTTCATTATATATTTTATTATTTGCTTTCGCTATAGCTGTTTGACAGTCACAATGAATAGACACGGCCGATACAAGCTTTGGCCACAATGATATATCAGCTAAGAGATTTTTAAGCCACTCGGCTTCTGATCCAGCCTTTTCTAAAGCAATAAACTCGGATTCCATAGTAGACCAAGCGATACATGTCTGCTTGGTAGACTTCCAAGAGACTGCTCCTCCACCCAAAGTGAAGACATAGGTCATACTGCCTTTTAGGTATCTCAAAATCCTAGACAAGGCATTCCAATGCTCTTTTCCAAGGTTATGTGTATATTTACTTAGCCTTTCTACTGCAAAAGCTATGTCTGATCTAGTACAGTTTGTTAGATACATGAGGCTACCAATTATTTTGGAATACTCCAATTGAGACATACTATTTTCTTTATTCTTCATGAGAGTCACACTATAATCATAAGGAGTACTGACAGGTAAATAGTCAAAATGGTTAAATTTTTTTCAATATCTTCTCAATATAATGAGATTGTGATAACATAATAACACCATTTTTCCTGGTTACTTCAATACCCAAAATTACACTAGCCTCTCCTAAGTCTTTCATGTCAAATTTAGATGACAAGAATTTCTTAGTTGCATTAACTAATTTAATATTAGTTCCAAAAATAAGCATGTCATCAAACATAAAGACATATAATAACATAATCATTTCCAGAATTTTTACTATATACACATCTATCTATATCATTTATATAATAACCATTTGATTTTAAAACACCATCAAACTTTTCATACAATTGTTTAGGAGCTTGTTTTAAACCATATAGTGATTTAATTAGTCTATATACTTTATTTTCTTTACCTGATATCTTATAACCCTCAGGTTGCTCCATATATATTTCTTCTTTTAAGTCTCCATTTAGGAAAGTTGTCTTAACATCCATCTGGTGTATCACCAGTTTGTATATGGAGGCTATCGCTATTAAGACCCTGATTGATGTAATTCTAGTTATAGGGGAATATGTATCAAAGTAATCTATTCTTTTCTTTTGTTTAAAGTTTTTCGCTACCAATCTAGTCTTAAACTTATCAATAGTCCCATCTGCTTTTAGTTTCTTTCTAAACACTCATTTACAGCCTATTGGTTTGTTTCCAGGTGGTAGGTCTACAAGTTCCCCAGTGTTATTAGATATAATAGATTCTAACTCATCATTTATTTCTTCCTTCCAAAAAGTTGCATCTAGAGAATTAATTGCTTCTATATACGTTGTAGGATCTTCTACTAAGAATGTGAAAAAACCATCTCATAGGTTAGTTTCTCTTCTAACCCTAGTACTTTTCTTTGGTTGATATCTTGTACTACTTTTTCGTAAGCATTTTTACTAGTAGACGCGATATCTGATTCATTGACTTCCTCTATTCCTCTAGATTTAGATTTCATAGGGAATACGTTCTCAAAGAACTCTGCATCCCTAGCTTTTATAATTGTATTAGGATCTAGAATATTATCCTTAGTTTTTAAAACTAGAAACCTGTAAGCTGCACTATTTTGTACATAACCTATAAATACACAGTCAGTCGTTTTAGGACCTAATTTTCTTTTCTTAGTTTCAGGCAATCCTACTTTAACAAGACAACCCCGCACTTTAATATATTTGTAACTAGGAACATGATTCTTCTAAAGTTCATAAGGTGTTTGTTCAGAAGATTTAGAAGGAATCCTATTTAGGATATAACAAGCAGATATAATTGCTTCTCCCCACATATTTGAGGGTAAGCCCGAACTGTTTAACATGACATTCATCATCTCTTTTAGGGTTCTATTCTTACGTTTTACTATTCCATTCTGTTCTGGTGTATAAGGAGTTGTAGTTTCGTGAACTATTCCATTCTTTTCACATAATTCTCTAAATTGAGAAGATTCATATTCTCCTCCTCTATCTATTCTAAGTCTTTTAATTTTTATATTTAACTGATTTTCAACTTCAATTTTGTATTTAGAAAAAACATTTAAAGCTTCATCTTTGTTTCTTAATAGATAGACTCTAGTGAACCTAGAGTAATCATATACAAAAGTTATGTAATATCTTTTTTCACCTCTAGACATGTGATTTCTAAAATCACCTAAGTCACTGTGTATTAACTTTAATAGAACAGATGATCTTTCTATTCTTTTAAAAAGTTTTCTAATGAATTTTGATTCTACACATGTTTCACAATTTTCAAATTCTTCATTAGATATATTAGGTAATAAATCTAATCTTTTCATTTTCTTCAAAGATACTTTATTCACATGACCTAATCTACTATGTCATAGATGAAAAGGTTCAACGATATAAACAGACCTAAATGCCTTCTTATTATCATTGGATACATTTACAATGAATAAACCATCACTACAGTATCATTTACCAACAAAAGCTCCATTCTTGGTCATTACAAGCTTATCTGAATCAAATACTAACTTAACACCAGCCTTATTGAGGAGCGAACCAGGGACCAAGTTTCGTCTAATGTCGGGCACATGTAGGACATCATTCAACATCAGAATCTTTCCAGAAGTGAGTTTCAGAAGTACTTTCCCTTTCCCTACAACTGGAGACATTCTAGCATTACCCATGAACACTTGTTCATCATCTCCTGATACTTCGTAGGAGGTAAACATGCTACGATCCTTGCACACGTGCCTAGTTGCACTAGTGTCTAGTACCCACTCCAAGTTGTTTATCATGAAGACTTCTGACACCACGAGCCTACTACCATGTTAGACTATCATACATTTTACGTAAGATTAGCCTGTGACTTATCTTTGTTTTTCTTAAGCCTGCCAGGTTTTAATATGATGTCCTTAAAAGCTTTTACAGATTGTAGAGATTTCCTTTTTCTGAATTGATTATTTGCATTCTTCTTTTTTGAGTTAATTGCATTCATTTGCGTAATGTTCAGGTTACAGTTATGACAGTTGCCCTTTTTCTTATTGTTTGCCCGACTTGATTCCACAAAATTCGCCTTTGAATCTGTCTCATTTCCATTTTCTTTTTGGTCCCTGATTCTATTGGCCTCCTCTATTCGTATATGTACGATAATGGTTTCCAAAGAAACACCGTTCTTTTTATGTTTCATTCTATTCTTATATTCTTTCCAGGAGGGCGGTAGTTTTTCTATTAGTGCTCCTGACAGAAATACTTCATCTAACTTAATTCCTTCTGTTGATAGTTCATGAACTAAACTTTGAAAATCATGAATTTGATTTGTGACAGATTTATCGTCTGTCATTTCATAATGAAGGAAATTAGCAATTGCATGTTTCTTAGCGCCTGTATCTTCCAATATGTATTTCTTTTACAAAGCAGTCCATATGTCTTTAGCGGACGCATAAGAAGCATACCCATCATATAATTCGTTGGATAAAGAATTAAGAATATAATTTTTACAATTATTTTCATCTGTTATTTCAGTTTGATTTGCTGGATCTATAGTAAATGATTCAGATAAAATGTATGAAACTTTCAGGGTGGTCAGTGCCAATATCAGTTTCTGTTTCTACCATTTAAAGCATTGTCCAGTGAACGGTTCGATTTTGGCTAACTCAGCAGAAGCATTTATTGTTACTGTAGCCATAGTCTATGTAATTCAACAATTCGATTTTAAGATTGTTGGAATATTTGGTTGAATTAAATAGACTATTAAAATCGAGAACTAAAAAAGAAAATAAGATTTTAAGAAAGAAGAACTTATTGAATTGAGTCGAGGCGTGACTGAGTCACTCGGCTTGAACTCGAATTTGCTCCCTTTGGACAGCGTCCCAAGTGCAACAGGTTTCCAGAGCAATCGACCTCCAGGATACAACGACTATGACCCAGTCCCAGCGGTGCACTCACTGTACGCGGGCTCGAACCACTTGCAGTTTAATCCGAAAGTGCTGAGTTGACTCAGCGATGAACTCAGTAATAAAAATGCTTAAAACTGTATCAGAGAGAGTTTTATAAGAGTGAGTATTTTCGTATTTTTAAAACTGGAATCGATAGTCTTTATATAGACTCCGAAGTGGTGTATAAACACCCTTTACAAAATGTTAGGTCCATTGGGTTTAAACCTAACAGGTGCGACCAACTGGAAAGGATGCATCTCTCTGGTTTAAAACGAAAAGGCGCAAGTGCGAGTACACTCTAGCAAATAAAGTCCCGCGAGTACCCATACACACACACACCCACGCGAGTACACTCACACTCACACTCACACCACACTCGCACCGCATTAAGGTTTCGCACAATACCAAGCCGCTCCTGGGCTCGGCCGTCACGCACGCGCACACGGACTCGGACGGACGGCGGTCGCGAAGACGGCTCGGCTCGGCGCGCGCGTGTGGTCAATGACATAAATTAGCGCTATTGGCATAGCCCCCCACAGGACCAAATTCAAATGCCCCCTAAAAGGGGCACAAGCCCTAGGCAAAAATACTATCTTATATACAAGATAGTTTACTTTGTCAAATCCGATGTGGAACAAAACCCATAACACAAAAGTACCAACACTTTTCAAATGTGGAGGGAAATTACCGAAAATTTGAAAATTCAAATTTTAATATTATTTTAAAACAAAATATAACAATGAGAACTTCATAAGGTCGAGCTATGTGGGCCCCGCCGTGATGTGTGTCGAAATCAACACAGTGAATTTGATGGGTTCCCTTTAGGTTATGGGATATCATAAAAATCATCCATATATGGAACTCAGGTGGGCCATACCATCTAATACCATGTGAAAATGTGCATAAAACATATAAAAGCACTTGGTGGGTCCCACCTGAGTATTGGTTGCAGTTGAAACTAGGTCTGACCCCTTATCCAAGTGGGACACACACAATGGATGTGCTGGATTTGTAAACCACATCTCGGTGGTCCCAATAAATGATCACAAAGGTTTTAATGGGTGGATAACCCTTTCAACTGTTGTATGTGGTGTGGCCTACATAAGTTATGAATTGACCTGATTTTAAATCTTTTAGCCCACCATGAAATGGTGCATCTAACTGATGGGGTAGATGTTCGCACACATCATAGTGGGGGCCCACACAACTCAACCTCATAGGAAGTTAGTCAACCTCATAGTACCATTTCTCTCTCTATGTATATAATATAGAGAGAGAAAGAAAGAGTCATGCTCACTCGTGCACCTATGCAAGTGCACACCTTTGCACACGTGTCATGGGCGTCTAATTCGAACGGTCCATGTGAAACCCTAGAGACAAATTTTTAACCCGATCTAAAATTTTGGTGGGCCATAGCAAAGAGAAATGCAAATCAAGGGAGAAAACTCTTTTCATTTTTCATGACCCACCAAAGTTTTGGATCAAAGTAAAATTTGGGATGGGGGTTTCGTAAAGTGCTGCTTCATATGAACGGTTCAGATGGAGTCACATAGTGTATGATGATTTATCAAAAAAGTTCACATGAGGTCGGTGTGAACTAGTGCACAGGTGAGCATTCGCATTCGGAGATATATATATATATATATATATATATATATATATATATATATATATATATATATATATATATATATATATATATATATATATATATAGGCATGCTCACCTAAGCACCTTTGTACACGTGTCATGGGGCTAATTTTCACCTTGATCTAAAAGTCAGTTAGGTAATAAAAAAGAGAGATGCAAATCAAAGGAGGAAATTGTTTTATTATTTCATGGCTCACCAAAGCCTTGGATCAAAGTAAAAGTTGGGCACTGGGGTTTACGTGTGGTGCTACATCAGTATACCATTCATGTATGAAAAACATACATTTGGACGTGACCTTAATTTTCAGAATTATGGTAACAACAACTGATGAAATGAAAAACAGAAAAAGAAGCTTCTGTCATATCACCGTCAGCCCAGCCGCGAACGGTAGATGTCGATTGATACCACAGCCACCGTCATTCGGAAACATTCAGAAAGTCTTCACGGGAGGAGCTTAGCTCCATAGGTTAGCCAGACGAAGAGAAGAAAGGGGAGAGCAGCTCAGCCGTCCATCCCAACTACACATACAGACCATATATACAAGCCTTATTTCTAAATCTAACCCATGAAATTACAAGCCAGGATTGGGTTTGGGCTGGTCCACTGTGCTAAATGTCATAGGTGCAACCCTGGCTCAAAACGACTAGTTATTGTGATAGACGGCCTCTGGGCTTTAAATAAAACCGGGTTGAAAGAGGGTTGTAATCCAAATGGACCTTAGAAATTAAGGTTTCAACGGTGGATATCAATATCCCCACTATTTCTTGTGGTGTGGTCCACTTAAGCATTGGATATGCTTCAATTTTTTTCAAGCCCTAGAATGATACCGAAATATGGATGGACAGCATGCATACAACATACATCACAGTGATTGAAAAAGCTTTGTGGGCCCACTATGATGTATGTGTTTTATTCACTCCGTCAATCCATTTTGCTAGATCATATAAGGTCATGAGCCCAAAAATATGGTAGATCCAAATCTCCGGTGGACCACACCATAGGGAACAGTGGTGATTAAACGCCCACCATTAAAAGCTTCCCCATGGCCACAAAAGTTTTTGATCAAGCTGATATTTGTGCTTTCTCTTCACTCAGGTCTGTGTCATCTGATCAACAGCAGGTTGGATGTCAAATAAACATAGTGGACCCTAAGAAGTTTTTAATGGTGAGCATTCAATCACCACTGTTTCATGTAGTGTGGTCCAATCTGTCTTATTTTTGGGCTCATGCCGTAAATTGAACTGGAAATGAGCCCAAAATGAACTGGAAAAATGGATGGAGGGTCTGAATAAAACACATACACTGTGATTACTGTTGTAACGTAAGTGGGGTTGGGTGGGGCCCACTAATTGGGCCCAAAACATTTCACACATAGTTATTGGACCTGAAAACGTAGCCCAGGTCCGATCCGTCTGCCTGTAGGCTCAGCCAAAAACGAAGGCCCACTTGTAATGATATCTGCTTTATAAAGGACAAAAGGCTCTGTGATCTTCATCATCGTGACCGCACATCGTCTTCAAAATGTCGGTTTAGCGGGCCATGTATCAGCGGACGTGTTTCTATAGTTGCATTTAGTTCGTCCGCTCAGCGTGCGAATTACTGGGCCTAGGGACTGGTCCAAAATGTGGGTTTGTAGGCTTAAGAAACCCCACCCAAAGCAGACCAGATACACGGACGATCAGACCGGGCCCTCCCATCCCGGTCACTGCCCTATTCGAGATAGGGCTGTAAATGGGTTGGGCTCAGCCCAGGCAAGTCAAATAGTAAACAGGCCCTGCCCATAGGTCAAACAATTCAAAATTCGGGCAGAAATAGAGCTGTACACTAGTTGAGCTTGGCACAGATCGACTCAGCTCGGCCACTAGATGATCCCAGCTCAAACTCGGCTCAGATAGGTCCTCGAGTCTGACTGGCCAGCTCGGCTCGATTCAATCAGCAACTCGGGCCAGTTTGAGCCGAGTTCGAGCTAGTGCGGCATTTTCTCAAACACATAGAGTGCACCTTCAATTTCTCATGGTATACAAAACAGTAAGAGCAGTTTACAGGTATTTCATCAAACACCTAGTAGGAGTATCAAAATCAAAATTCAAAGGTAATTTTATCATGTAATATTTTTCTTTTGATAGTGATTTGTTTTCCTCACCACCAGCCAATTCCACGGAGAATACGTGCACCAACAATACTTCGTTGAATCATTTCATCAAACACTCGGTTAGCAACATCAATATTAAAATAACCGAGTCACCTAATTGATTGGATCCAAGTTCGATTTTAGTCGAGGTTTGATCCGAGTTGATTTGAGCTCGGCCAAGCTAGAACTTGGCTAAAAAAAAAATAAAAAATCCAGCTCCAAAAATCAGCTCGGCTCGGCTCAAACTCACTTTCGAACTGAGTCGAGTCGAGCGAGTTAACCAAGCTAACTCAGTTCATGTACAGCTCTATGCAGAAACAAACTCCAAGCCCGGACCGGACCGTTGACAGCTATCTACCCAGAATCCATGTTCAGTGGCTCCCATGTTAGAGGGATTCATTGAAACATACCAAACTATTTGGGTTAAGTGGCCCCACCTTGGAAATGTGTGTATATATATATATATATATATATATATATATATATATATATATATTGTTTTGTCATCGTTAGCTTGCTGGGTCAATGATGGACGGTTTAGATTGTCAGTTTGATTTCTAAGATATATCCCGTCAGGCCTTCTCATAGAGGGGGCTGGGCTGATGAGTTGAGTGACGAGCAAGTTACCATGGTAACGTAGCAGATGAATGAAATCTAAGCCACTAGTTTTAGTGGGCCCACGCCATTGATGTGTGGCCCGACCTCAACCAAGAAGGTGTGGCCCTGACCATGGGCCTAACATTATTTATGCACTATATATCCACACAACCTATCCATGTTGCCAGCTCATTTTAGGTCCGAGCCCAAAATTGAAACGGATCCAAATCTCATTTGGAGGCTACCGAAGTTTTGAATCGAGATGACATTGGTTCTTTCCCTTCATCTAGGTCTCGGTGATTTCATAAATAAGTTAAATGGCAAATAAACGTTACAATATGTTGTACTTTATTTTTGATGGGTCTTGAAAATTAGAAAGGGAAACATGTCATTGCACGGGAGATGCACAACATGTATAAAAATTTTACAGATATTTAGAGTGCTATTTACAAAATGACAGGTAACGCTAATCCAAATGATACACGTTATCTATTTATGGGGCATGATTGATAAGCTAAAGAGGCAGAAGGTGGTAGAACATAAATAACAGTTAGTATGACACACGTGAAGAAGGGAAGGAATAATTTAAAAGACCAACGTAGCGACATATCAGCTATCATAATCGTTGAATGTAAGAAGAAATGTATGAGAAATAATTGTAAAAAGAGATCTATAAATAGAAAAAGGATTCAACAATGCAAATCGTCTTATATCAAACCACTTAAATTATCTTTCATCATCATAGCTTACTTTTATCTTAGGATTAACAATAATCCAATAACATAAATTCTTAATTGTATTAATCCAGTAACAGTGTTCTTTAACTGTAATTTAAGTATATGCTTTTACGCTGGATTATTCCCAACTTTAAGATAAGCAATTCATCTTTCAAAAAGTCACATTCTAGTTGCTCATTAAAAATATTTTCTTTTTGTTTAATTGTTTTCACCAGCATACAAATATCCTTCCGTACGAAAGGTAAAGTGCAACCTATCTTCAAAGGAAGAACTCTACCATCTGATAATCATCTAATTATCTCAAAATTATCCTACAAGTGGCTAAATAGGCAATTGAACTTTTCAGATCTCGATTATATACAATCGTAATTGATGTATCTGCTTATTTTGATGCTTATAATCAAGTATCTGTTTATTTTAGCGCTTTGGGATCAAATTGTTCGGTTTTAATCAAGCCGTACAACTAGTTTTAACATGCCTGCATAGGTCACACGTGACCAAAACAAATCAAAAGCCAACACAATGGGCCTTAAGAAGTTTCTAATGGCAGACGCTCAATCACCACAATTTCCTATAGTTTGGTCCACCTAAGATTTGGATTGCTTCATTTTATGGCTCATGCTCTCAATTGCGCAAGAAAAATAGATGGGCAATGTGGATGCACATTACATACATCAAGGTGGGCCCCACAATTTCAGTTGTATGTACAATACATACATTAAGGTATGCCCCCTCAGAGCTTCACTGATTGGGTTTGCACCTAATAAACTCCTAAGCATTATTTGACGACATAGGGCCGAGTCCAAATCCTTAGTTAAAATATTTGAATGCACTTTTACAAACCTTGTTCGAATCCTTCCTTAGCTAAAATAGATACTAAAAAGCTTGCTTGCAGATTAATTTTTGTACCCAACCAATTTTTTAAATATAGATGGTCAATCCAATGTGATCACAAGCATAATGGATAGTCTATACCAATATCAAACATTTTTCAATAAGACTACTAAGGATTGGCCACTTTTTTGAGTTGTCTATCAATGATTATAGTTTCGTAGCCCAAAATATAAGCCATTCTATTCATCATGTGATCCACTTAATAGATGGCTTAGATCCCTCACACATGCATTTCGCTAGTCCATTCAAGCTAGCCCGCAAAGTAAAACGTAGGCCAGTCCATGATGGGCCAAAACAAACAAGCCCAAGCCCAGCCCTTGATGATAAGTGATAACGTGATGCCAGCTACTTACTTTTGTGCGTCATCTAGGCTGTTCATTAAATGTGACACCTGAAAAAAAAAATACCCTTAAATCTTAAATGTGTCCGGCTTGGATCGGCCTGAGACTTGGCCCATTAATAAAAGTCACCATTAATTAGTTTTCATAAATAGCTTATCTAAGTTTCTACTTATTAAAAAAATAAGTATGTTTAGTAAACAATGTACTTATCAACTTTTCCCCTATTTCGTTTATAGTAGCAATATCTTCAATAAATTATGAAAAGTATAAAAACTTATAAAAAAAATAACTGAAGTAATTAAATACTTTAAAATAAAAAAAGTTATGGGAACAAACTTACTTATCTACGATTAGTCACTTGTTTGGTAGTATACTTTAAAATTTAAAAAGTTACGGGAACAAACTTACTTATGTAAGATTAGTCACTTATTTGGTAGTATCCAAGCGGACCCTAAATGATCTTTAAAACATAAAATTAAAAGATAGACGGCTAAGATCAAATGGTTAAGATCTTCCAATCAGCCTGATTTTTACGCCACGCTCCTTCGAAATCGCCAATAATGTTGATGGTCACCTACACCACGCCACGTGTATGGTCGGAGAGTTGCCACAGTTTAATAGGCACATGGTCCATGGACCCAAGTGAGACTCACATGGTCCGAAAATGAGAACCACGTGGCCATGGTCCGCAATCACTCTTTTGGAAAGGTTCCCTGCAGCTTCCATTGCAGAAGTCGCAGCACGCGCGATACACGTGTACCAGTGGGCCACACGTAACTGCACTACCTACCGCAAGTCGGCGTCCATCTACCTCATTGGAAGACTTTTCCCTGATGGAGGTTTGCCAAGCTCGCACGCGTGTATGCGCAACCCATCTACACTCTCGCACGTGCGCCAACGTGTGCTTTTCTCGATAAGAATCAAGCCGTAACGCTCATCAGTCGGACCGGTTGGAAAAAATAAGGCAAGTTTTCTCAACCGTACATTTCTTTTCTAAGATGTTGGACCACCTGACCAGTCGGGAAAGCAGATTTTGGGGCAGGGTATTCAAATAATGGGACCCGTCTGATGTATGGTTTGGATCTCTTCTCCAGTGCCATGCTGGCGCATTTGGTAGAGTGTGCATGAGTTGCCTTATACACGCGTGTCGGTTTGGAAAAGATTGGTCCTCCGCCCAAGGAAGCGGGTTGGCTGGTGTATGGTGTATTACACACCAGCTGTATAGCAGCTGATGTAGGTACGTGCGAAGACGAGCAAGCACTGACGCTCCTCGAGCTCCGAGTTGTACGAACGGTTCAAATGAGATCAAGGTTACATGAGCCCCACAGTGATGTATTTATTATATCTACACCGTTAATCTATTTTTAGAGATAATTCTAAAGCATTATCAAAAAAATCCAAAGACACCACAAATATAGGAGCGGAGATACTATTTTCACCGTTAAAAAATTCGTAGGGCCACGATAACGTTTATTTCAAATCCAATCTGCTCATAATGTCACAAATACCTAAATGAAGGGGAAAAACAAATTTCATGTTGATCCAAAACTCATGTGACCCCAAAAAAGGTTTTAATGGTATGCGTTTAATCCCCTACTGAATTTTCAGTGTGGTCCACTTGATAGTTATATATGTCTTATTTTAATTTCAGCTTGTCAAATGGATGGACCAATTGGATATAACACATATCTCGTAATCAGACCCATAAAACGTGCTAACGTAGATACAGCAGTTGACAGGTGATAGCTGGTGTGAAGTACACCAGCCAATCCGCTTCCGCCCGGAAGCTTGCATCATTGACGTAAGTAAATTTCGTGGTCTCATCATAAGATACGTGTTATATCCAAACCGTCCGTACATTTGACTGGAGTGGAGATTGAACGTCTACCATTAAAACTCTTTATTAGGTATAAGAAGTTTTCGATCAATTTGAACTTTGTTTTTTTTTCTTACTCTAAGTCTTTGTTTCCTTATGAACGTATTGAATGGAAAATAAATGTTACGGTGGGCTATGCAAATTGTTTAACGGTGACCATACAAATTGTTTAAATCTTCGCTGCTATTTATAGTGTAGCCCGTATGATCTATGATTCATTTTTTTGGATAATACTCTAAAATAATCTTTAAAAATAGCTGAACAGTGTAAATATAATAAATACATCAAACTTTGATTTCTTTTGAAAGTCTCGAGTCGAAAAATAACACATATCCAAAGATCAAATAGACCACACTGAAAAAAGTAGTGGGGTTTGAACGTCTACCATAGAAATCCTTTTGGGGTCGGAGAAGTTTTGACTCACTATGATATTTCTTTTTCCTATGACCTTATGAACTGATTGGATAGAAAATAAGCGTTATGGTAGGTCATATGAATGTTTCAACGGTGAGAATCACTCCCCACAGCAATTTGTGATGTGGTTTAGTCAAGATTTGGATATGACTCATTTTTTGTATTAGACTCTAAAAATATCTTAAAAAATGGATGAACGGCGTGGATATAATAAATACATCATCGTAGGACTATATAACTTTGATCTCCTTTGAACCGTTCGTACAGCTCGGAGCTTGAGGAGCGTCAGCGCTCGTCTTCGCACGACACGTACACATACCTGCTAGGTCCGTTGCGTGTGTTACACCAGCCAATCCGCTTCCGATCCAGACCCACTATCTTAATCTCTCGGGAAGATATTAGCCAATAGCCACCCATTTTTGTTCTTTTCAAATTGAATGCGGAGTGTCGATGTGGTCCTCTTCTTAGCCGTCTATTTGCAGGTCGATAAAATTGAATGGTTTGGATTGTCCCCTCGACCGATTTTTGATGGTACAGTCCAACTACAGAGATGCCCGATAAACCAATGGTCTGGATAACTTAACCATAGAAGCCACCTTATACAAAATGGATGGACGACGTGGATAAAATACATATCGGTACGCAATCCGCGTACGTTATCATGGACGTGGCCCATTCACCCTTTTTATCATTTTATCTTCTTTGTCGACCTGCAGGCTGCAGGATCGCGGATTCGTTGATACCGGGGAAATACCAACTTCCGTGAGGCCGTGATCATGGTGTCCACCTTGATGCATGTGTTATACATCCAAGCCGTCCATCCGTTTTTAAAACTCATTTTAGGTCATCAGACCAAAAAATAAGTAGATCGAAATCTCATTTATACTACACCACAGGAAACAATGATGATTAAATGTCCACCATTAAAAACATTCTTAGGACCCACCGTTACGTTTATTTACCATTCAAACTGTTGATAAGGTCACGCAGACATGAAAGAAAAGGGAATATGAATATCACCTTGATCCAAAACTTCTTTGGTGCACAAGAAGTTTTCAACGGTGGGAATTCAATAAACACTATTTCCTTGGATGTGGTACATTTTAAAGTTAATTAGCTTCATTTTTTATTCCATAAACTAAAATGATATTTCAAAATGGATGAACGGTATGGATATGATACAAATATATCAAGATGGGCCCCACGGTCACGGCCTCACCGAATTAGTGCTTCCCCAGCTTCACCGAGTCCGCATTCGACCTGCTGGCTACATGCATCCAACTGATGAAGATTTTAGGAGGGAGCAATCAAGAGTAGGGCCCACTGCATTAATGGTTCGGATATTTGTTTTTAAATTATTTAGAAATGTAAGAAGTCTTCGTTCGATGAACCTCACCATCGCGCAGGTGGATATTCAAACAGTGCTCTAGAATGGACGGCCAATATTACAACAAGGACAGTAAGTGGGCTCTAGTGGCTGTCTAGTTCATAGAAAATTCCCCATTTATTATAGAACGTTGACTGTTTCTCATCCACCATTATCTAAGGCCACAGATCCAGATTTTAGGATGGCCCAATCGCTGCGATTTTTCTACGTTGGACCATCCGGACCCGGATTAGCTACTGAACCCGACAGTAGCGAGTCTGGCTACTAAACATATTTTTGAGATCCAAACCGTTTATAAGCTAATACATACATGGAATAAAGGAAAACATAAATATTAGATTTATAGAAAGATTATGTTGTCCAAAGAAGTTTTTATGGTAGAAGTTCATTCCACACTGTTTTCTATGGTGGGGTGCACTTGAGCTTTTGATCTGGCTGATTCTTTGAATCATGCATTAAATGATCTCTCTAAGTGGATGGACGGTGTGGATATAACACATACGTCATGGTGGAGCCCACATAATATGGTGACGTCACTTCGGGAGATCGAGTTCAGTAGCTAATCCGCGTCCGGACCATCCATTACTACCCCCAGGTATGATGTACTCATCCATGGATGAGGATCAAATGGACAGCGAACCTGCGGAACCCTATTGCAGGAAGGACTTCTTGTGATATTTTTGAGAAATCCACCCGGTCCATCCGTTTTTCAGATATGGTAGGACATGGCCCCATAACGAAGGCTGATCCAAAATTCAAGTGGATCGTACGACAAGAAGCAGTGGGGATTGAATGTCCACCGTTGAAACTTTCGTGTATCTGTACAAGTTTTGGATCAGGCTAGTATTTTTTTGTTTTTTTTTTGTTTTTAGTTCATCCCAGTAGTAATGACCTTATGAACGGTCTGGATTTCATATAAACATCATGGTGGACCCAGGGAAGTTTAAACGGTAGGCATTTCCCCAGTTTTGGATCAGCCTCGTTTTTGGGCTCATGCCCCGATTCGATCTGAAAAAACGGATGGACAGGGTGGATTTCTCATGGTGGGCCCCACTGGCTCCTGAGTTCAGGTCAGGAACTTCATGTGAAAGGGTGTCGCCTCCTGATCGTACAGTTCTACCTTCGCTTTATCAGGAATAATATGAAAAAATTAGCACTATAGATGAGTCCGTACAATGCCCTGTGTTTTTTGAAAACGGATTGGCTACTCCCTCTGGCACCAGCCCCGGGGCTGGTGGTCGGTGCTCTGTGGGTCCCACCATGATGTATTTGTTTCATCTATTTTTACGTATCATTTTATGGCTTGATACCAAAAATCATAGGTAAATATATCTCAGGACCACACCACATGAAAACAATAGTAGTTGGATATCCATCATTAAAATCCTCCTAAGGCCCACTATACTGTTTATTAGACATCTAATATGTTGATTAGGGCATACAGGCCCAGATGAAGGGATAAAACAAAAATCATCTTGATCCAAAACTTTTATGGCCACAAAATATTTTTTAATGGTCTACGCTAATTCAACACTGTTTCATGTAATGTGGTCCACTTAAGATTGGGATATACCTCATTTTTGGTCTCATACCGTAAAATGATCCGTCAAAATAGATAGACGGCATAGATGAAACGCATACATCATGGTGGGTCCCACGGAGCACCGACCACCAGCCATTGGCTGGTGCCAGGGGGAGTAGCCAATCTGTGTCCGTTTTTTCCTTCCGCGGCCGAAAGTTTATCTCACTTGACACGATTTTCAAAGTACGGGTGTTAGGTTTTTAGGAAAAGCAGTAGGAAAATGCATATTGCCTTTTCTTTTTTTTACTTCCATGATCCGAAAACTAAGGCCCTGTTTGGGCAACAGGATTAGAAGGGATTAGGTGGGATTGAATTCATCTGGTTCCGTGCCAATTCCACTCCATGTTTGGCAAAGCTTTGAATTAGATCGGATGGAATTACATGGGTCCCGTGCCAATTTCACTCAATGCTAGCAAGTTGTGTAGGTCCCACCCTGATGTGTGGGCTATATCCACACCGTCCACCCATTTTTTGAGATTATTTTAGAGCATGGGCCAAAAATCAGGTAATTCTAAAGCTCAAGTGGACCCACCACTGAAAGCAATGGGGATTGAATACTTACCGTTGAAAACTTCTTTGGGGCCACATAAGTTTTGGATCTACCTCATTTTTCGGCCCATATCATAAAATGATGTTACAAAACAAATGAACGGTTTAGATATAATACATATGTGTTATTCTGGTAATTTCAAATGATGGTGGGTATATCCATTCAATGTACCACCGTATTACCAATAAAGCACAGCATTAATCTAATTCCATGGAATCAGGGGACAATCCCTGCCATGGGTTTTTTTGAATACAATCCCACCTAATCCCTTCTAATGCATTTGCCCAAACAGGGCCTAATATCACCGAACATGATTTTTAAGGTAAGGACGGTAGGTTTTTTTGATGAAAATATCTTCAGTTGTTAGGGTAAAGTAGCAAGAAAAAGTAAAAGGTATTTTTGTCTTTTTAAATTCGTTCATAAAATACAAGTTTACTGGTCCAATGAAAAAACGTAGGCTCATTTGGCAAAACCGCTCCCATGAGATTTGGAGGGATGGAATGGAATTTAAGGTAATGATGATAGTATCAGTGGTTGTCGTCTAAACCTACGGGATGGAACGAATTTCAGGATGACGGAGTGTATGTTTGGGATGGTGGTCGTTGTCGGTGTAGACCGTAGATTTGCAGCCGGGCGTATTTGGAGTAGACTTCTGCCGTATCTAATGCCTGTGCATTTCATCCGCTATGTGGGCCCCACCATGATGTTTATGTCTCATCCATGACGTCCATCTATTTGTTGGATGAGCCGCTGTGATCTTCCTTTGTTTTTGGGGTGTCTGGTCGTTATAGATTTTTATCATCTTTGAATCTAGTTAGACTCCCATGATAGTTTATCACCGTCTAAGAGTGAACACTGACTCGTCCAAGTTAATTCTTCTATGGACATCCAGACTGTCAAGGTTGTGGGGCACATTGTCGATGGAGTGTACAACTATGATAGTGTATGGTGGATGTCCGTATTGTCATTTTTTTAATGGTGGTGAACGATCACAGGAACTTAGATGAGGGTGTCGTCTAAACCCACGGAATGGAGAAAACGGTGGGACGGATTTACCGAATCTGATCAAAATCTCACACAGCGTTTACGAGGGTGACGCCATCATCCATACAGATACTGACCAAACAGCTGGTGGGATGGATAAGTCTGGATAACCGTAAAAAATCGACAGATATCCCTTGTCTAGTGCCCTGCCAAACACGGGCCCCTTTGGCCAGGCAGATTGAAAGGGATTGGATGGTATTGGAAGGGATTGGAAATTAAATTTTGGGATTGGCTGGGAGTGCCAAATAGACTGGGTGATATGATCCCCGGATACAGCAATCTCATGGATCTTAAGAAAATCCACTGACAACAGCATCGTTACCTTGAAATCTATGCCATCCACTCTAATACCATTTAATCCCTTCCAATCCACCCGGCCAAACGGGCACTCATGCACCGTGAGTGTGGTGGGTGATACGCGGGAACTTATCGATAACTTAGATATTGCATACTAGGCATACGAATAATTCATCTTAAGCTGTACAAAGTATGTAATACATTTTCTATATATCATGGCCCAAAAATTAGGATTAATTAACCATCCCAACCTTGGATTAATGATCATTTAACGAACGGTCAAGATAAAAATGCTCCAAGGGTTCTTTTTGAACAAAAAATGTGACACCTAATCCGTGCTTAAGATTGTCTAACAAATCCTATTTTAAGATTTTCGGTTAGAGATTGTGAGATCCACTATAGTTTAATTTGAATTAGCATATGCCACGTGTACAATTTCTAATTGCATGAGTATTGAGCGTCGTACCCAGCTGGAGCATCAAGTAACTCCTGTTGCCTGATAGGTACGCAGCACTCTGCAGCAGCCGGAATTTTTATTAGATCCCCAAATCAAAGATACACATATTTCCAGATTTTTTTTTTCCAGCCTGGATAAGATGGGTCAAATGGTTAAGTGATCCAGACCATTGATCTGCTGGGCTCCATCGTTAATGGGATCTCACTGGGGGAGAGATCCTAGCCACCAATCTGGTACGCTTTTTTAGTTGAACGTGGAACAAGAGGCCGGATCCAATACAAAGCTTTGCGGTTGCAAAAAAGCGTACAAAGCCCTGATCTATCGTCGGATTGTAATCCAACGGTGTGGATCTAACCTTTGAGCTGGCAGTCCCTTCAGTACGTTCTTATGGATATACAACATCCGCTGTAAGGCCCAGCTTACCAATGGCCTGGATTTCCGAACGATGGGCCCCACATTTTGAAAATGGAAACACGAGTATATATACATATCCTCCACGTAAGCATCTAAAAAGACGTTTTGGCGGGCTCCACCTCATGACGCCTATCAAGGTGCATTGAATTTGGATTTTGGTCATGTCCCACGATAGAAAATCATTGATGCTCTGGCAGACTGTGATGGATGATGCGCATGCATTTTTATTTTTATTTTATACCAGGACCTAAGTGTTGAAACGAGGTATCTAGCTTAGAATTACCACGAACCAAAAACTACACTTTTTAGCTTAATTGACATTTATTGGACGGTAAAAAATGAAAGACATTTAATGGTCATGTTTCAACAAACAAGTGTCCATAAATAAGGAAATATGATTAGTCAAATAATCTGATTTTAAGGATTTATTAGTTTAATTCATTGCTATTTAGATACTTTTTCTTAAAAATGAGAATGGCCCACTGGTGGATTCTTGTCCATGAATGTAATTGTAATATTAAGAGATATTAATCAACGGTCCATATTCAATGCAAATGTGTGGTCCGCAATAACTTGAATTACTATGCAAGAGTCCATGTCATCATCGGGTCAGCAGTCCCCGTCAGCATCACCATCATCTTGAATGTCATCATTTCATCACCATCGCCATTTTCATTTTTATCGCCATCATCATTATCATCCTTGATAGGAGATGACTCCCTATGATACTCGGTGGTTGATGGATGGTGGTGATGTTACGAAGGTTAGTACAAAGGGAAGCGGATTGGCTGGTGTACAGCACACCAGCTATAAAGCTTGTGTATTGACAACAGCAAGTTCTGTGGGTCCCATTATGAGGTATGTGTTATATCCAAACCGTCCATCCATTTTGCAATCTCTTATGGAAGAAAAATAAGAAGTATATAACAATCAAGTGGACCACACTGCAAAAAATAGTGGGGGATTAAACATCTACCATTGAAACCTTTTTGGGGTCACGGAAGTTTTGGATCAATATAAAATTTGCTTTTCCTCTTCATCCATATATCTGTGACCTTATTAACAGATTATATGGAAAATAAACATTATGATGGGCCTGTGAATTTTTTAATGGTGAAAATCATTATCACTGCTGCTATTTGTGGTGTGGTCTAATTGATCTTTGGATATGATTCATTTTTTGGAGAATGCTCTAAAATGATCTCTAAAAATGGATGAACGGTGTAGATATAATAAATACGTCATTGTGGGGCCATGTAACTTTGATCTCCTTTGAACCGTTCTTACAACAGTGTCAGCGCTTGTCTGTGGACGACACGTACCTACACCAGCTATATAGGT